>OY757309.1:211711264-212154302 GCA_963583905.1 Stenurella melanura
TTATTAAAAAAATTGATGTTTGAAATGTCACTTATTTGGCATCGTTGGATTCAGAAAATTATGCAGAATTTAAAAATGCAATAATATATAGAGTGTTCTATTTAAAAATAGAAAGTTAGTGTCACTTCCGGCAAAACCGGAAGTGGAAAAAAAATCAATTGTTTGTTAAAAAGTGCCGCTTATTATGTATGTAGTATATCCTTAATTTCAATCAATCATCTTCAAAACTAAAGGAGTAAAGGGGGGTATACCATGATCCTGTTACACCCGGTATAGGAAACGAAATACATTTAACGACACGAAGTGCAAAAAGAGCGGCGGTATCCTTTGTCGGTTTCTGTGTCGGCTTCAACTGCTTTATCGGGTTGCTTTTCAATGGCCTCACTATATCTCTTACGTCTACTATACCTACTCTTCGTTTTGTATTTGTGAAGAGTGTAACAAATACTCAGCGTATTACTAACAACTCGGCCTTTTACAGGTCTTCTTACGTATATACCAAATTTGCACTAAAAACTAAATGAATTGTTCAAATACTTCGCACGGTGGTACCAAAACCAAGTTAAATTTGATTTTGTCTGCGCCCCAGAATTGCTCTAAACGCAAGAAGATTATCTACTTCAACCCCGCGCATTTCTTATGGAAAGTAGCCCGAGGTGAAATTGGCTGGATTTGATATATGTTGTTCCCGTCGACCTACGGATTAAAAGTTCTCATGGGCACAAGGTTGGAAAATGGACAGTTTTTCAGATATCGAGGGTGCAAACGGGGTGCTTATTTCTTATGGGAAGTGCCCCAGGTGAAGTTCGCTGGAATCAGTATATGTTATTTTTCTCGAGATCCTGATCAAATGAACAGTTTACCAGATGTCCGGGGTATAAAGTCGACTTTGCAATCCCCAATATCTGGAAAACTGTCCACTTTCCGACCTTGTGTCCATGAGAACTTTTGATTAGGAGCTCGAGAGGAATAGTGCATATATCTGGATATCTGAAAAACTGTCCATTTTCTGACCTTGTGTCCATGAGAACTTCCGATCAAGAGCTCGAGAGGAATAACATATAGCGATTTTCACCGGAGCGGGGGTTACTTCCCATAAGAAATGAGCACCCCCTTTGCAGCCCAATATCTGGAAAACTGTCAATTTTCCGACCTTGTGCTCATGAGAGCTTTTGATCCGGAGGTTGAGAGGAACAACATATATCAATTCCAGCCAAACTTCAAACGAAGACCAAACGATAAGGTCATTTAGCGATATAGCAAGTATATTGCATTTGACAGGTACATTTCTAAAAGCGGTAACACCGCTCGTAGAGAAAAAATTTACTGTGGCTTGAAAATATTACACATTAGCAAATTTCAGATGCGGCATATAAGCTATATAACTTGCCGGGTAAACTAAAATAAGAGACATTTTATTATTATTTTTGAAAATTTGAATCTGGTTCGAGTTTTTTAGTTTGAAACACGTGACTTTTTCCATAATGTGAAAGAAAAGAATGTTCTTTACCAAACTTTACAATACCGAGATGCCACAAAAAAATTTTAGATTTTTTTTATACGCATTTTTTTAAAACACTATTGTCCATCTTTGCAAACGATCGCAAACAAGATTGTTCAATGTTACAAAATAGCGGTGCTAACTTCTCGCACATAATATAAAAGGAAACTTTTGATATCCCCGACATCGACAATAGTTAACCCCAATCAATAATACAAAACAGCCTTTTCCCAGTACTTCATGTTTTGCATGATTAGACATTTTGATTAGAAAAGCGACAGCTGAAAATATAAGCTTTAACATATAAATCGTCGATAATTTTTCATCAAATTAACTTAAGTTTGATAAATGAATTCTGGGAATTGTGAGCAAGTAAAATGTGTTAATTAGTTTTATTCGTGTTTATAACATACCTACACGTTAACCTTATTTATTATTACTTTAATGGATCTCGGTTAATTATGCACTGACATTTAAAAATAATAAACAGAGTATTAAGATATAGTATGTTCCAGTGTTTGTTATAGTAGATTATGGTTATAAATCAGAATTCTGAGAGCATATTAGGTCCTAGTGATTATTTTTAATTTTTGTTACTTTCGTCATACTTCAAAAGTGGTTTTAACATCAGTGACTCTACGAAAGGTTACATGGCCTGTTACTAAGTATTATTTGAATGTAGTGAGAATAAAAACCCAATAAAAATAAGTGATTCAGAAAAAACGTGTCTACATCAAGTTCTAATATTATCGGTAGCGTATTACTCGATATCATCAAGAGTAATCAGTCTAATAAAAACTATTGTATGGTAAAAATCAGTTAGTAGGGGTATGTGCGTGTCTCATTTATAGTCTAGATCATTGTAAAAATGAATATAGAATCGATAAGTGCTATGAATGGAAAAACTGGAAACAGAAAGTGAGTACCGCAACTCTTTCACCACTCATAGGTCTTTTCCTGCGGTGGCGACCCAATATTTTCCTATCCTTTATTTATTTCGGTTTTAGTATGTTAAGAATTAAAGTGACTTTTGGTTCGGGCAGATGATATATTATCATGTAAGAAGCACAAAATAATGGTGATTTCCGCTTCTTGTACGAAATTATCCGTTACCTACAAAAATGTTGACAGAAATAAACTCGTCGAAAAAAGAAATTCTTAACCTTATACAGTCGTGTAGAAATCGTCGTGAAGTAATTTTAGAATAAACAAATATCTGCCAGGAGGTTGGAAATAAATAAAAATATATTCCTATGATTATCTTCGAAAAAAGAGGCAAAATAATAAAATTTCGTCGATTTAAATATGAAATAATTTCGTCGGAGAAGCCAAAATATCAAATATTTCAACGTTTATAACTGAATAAATACATCGGATGGAAATCTGCATGTTGTCACTATGGCAAAAGGGAAATGGCATTTTGTCGACATTGCATATTAAATATTGTCTAAATGTTATTTGTGGCATTATCTTAATTTGGCTGCCAATGTTAAAAGAAGAACTTCACAAACTTAACATTGTATAGAAACTAAAAAACTGTTAACTATATCAACAGTTCTATGTAAATAGTAAGTATCTATGGATATTGAATATAACAAACATTCTTAGAGCTGTGTATTTGTCATACACAGCAAAAAAGATTTTTCAAAAAAGCCTTGAGAAAGGAAACAGAATAGATTTCCGAAACGTCGGCGAAATATTTAATTTCAAGTTTTTATACTTATTTGTGTTGTTTATTTATCAAAACCAACCTTTAACTGATCCTTTGACGTAAACGTCACGGGCGTAGAGGTTTTTTTACCAGTAACATACTGGTTAAATGTGATATATTTTGTAGATTTCCCTAGCACCGCTTAGAAAGAAAACATACATGTGGCAGTGAAATTCCCAAAGAATTGAAGAAGGAAAAAAATGCATATTAAACTGGCGAAAGTGAAAATTTAGCTTGGGATCATCCGAGGCGAGGGAGATAGCCGTGTTTTTTACGCTTATAACCAGAAAACCCGGAAGAATACCTTGACAAGATATGTATCTAGCGGCGTGAAATTTCCTCCCACTTTGATCAGTATGAGTCCGGACCAGAAAAAACGCCGGCGAAAGAGTTCGCGGTTGCTACAAAATCGTAAATTCTTTTCGCAAATACAAAACGAAGAGTATATTGCATTCGATCGGCACATTTCTAAAACCAGTAATCGCTCGTAGAGAATAAAATTTCATGTTATTGTATTGGTGATCGAATTCTGAACAACTTTCAAAATGTCCGCCCGTCCGTCCGTCACGTTTCTTGTAAGTACGATAACTTAAGAACGAAAAGCCCGATTACATTGAAATTTGGACAGTAAGTTAGTGTTAGCTAGAGGAAGAACCATGTCATTTTTGAAAATAATTGATCTATAAGTAAAAAAGGTATTCACTATTTAAATATAGACAATGTATTTTTTGTTATGTTTTGTAATTAAACAAAAAAAGGCTAAAACTGAAATTGATTGATAGATTTGCCAGCGTAAGGTGAGCATTGCTGCCGATTCCGGGCATCCAGTCTGGAGGTTCGTTCCAACACGCAGCCAGGTCGCCCGCCGGACCGAACCTTGGATGTCTTATATACCGCCGAATCGGCTGCATACGCCGGATTGAACATGGGGCATGTTATCAGCAAAGAGAGCAACATGACGCATGGGGTAGGAATGTAGGATGGGAAGTATAGGTGTTTGCGAGTTCCATCTTTCACCATCGGATAGGAAGTGTATGCGTTTGCGAGATGCTTCTTTTTAGTTTCCATGCTTGTTTTAAGTCTCCATCTATCATAATCTCCTTATTTATTCTTCTAAGTTTTCTGTTTCGGTTGTTTCTGGATCTAGTAGTGTGCACCGCCTACTGCCGCTTACGTCAATAGGTATATGGTTTCATGCTTCCCAGAAATCGGCGGTTTAGCTTGCCGCAATGAGCTTTTATTAATATTAACCGTTCCACAGGTAAATTTCCATTTACGGTGGAAGGGCAGGGAAGGGCGCTGTCTCGCGATAAAAAGAGTTTTTTTTCAGCGCGTTACGAGAAAGAGGCCCGAGAGAATATTTTATACACATATTGGTTTGTTTTTGAAGTAATCAGTTTTAGTTTTCGTTTTCATTTTCCAATTCCGGGTATTTTTCTATTTCATTACCTATGTTTGATACTTTTTCAATGTAATTTTTAGTTTTTTTCAATTGAAATAAAGAAATAAAATAAAATAAATTAATAAACTAAACTACCAGTTATAAAAAAAATTATCTGTTTCATCCACAGCTGGCTGTCTGTGCTATCTTATAAACAAACATGTTGCTTATTATATTATCAATTAGAAAAGGGGACATCCAGGCGTAAATTTTACGACCAGGCGCTGCATTTTCTCGGGTTGTTTATATACGCTTTCGTGATGCTTTGTTTCACTAATATAATCATTTAATCAAATATCAGCTATATGAAATAGCCAAACTCGTGCTAATTTATATCAATCAATGTAGAATTATGCACGCTTTAATTCAACACAATTTTGTACGATCTATTACCGATTTAACCGACTTTATTTCGAGTTTTTGTGGGGGCTACCAAACACGCGTCTAACTAATATTATTTACAAAATGTACTGCGAAGGGCATTCTGTAGAATGCACAATGATTAAATAAAAAGTGCAATAAATCAACAAACAGTAGCCTGTTCTTATACAAAATCCAAAGAATTAGGTGCTGTATTTCCGTAATATATAAATTAACTATTAACAATATCGACTGCAACTAATTAATTTTACGTGGATATGGAAGTAAATGGAGAAGGTTCTAAATTCGACCCCTATGTGTTTTTTTCATCGATTTCTCTGGGATGGCTTAAGCGATTTCTATGGAAATATCTTTTGCAAACTGTAAAATATGGCTCAGTAGTGGTCTCTTATTAGTTTTATCAAGCTAGGTTTGGTATGAGGTAAGCAAAAATCGGAAATAAGTATTTTATATTCGAGAACATGATTATGGCGAAGTAGTCGAGTAAATGAAGCCTAAAAATCGTCAGAACTTCTTAGTCCTCAGGGACAGGTCCGATTTTAATGATTTTTTTAAATGTGTGTTTCCTAATAATATTATTCAAAATCAGAAACATCTCAAATGGCGCAAATAATTATTTATATTGTTTCATGGTGGATTTCACCCCTTATCGGGGTAGAAATTAATAAACTCAAAATAAATCGATAGGGGGATGAATTCTAAGCAAAAAATGTTCTATGAAGTTTTTTCGAAAAATCAATATTTTTCGAGTTATTCACGATTGAAAATGTTGATTTTTCATCCAAAAAATACATGTTTTAGAGTGAATTTTCACGAGTAACTCGAAAACCTCACGTTTTACCAAAAAAACATCAGGATAAAAAATGAAGCTTACCAAATACCAAATCTATTGGTTTTTTCTTATTTCTGTAGATGCAAACGAACCGGGTGATGGCTCGTTGAAGGTGGCTGTTTGTTTGCCGAAAACCGAATTCGAACCTTTCAATTTTAAATAATGGAATAACGACGACTTTTTGGAGGAAAACTTATCAGACCTTTTTTAAAATAATTGAAAATATCTCTCTTGGAGTGCTTAGATGTCTTAAGAATTAAGGAAGTTAAAAAGTGATTTCAGAATATTTTGTGGAGCTGGAGGCTGAGTAATTTTGATCGGTGTTAGAATATTTTGATTATATTTTCAACCGCATTTTTCATGTGTTACATTATTCCCAGGCCACAACTGAACTTGTAAATAGACCCTCTTCAAATGTTCAGATGCTTAGTTTTTTGTGGGAGACAATGTACTTAATTAGTTGGACTGCCCTCTTGAACTTTGCAGTAGCTTTGACAAAACATTCGCATTGGTTTTTTAACGATAACTAATTCTTAAGACATCTAATCGCATCAAAAACCATTCTACAGGAAATTTCAAGGGCTACAGGGCCTGTAAAGTTGAACTTCCTTGAACCCTTCGGAAGGTGGTTCGCGCACTTAATGCGAACTTAACACGGTGATATCTCAATTAATTTTCATCCTAGAGAAATTTAAAAAAAAACACCATAAATTTTTGCACTTTTTTACGTATCTTCATTAGTTATTGTGAAAAGAAAAAAAATGTTTCAAATATTTCAAAAATTATTTCAAAATTGAATCAAACATTTTTCCAAACCTACGCATTCTAAACTGTTCAAACTTCTAGAACAAATTATTACTACCGAAATAAAGTGAATTATGTTCAATTTCCATTCTTGCGGTTAAGCTATTGGTTTAATTGCTGATTTTGACTCTGAAAAAACGAGACAACCGATTTATTTTCATCAGAACGCCATAGGTTTTTATGATAACGACTTTTACTAACGCTCATTTTAAAGGTATTTTCAAGTACTTTAAAAAAGATCCAATAAGTTTTCCGCCATAAATTCGTCGTTCTTCCGTTATTTAAAGTTGAAAGGTTCATATTCAGTTTTCGGCAAACAAACAGTCACCTTCAACGAGCCATAAGTCGGTTATTATTGCATCTACAGAAATAAGAAAAAACTAATCGACTTGAAATTTTATAAGCTTCATTTTTGTTTCTGATGTTTTTTTTTTATAAAACGTAGGTTCTCGAGTTACTCGTGAAAAATCGCTCTAAAACATGCATTTTTTGGATGAAAACTCAATATTTTCAATCGAGAATAACTCGAAAAATATTGATTTATTGCAAAGAACATTTTTTTCTTAGAATTCATCCCCCTTATTGATTTCTTTGGTTATTTTGAGTTTACTAATTTCCAGCCCCGAGAAGGGGTGACGACATCCACCCCGAAACAACATAAATAATTATTTGCGCCACTTGGGATGTTTCTGATTTTGAATAATATTAACAAACACACACTTTAAAAAAATCATCAAAATCGAACCTGTCCCTGAGGACTAAAAAGTAAAAACTTTCATTGACTCGACTAAAGGCGCCGAAGCCATGGATAAAATAATGTTCAAATTGATAGTTTGTGTTCAGAGTATCTGATACTGAATCTGTTGCCAAAATGGAGAATCCAATAAAGCTGCACTAATTGCATAACTTTAGTCACTAAAAAGGGTGAATTAAAAAAAAAAGAATTGAACCGCCTCGATTCTACGGTCTCTAAAAATTATGATGTAAAATTTCACTGTGGTTCGGTTGATTGATTGATTTGTCAGCGTAAGGTGGGTATTGCTGCCAATTCCGGGCATCCACGGAGGTTCGTTCCAACACGCAGCTTGGTCGGTCGTCGAACACGCCCAACGGATGGCCAAACCGCGTGCCGGGACCAAATCTCGGATGTTTTATATACCGCCGGATCGGCTGCATACGCTGGGTTAGACATGCTTGTTGTCAGTAGCGAGAGCCGCATGACGCATGAGGTGGGAATGTAGGATGGGAAGTGTAGGTGTTTGAGAGATGCTTCTTTTAAGTTTCCATTTGTCATCATCGGCTGGGGTGTGGTGCAGTTGTTTGCGAGATACTTCTTTTCAGTTTCCATGCTTCTTTTAAGTTTCCATCTATTGTCATCTCCTTATTTTTCTTCTTCTAAGTTTTCTGTTCCTTCTGTCTCTGAATCTGACAGCTTTTATTTTTTATTTTATTTTTGTATTTTTTCCCTGTCTTTTTTTATTTATTAACAGCTCCACAAGTAAATATCCATCTACGGTGGAGTTGCTGCGAAGGGCCCTAGCTCGCGGTAACAATTTTCTTTTGCACGTTATGAGAAAAGAGGTCCGAAGGGATAGTTTGCTCACTCTGTATGTTGTTTCCTTGAAACAGTCGGTTTCACTTTCGGGCAGTTTTTCAATTTCGTCACCTATATATTATGTTTAATATCTTTTCAATTTTGATCTCCAATTCTTGTTTAAAATTTAATAAGGACATAAATAAACCAATGCTAATGCTACATAAACAAAAAACTTATCAGTTTCATTCACACATCTGTCTGGCTGTTGCTTATTTTATATCACCCACTTCAAGAAGGGACGAATCCAGGTACAGATTTTACGGTCAAGCACTCTACACTACACTTTTCTCGAGTTGTTTATATACACTATTTTGTGTTGCTTTATTCAACCAACATAATTTAATCAAATATCAACTATATGAAATAGCCATCCTCGCGCCAATTTATATCAATCAATGCAGAGTTCTTCACGCTTCAATTCAGTACAATTTCGGCGTTTTGTTGCCGCGCCAATATTCTTGACTAAAGATGACGGTCTCGGATGATTAGGGGTCGAACTTGAGCTCTTTGCCCCAATCATCGCTGTGGACCTGGACCGGCCTCGTAAGGGGTGGGCCTGCTTTTTCGCCTATCCCCCCCGCAAGTGCGGACAGTATTGGCGATGTTAGCAAACCTCCCCTGGTCCTGGCTGTTGGACCCTGCCAGCTGGGTCGCTTGTCGCTTTATCCGGATTTATCTCGATATCCCGTAGAAGCCACGAAACATGCGTCTTTCACCGAACTCGGCACACTTTGAACTCCCACTGTGGTTTGGTTAATTGAAAATTAATACCTAATATGGATATTGAAGTCGGCGCAAAAATGAACAAACAAAATCAAACGTGAAGTTCAATAAACCGAAAGACGGTTAAATTTTATTTCGTAATTTTTAGAGAGACTGTTTTTGGAACGTGCGGAGGTTAAATTTTGACATTTTTTAAGTAAACTTATTTGCTACATACTTACTCGCTTCCTCGTGATCTGATGAGTTCTTCTCTAACTTTCAACGGACTGTTTCCTCTGGACCTTATGACCGGTCGTTCTGGAGTAGACTTTCTTTGGCGATCTGGGCTTTGCTTGATTCTGTTAGGCGTAGTGTTTATTGGAGATTTTCTATTTTTGCTTGGAGATGCGTTTGGAGTACTTCTATTGTTTTTGTTGTTAATCCTCGAAGGACTTGTCCCTCGGGATCCAGGTGGAGTTTTATAGAGTTTTTCTGGCCTAGCAACCATTTTGGTTACTTTAGCTGTACTCATGAATGTTTTTTGAATAACCTGCTTCCATTTTTTCTGAAATAAAATATTTATTATAGAAATTGATTCGGTAATACCAAGAAATATATTATTAATATTTCGATCCGATCAAAACATGTAGGGATTGTTTCCTTCATATTTACGTTCTGATATTCTGCTTTTTTTATTGTAAGACTAATTACACAATTATACATTGTTAGATGAATGTGGATTTTCAGGTCGCCTAGGAGTAAAAATGAACAAGTACCAACGAGTGTATTTTTAACTGACCTCAAAGTCGATGTTAGGTAATAAGGTCCAATTGGCTGAAAGACGCACAGTGGGCTAGAATCCCAAAATACTGGCCAAAAATCGAAAAACCAAGTTTGCTATATTCTGTTTTAATTCACATAGTATTGTAAAGCAGGGTTCCTGTGTGTAAGGCTGAAAGGACAGCTACCTAGGTTTTCTACCTGCCGTTGTACCTTAGTCGGAACTTGGCTATATTCGAGTGCTTAACGGTAGGAGAATCGGTCCCGAAATAGTAAACGTGCGTATGTTGTGAATTTTTGTTATCACAGGGTGTGCTTTTGCCCAAGAAAAATGGAGGCTACTCCTGAAGGTATGTAAAATATTATCTATGCATTGAAATTCAATATTTTTTATTTCTTATTATGGAAAATAAATGTTAACTATACGCTTGTATACAAACGCGCGAGTTAAGGTAGTGAAACAAAAGTATGTACTAGAGCAGTTACACTAATTCACAATTTATCATGTGGGAAATGTTTGTGGAATAAGCAATTCATAAAAATTAGCTGCTGGAAACTGCTTATTTCAGTGAAATATGCAAAAATAGAAAGACGACGCGTTCTCGGAGCAATTCTAATTGTGCCTGCGTCACAGCAGGTACTCATTCTCGATACAACAGTAAGCCCCAACCAAGGGGGAAAATGTATATACCTGGTGTAAATTAATGACCAGTGGAAGGGAATTTATATATAGAGTGTCTCAATTTCTCGTGAAATGTATTTCAGAATCAGGGAAGAGTCAATTCATCATGAAATGCATAATCCCATCTCATACACGCCAGAGGAAGCAGGACGAGGAGGTATTTTAAAAATATTTTCCTCATAAATACCTAGGTGTAATCAACCCGTCCGCCAAGTTTGAAAAATTCGTGCAGTATTTATAATTTCAACCCTTATAACTCACCCCCAGGGGTTGATCATTTTTTTTCTTATTTTTCTCATAGATATTTAGTTATCAAAAGTACGTAAACTGAGTTTCAAAAATATCGAAGGCTGTTTATACTTTCAACCCCTATATTTCACTCCCAGAGGGTGTCAATTTTTTTAACTATTTTTCCCTTAATAACCTATGCACAATAAGTACATTTGCAGAGTTTCAGAATTTTGGCCAGAAATTTTGAATTCTTGCCCGCGGTGCGACGCCGAAATGGTGAAATTTTATTTAATAATTCTTAGTAATCGTTTTTTTAAAGGTAAATAAAATATTCATTTACTTATTTATTAACAGGTAAACAAACCGTTTATATCCATATAATATAATAAATCCATAACAAAAAATAATTTCAGAAGTATAATAGCATGATTTTTCTTAAAATAAATATGAATATTGTCAACCACATTTGTAAATGTTGAGAAAGGAAAACACTAGTGTTAAAATTCTATAAAAACATGTTTACAATTACTTTAAAAAAATCTTGCTCGATAAAATATATAGTAAATAATTGTTCTACTTTTCTCTTTAGGACTTCCTGCCACATGTATTTTTACTTTACGCCCAAGGAATCCACAAAATAATACAATTAACCAGTTATGTTACTGAGAATAAACATTTACGCCTGTGACTTTTACGTCAAAATATCAGTTAAAGGTTGTTTTTTGACAAATGATACAAATAAGTATAAGTATAGAAATACTGAAATGAAATATTTTGCCTACGTTTCGAAAACCTAATAGAGATTAGGGAAAGAGTTCCTTTTTCAAGGCTTTTTTCAACAATCTGATAAAAAGACAGTTCTAAGAACATGTTTGTTATGCTCAATATCCATAGATACTTACTACTTACATAGGAACTATTGATAAAGTTAACAGTTTTCTTATTTTATATACAATGTTAAGTTTGTGAAGTTTTTCTTTTAACATTGGCAACAAAAACATCTACGGAACAATCCAACATGCATCTATCCTCATTCAATAATATTATCGCCGATTCTCTAATTTTTCTTTTTTTGCTATCCGCCTATTTTGTTATAATTTTGCCGAGTCCCAGTTTTTTCTACCTCTGTTCTCCCAAACGTGTTCGCAAATCTTCGACCTCTGAATTTCATTTTTCCTGATATAATTCTTGTATTTACCCAATCTTACATTGAACGTCTGGATGACTCACCCCATGTGGGTGTTACACTCACATGGAATGCTGTAAATGCAGTTTTTTGAATTTTGCTCTTGGTTATTTAGTATTGTCTTTGTCATAATAGATCTTAAAGTGTTGCTCGTTTGAAATGCTGTCCTAATGTCAAATCTAGCACCTATACGGCCTAATTTTTCGGATAATTCGTGTACATAAGGAATTAACGCTAACACGTTTTTCAGGTTTTGTCCAATCTGATTGTTATTTTCAATATTTATAAAAGTTTTGCTAACAAATGCTTCAGGGTACCTACTGAATGTTTATAAGGATCTCTTTGATAAACCGGTTCTCATTGTTTAATATTTCATCATAATGATTTTGACAATACAAACATTTTATGACACCTCTCTTAACATGCGTGGACTGATTTGAATTAAAATTTAAATGTTTGTTGGTATGTTAGTTTTCTATAAACAATTGATTCATTTGTACCATTTACTCATTTTTAAAACATTTAGAAATGGTAACTCATTTCTAGTTTCCATTTCTAAAGTAAATTTGGTAGAAGATTCTTTAATTATTATTTTTTTTTTTTTTAAACATTTAGTAACTCCATACTGTGAGGTCAAATTGCAAAGATATCGTCTACATATCTCCACTAGATAAACGGTTTGTACAATTTTGAACATGTCTAGTTTCAAAATCCTTCATAAACATATCGCTTAAAAATTTTAAAATAGGTGACAATGGAGAGCCATTGCCATACCGAAATCCTGCTGGTAGAAATCATTTTTTAACTGAAAACAAGTTGTTTTGATACACATAGTTAAAAGTTTCATTACATTCAATTTAGTAAATTTCCCAGTAATACTAGTTAACTCTATTATTTTGTAGATTCCTCGAATGTCATTTGGAAATAATAATACATGTGGCAGGTGGCAGAAATACCCAAAGAGAAAAGTAGAAAAATTAAGAAAATGGCACAAATAATATTTAGACAAGATTTAAAATATAGTACTTTTTTAAAGAAAACATGTTCCATAATTTATGGGGCGGCAAAATTTATTTATGCACGGGGTGGCAAATGACCCAAGAACGGCTCTGTCTTTAGCATATTGTCAACTATTTAGCAATCTGATCCGTAAAAAAATAATTTAAAATTCTTATTGTGTTGAGCACCCCGTGGATATTGCAACGAAAATATTAGTGAGCAATGACCTCTCATATTTTGAATTTTTAACATTTGACATGATGTTCGGTATGAGTCTACCCTGAAATCATTACGCAGTTACATAGACATATATATCTCTACGCAATAGAGTATTCCCACTTTGAGTGATATATTTAAATAATTAATAAGAAAGCAAAGGTTACGTGTTTTTTAATTTTTCTCACTCAGCAGAAATAAAAAAAATTGAAATTTAATATGACCTATTAACTTACATAATACGTAATTTGATTGATCAACCATCACTTTGAGGCCTATGAGTCCTTTGAGTTGCCTTCTGATTGGTAGGTTTAGGTTGTAAAAAATCATTTGCCCATCACAAGCCGTGTATGAAGAAGAAACACAGAAGCATTTCATACGAAGTGAGCTTGCAATATCAAACAGCAAATCTCAAATAAAGAAGACCAAGAGTGTTTCGTCTTTCATTGCTTATTTTTTATTTTAATTTATTCATAATTTGGTGCAATAGGAATATCGTGAGGTGCCCAAAGATCAGACTTGCAAACGCTCTAGTATTCTTTATCTTTCTTTATGCCTTTGAAACATGGACTATTAGGGAGCCAGATAGACGGCGTATTGATACTTTCAACATATGGGCCTGGAGACATTTGCTGCGAGCTCCCTAGACAGCCCATCGCACCAATAGCTCGATTCCCCAAGAGATACCTTCCCCAAAGCGACTCTCCAGCATCGCATTTTCTCAAATCCTCTCATTTTTTGGCCATATCAACCGGAGAGAGGACAATATAGAACGGCGTATTGTTCTGGGAAAACCAGTTGGCAGAGGCGAAGAGGAAGACCACCAAAACATTAGGCTGATGCCACCAAAGAGTTAATAGGAAAGAGCTTTGGAGAGTCCGTACGCCTGACAGGCGGCCATGGCTCTCCGGCATGCTATGCAGCAAAGGGAGGCAAGCTGGAACATTGCATCAATATCCAAATGTCTGTTAAGACGTTGTGAATAAGAAGAAGATGAAGTGGAAGATTTATTTATATTAGATGTGTATACCGTGTTCATTTTTTACTATTCGGTCTTTAGTAGATTGAGTTATCCTTGAGTACCTAATAGAGCTACTTATCAAAAGCCAGTACATTCCCACAAAACACAAAAGTTGTCATACACATAATGGAACATAACCTCCAAGTTCACAATTTGACGTTGATGTTGATGGATAAATACGTTGCCAAGTCGTCTACATATTTATCCATATGTATTGGCCTATAATTATTTGCAATAACCCATTTCTGCACCTACTTGTAAGGTACCTTCAAACTTTTTGATGATAAAACCTTTATCGACCGGTATTTATTCATCGTATGTCCTAATATCTACCTGAAATGTTACTATCATTTCAAGTATTATTTGCCACCATTTCTTCTTCAACATATCAATTTAACTATTTATTTATTTATTATAATTTTCTTTAGTTAGATGAGTTGATAAATCAGGGGTACTAATTTAATAATATAAAATTCAAAAATTGGATAATATTTGAAAGTTCCCTAAGTAGTACGAAAATGAGCGAATATTCGCAATATCGTTTTCTTATCGGATGTATCAGGTTCCCACTCCTACCCAGCTTGAGTAAAACGAATCAAAGTCATTTTTGTGAGAATAATATATTCAAAAGACATTATTAAATTTTACCGAGTGAGAATCCCCATTACACAGAAGATCGAAAGCATGGACAACAATCCCATTATACAAAATGTTTTCGATTCAGTCAAGAAAAGTCTCAGAGGATCTGCTGTAAAAATTTTGTTTAAAATTATTTATAAAGTATTATGTGAAAAATAAATATTGTTTCAATAAAATCAATAATTTGTGTAATAAGGTAAGAAAAATAAGTAAGTATGATGCATCATAAGACAGCTTAGCAAAAATCAGACTAAATCTTGCGTTTTCATTTGCATTGGCAACTTGACATCGTTATCCTCGAACACCCATTATCAGGAAAAATAATCTGATATATTTCACGTAAAGATGTAGTGCTTTATTTCTAATTGTCATTCATTAAATAGCTAACGTTTTCCCCTAACTTCCCCGAAGAGCCTATTGCACCAACAGCTCCCCACGAAATATATCCATCAAGACGACTCTCTAGCATGTTTCTAATCTTTTGGTCACATCAACGGGGAGAGGACAATGTAGAGCAATTGGTCAGAAAAGAACAAATGATACGAGACAAAGAGGACATCGTTAAAAACGTTGGGCTGAGAAGCTGATGGAAAAGTGCTATGGTGAAGCCGAGGGTCTAACAGGCAGCCCACCCCCATTTTACCAATTTTACTAGTAAACTCGTACAAGAGTGATTATCAAAACAATTTAATGACACAACTGAACGTTATTTCCACTTAATCTATTTTTAGCTAATATTTGGAATATCATCCACCCTACGCACCCTTTTGATAGCTCTATACTAAAATGTTAGACATTTTTCAAATAGACACATTTAATTACGCTATGGCGATATGCCACTAATTTAACTAGGCAAAATAACTGCATCGGGGATTCTGCTTCTGAATGAGAGCATTGTTTTGCTTTGATTGTATGTGATGCATAAACAATGTTAGTAAATTCCACAGGAGACAAATTGCAATCATTCAACGACGACATCGACACGAGGCGACGGTGCATAAAATATGCGCTATCTAAGAGGGAATTATCAAAGTTCAATGCGAATTATGACAATATAACAACCCTGCACAAAGACATTTTTCATTATGTTAGCAAAAATCTAACAAAACATTTACTCAACAGCCAACTGTAAGTCGTTCTGTAGGTTCCGCGTAATTTATTTGAAAGATCGTCTATTAGAAGTGGCCTTCAAAGTACTGCACTTTCCCATTAAAATGCTATCGACAAGAGATATGCAATTTTCTCCTACCTTCATAACCGAACTTGAACTTAAGTTGAAGTTGATAATTTTCCTGAATATTTTACGACTGAAAAAAGTTCAAAAGAATAGGACAGTTTTTCAGTGATTTACAGTATATTATGAATAAATACAATATTTATGATTCATCTAAAAACATTTTTCTGAATAATATTGTAAGCTATCTTTAATTGGTTCACGATGTTGTCCAAAACTGCTTATCTTATAACTTTTTTTCCTAAAATGAGTAATATAGGAAACAGTAAATTCAAATTATGTTATCATTTCTCCGCATTCAATAATTTCACGAAAAATTAATTCCAACGTATTATCCAAACTTACTGCATTTCGTGATTAAAAATTATATCGTATAAAATATAGAAAAAAGTCTAAGTCGTAATAAAATAGACGCTATTTTTCATAATAGAAATTATGAAATAACATGTTACACAGTTAAAAAAAAATTCTTACCATGAGTAAAAAATTGATAAATAGAACGAATTAATTTTACGAGGTTGTATTATCATCGCTCTTCACTTCACCACCCTCAGCACGTGCTGCACAATACTGACGGAAAACTTATTTACCCACTGACATTGGACGCTCTCCGTCGCTACGCGTCTACCAATTAATACAAACGACGTTGCGACTTGCCTTATTTAAGGCATCGGGTTTAGGCCATCAATAACACATGAAGTCGTTCGAAAAAACAGCTGTTGAAACTTTTATCTATGGAAATTACATGTTGCTGCAGTAAATGCAAATTCAAAATGATTTTAATCAAAACATACCCACACAAGGTCATATTTACAGCAAATATAAAAGTAACAAGCTAACCATTATACTCTTCGCCGATTTACTACACTTGTTATATAATTGTTGCCCATTCTATAGGATACTTTTAGCAGTTTTTTTTTGTAAATGACATTAGTTTCAAACATTTTCTTTTCATTTAAAAAATTAATAACTTTTTTATTTATTGATCGATTTTGTTCAAAAATGGGGTTCTTCCTCTAGCTAACACTAACTTACTGTCCAAATTTCAATACAATCGGACTTTTCGTTCTTAAGTTATCGTGCTTAAAAGAAACGTGACGGACGGACAGACGGTCGGACAGACAGATAGACGGACAGGCGGACGGACATTTTGAAAGTTGTTCAGAATTCGATCACCAACACAGCGATATGAAATTTGTTTTTCTACGAGCAATGTTACCGGTTTTAGAAATGTGCCGATCGAATGCAATATACTCTTCGTTTTGTATTTGCGAAGAGTATAATAAAGGAGAAACTCTCATGTACATACTAAGGTGTCAATCATACCAAATATTATATGCTACTACCTTATCAGAAAGTAATATGATCTCTAGTAGAAATTAAGTATAGGTAATAGACACTGGCTGCAACAAATTTGTGTAACTTTCCAACACTTTTTAATCGAACGTGTGGTTTATTTCTACTATTATGGAGGACATAGAAAAAGAGAATTGTATAAAAGTTGTAGGGTTGTATATACATATTTTTTAAATGCAATTAAAAAAACAATTGCTTGCATAGGTCACAAAGGTTGTTATTTTAATGGAAAACCCTGTATATTTTTGCATATTCTTTTAGATTTTTTTCTCTGATTTCAAATATATCAGGGTTAATAGGTCTAGCTGTAATATTTCTTGACAAATCGGATATTAAATATGCTCCAAACGTGCATATAGGTATTTCATGGTTATCGAAGAAAGCGCCTACTCTTACGCAGTAGGCTGTGTATGTGAGTGATGATATGATACTATGCCAACATTGATATTTCGTATTATTGTTTGATCAAAACTTTTTTTATTTCCAATAATAACATAAAATAGATATATAATTATTGCACAGAAACGTGACAGACGGACGGACATTTTGAAACTTGTTCAGAATTCGATCACCAACACAGTGATATGAAAATTGTTTCTCTACGAGCAATATTACCAGTTTTAGAAATGTGCCGATCGAATGCAATATACTCTTCGTTTTGTATTTGTGAAGAATATAATAAAGAGCGGGTTAAAATATAAAGAATAACCCTGTACAGGTTATACTGCCGCTATACATACAGGGTGTAATCAGTTTTTTAATGACATGAAACTAATTACACCCTGTATATATTTGTGTTTCGGCCATCAATCAATGATACGTCTCACAGTAGCTCCGGCAAACCTGCCACTTAGTCTATTATGCAACACAAATGGGCCCCATTAGCATATTAAGCCAGTAGAATTAGAAAAACCGCTGAATGAAATTCCTTACAGGTAACCACATGGTATATTCGATGTATTCATTGATAAAGAACATACCTGTGAATTTCCTCCCATTTTACAGTGGGGGAACATTTTTTAATTAACGTCTTTTTGTGCAAAAATCACGAAAAATCGAGTTTTTTAAGCATAGCTCTAAGTCAATTGACAATAGCCATATTTGATGTTATACGTTTCGTAGGTGATATAAATACGGTTCATTTGCCACCCGAATAATTTAAATCGGTTAATAATTTTTTTAAATAATCGAAAAGAACTGTCGAAAAAATCGAAAATTTCAATAATTTTTAATTCCGTGAAAAATTTTCTTATATGCTTAGAACTTGGTGAACACATGTCTTATGTAACCCTGAAGCTACCATAAAATTTTCATCTAAAAATATTTATAACTTTTCGAGAAAATTCATTTGTTTATAAAAAAGGTCTGAAATGTTTAATTCAATCTGACCCAATGACTCATCCGGAGCTCATTATTTTCATTATGATGTCTAGTTTACGAATACATTGTTGGCATAATGAATTTTTAATATTTTCATCAACAAAATGGCGTTTGAAAAAGTACGACTTTTTCGAGCAGAGTTTTTTGCGAATATCTTAATAACAAATTAATGTACTGGCATAAAACTTTCATATTCTTGTAGCTCGTATTTTTACACGAATTTGAAAACAAAAATTATTGTTGTAAGATGTTTAGAAGCCGAGATAATTTTTTTAGTTGTTAATTACGCCATTTGTTCATTTATTAACATAAACATTTGAAATTTACATAGTAACTAGTTGAAGACTTGATTTTTGTAATTCAGCGAACTGTCACGTATAATATGTAATAAGGGTCGTAAGGTCAAATTTTTTACACTACAGTCTGAATGAGTCTTCGTGTCCCGCCCTCAGGTGTCCACGTTAACGTTTTCGGTCAAGCAACTTCAAATTCCGACAAAAAAAAAATTGATGTGTCTGCTTCATTTATGATGCCATTTCGACGTTTTTTTTTTTTTAATTTATAGACCCACGATGAAATATTAACTACCGTATTAACATTGTTGAAATATTGTTAATAAATTTGTTATAAACAATTTAAATAAAACATTTTTTTTGCCTTCTATTCGAGGAGCGGAGTGCCGAATGAGTACTTAATAACAAACTAATGAAAGAGCATGATTGTGGTTTATAGTATACCTACGTTTAAAAATAATTTTACCTTAGTCCATACACTACACTGTATAAATTTGATTTGTATTGTACGTACCTTTTACTGGGTTTATGCGGATATACAAAAGGGGAAGGTGTATGCATGATTGATGTTCAAATAAATTATTAAATATTGTCTGTAATTGTTTATTTGTGGCATATTCAGATTTTCTTACTTTTTATTGGGTATTGCCATTGAAAAATACTTAAAAATTTTAATGAAAAAACCTCTGCGCCAAACTGATCAGACAGAGGTTGGTTTTAAATACTTGACTGTTTCAAAAAGTCTCAGAACACCTAAAAATATATAAACTAGAACAATGTAGTAAACTAGAAACTGAAAATGAAAGCTATCGTCAAGTATTTAAGAACCAACCTCTGTCCGATCCGTTTGGCGCAGAGGTTTTTTCATTAAAATTTTTTACTATTTTTCAGTGGCAAAATACCCAATAAAAAGTAAGAGAATTATTAAAAAATATATTGTGACGTCCTTTCTTCCGTCCGCCCATAAACAAGTGGAAGCGTTACTTTGGCGCTGAGCGTGATTTCGGTTATCTCGAGCGCCTGTTGCAGTAGGGCTGGGATAGCTACAGTGGAGAAACGGTTATGCCCAGGGGTCCTGGATGGCAAATTAGACTTTCACTCACATTCAGCAGTAAAAAACACGTGTTGATAAATAACAAAGTTTATTAACATATAAAATTCAATAATACAATGAAAGAGAAAACCAAATAAATAAATAACGGAATAACCAGAGCTTAAATGTGTCGGGTACATTGGTATCAACATTTTAATTGATAGCAAAAGCAAGAAGTAAAGAAATAAATAAATCGGTATGTTACGGGGAAAAATGTCAATAGAAATTATTTCTCCAATTAAATTGATTGTTATGGATCATATAAAAGTACATACATCGAAGTATTTATTGCGGATCAATATGCACGCCAATAATACGGGCAGGAAGCCTTAAACGTACTCGTCAGTTCGAAGTAAACGGTAAATTCGCATAAAGTGAGGCATAGAAATCCGTCCGCCCATTCGATGTTCAATCTAGTTACCCGACCACGCATACTCGACTGAGAGTAATAGATATATCTATCTAATTTTTGGTTGCTCTAGAAGGTTCCTTTGAAGGTCTCAATTTCCGGAGAGCCATTTTGGGGAGTTAGTTTTAAGCTGGTTGCTCTCAAGGATTGACGTTGTGTCTTTTAACATCCAGTTTTATTTTGGGATTTTTCCTTGGAGTACCCGTTGGGTCTCGTTGTGATTTCTATTTTGTTTTGTGTGTACGAACCCAACTATCGACAGTGTCGGATTTGTTGCTTAAAACCCACCCCGGTAAGTTCACGTCTTTTTTTACTTCCCCTTTCGTGTTTCTTATTTGAGCTCTTCTCCCTTACAGTAGTATATGTCAATCTCTGGAACCAATAAAGCACCAACTAACGATCTGCAGAGGAACCGCAATCTATGCGTAAGTGATGTAACTGTTTTATTTTGTTTTTTTTATCATAGGGATATTTTTCCTCCTTTACAGGGTTCTTATGTTAGGTTTTTGTAACATTATTGGCTTGTCTACCCCGTAATATTCACTACACTTGGGTTTGGTGATACTCTTTCTTCCCCCGGAAGAATCCGTTCTATTCCGGAGATTGGACGTTGCAGTTGCAGTTGCAGTGATCAGGAAGGTCTTCGTCTTCCAGTGGATAAATTGCAGCTGTCCCCCTCGTACCACCAGACCATCAACCACTATAGTATAGCCTCCAACGGATCTTACGTAATCTGCAATTATTATTTATCCTTGTCTACGCTACCACCGCTGGATACAGATAAGTTATTTTCTTCCTTTTCCTTAAATTTGTGTACATATGTATGTAGGTATTAGTCGTGCCGTAATTATTTTTGTAGGCATATATTTATACATATTTTTTTTATGCACCGCCCGTGCGTATCTTACACATTATTATTAGTAATTATTCATTACATTATTACTAGTGTTCTAAGTGACCGCCTTATATAATACTAGGTTATAGTGATTTTTGTGTAGTCCAATATTACTTAATTAAATTTATATTTTTCTAAATCGTGTTTTCTGTCATGTACTGTGTGTGAGCCTGACCACCAACCTCAAAACTCAAGGAAACCCACCCCAGCTAGAGCTAGTCGAGCAGTGGGCCGATTCGTGGATGAGGGCCATTGAGTTGGCGCACTCAAAAATAAATTTTTGTTACAAGTTTTGCCCCCTTGTTGATTCAAATTTTTAATTTAATTATTCTTTTAAACAATTTTATTAATTACAAAATTAATCATACTGCGAAATCGTCGCTCATTTTTTTTAACCTTTTGTATTATTATAACTTTTCATATTTCATATTTCATATTTTCATTTTTATTATTTTTTTTTGTTGTAACAAAATGGCGCCCAATCACTATTAGTTCTTGTTGGTTGGTTATCGGAAATTTCGGTTTGGTTATCCGGTTTATACTTACGAAAATAACCATTTTGAAATTTTTTTGTTAGGGATGGTTTCTCACACCCGGTATATGCAGAATTCATTTTCTCTATAATATTAACAGTGGTACATGAGTAGGTGAGGTTGAATAAAATTGCAGCGGCTATTTATAATAGTTTTTGTTGGCTTGAACCAGTTGATGGTTCTGGTGTAAGATTTATTTGGTGCCACATTTTTTTTAAATTTCGATTACTTTCTTTTCGATTATGTGAGCACTCTTAATTTAATTATTCTGGTTATTTAGCACTTTAGTTTTTTAAACGTTATTATCGAATTATCGATCCCTTTTTTAAGTATTAGGTACGATTTTGTTTTTGTCGTCCCGGTGATAAAAACATTTCATATATGTAGATTCCAATTGATTTTAATCTTATTGGGTTTAATATTTAGTTATTATTCTGGCCAATGTTAACCGAATGTTTTTCACATAGCTTCTATAAGAACAGGCTGGTGTACCATAGGAGTAGAATAATTGACACTTGGCAATTGATTTATTTTACAGCGTTATTTACCTGACATAATTTTACTCACATTGGTTCAGTCTGTCACGCTATAAATACTATTATTTTGTTGAGACCACAGGTTAATTGGTATAGATTAGACATATTTTTTTTGTTGATATTACTTGCATGGTCGTGTGATACTTTTTTTGAGAATATTAACTATAGTTAAAATACATAGATTTGGATATTCAGTGGGCATCGGATTTTTATTGTCACACTTCCGTTTTTTGTTCTGGGCTCTTACAATATCCTGGGCTATTTCACTTGGCGCTGACGGCTCATCTTTTCGGTAGGGGGGAGAGTAAATTCCTTAGGGAATTTAAGCATTTTCGTTTCAGTAAGTAATTATATATTATCACTCGGTGCATACAGTTAGGATGCAAATACGTTAATACAGTTTTGCCTTAGTAATCAAAATAAAGTGGTAATACTATTTTATTTTTTTCGTTCAAGTTGAAATCACCTTTTATACAATTAATTATTTTTCAATTTTTGAAATTGTTGAATGCACAATTTTTCCCCCTTCGCCAAACATCAGATCGATTTAGATCAAGCTGCACCGCATACTGCATACTAATAAATCTTTTCATTTAATTAATTTCACGAAATATTGAGATTGTAGCAAATTAAAACACAACACATTTGGTCTTGAAACGTTAAGTGTTCTTATTGGATGCTATACGGACTCGCATACCGGATACTGACCTAATAAATACCCATACTTGTTCTGTAGGACATTTTTTTTTATTTTTGGTTCTTATACTTGTCTTTTAAATTTTTAATTTAACTTCATATAATAAGTTCATATTATTATTTTATGGCAGTGGCGTGTCATATACCTATGCTTTAATCTATATGATATATCCATTTTTAATTTTTTTTTAAATAATCGGGCTGTTGCACTCGATAAAGCTGAGATTGCAAGTCGGATTCAAGTATTGTTTTTTTTCTCTCCTTTTTTTTATTATTCCAGTTCATACGTATTAGTTAGTTACGAGTGAACATAAGTAGTAATGGAGGTGAACCGATTGTTAGGTGATGAACTTTCATATGAATTAAGAATACGCAATGCGCCTGATGACGGTACGGTTCAGGAAAAGCGGTCGCGGTTGCGTGGACTTTTAAGAATAGAAAAACTAGGTGGTTCATTTTCGGCGATCCCTATTCTGGAGGTAGATGAAGAGTTAGAAACATGCCGAATTAAAATAAATGAGTTAACGTTACTCGTACACAATTTTGATGATGAAAATTCTGCAAATGAACATAGTCGTATTCAAACGCGTATTATACATGTTACAAATAGACTTAATCGTATAACGGACTCAAAAGCAATGCCTTATAAGAGTCAATTAATTTCTCAATGTGCAAACTTGATGTCCAAGCTAGAAGATATTATAAATCAAAAAGATAAAGATAACTCTCCATCATTACTTCAGAATAACGTATCGTTGATGGATGCACCAATTGATTTGCTCCCAGAGGTTATACATCAACCCCCGGTTCATAATAACCCTTCGGTGTCTCAAATAACAGCGGCTAATGCAACTGCGAACGTAAATCAGGCCGAGGCGAGCCGTGTGAGATTTGAGAGTGGTGACATTCAAAGTCCTATACTCCCTCTGCTGCCTCCTACGTCTCAAGTACCTATTGCGCATGCCACAACACCACTGCGCAATAATGAGAATAGGTCATTACCAACGTTGATCGAACCTTTTCCATCTATTAGCGGATCTCCACGGCCACACGCAAATATATTCAGGCCGAATTTACCCTCAAATAACATACAACAGGATCATAACTTGGGGGGAAATTTGAATTTATACAACGCGCCATCTTCCTCGGTATATTATCCGGTATGTACACAAGATCGCGAACCGGTTGGGGAATCTTCTCGTTCATGTTTCGTAACTGTTTCTAGGTGGCAAGTCAATTTTGATGGTAAAACGTGTGTGACAAGCTTCTTACAACGTATTGAAGAGCTTCGCATTGCTAGTGGAGTTTCGAAACCCCAATTGTTGAACTGTGCCTCAATTTTGTTTAGTGGATCGACCTTAGAGTGGTATAGGGCGAACAGGTCAGTGCTTCCTACTTGGGATGACTTAGTTCATCATCTCAAAGTGCTTTATCTAACAGACGATTACGAAGAGTCCCTCATGGAAACCATTCGTAATCGCACTCAGAAACCCGGAGAGAAATCAGCGATCTACATCGCTGTGATGGAGAATTATTTTAGTCAATTGTCGAATAAACCTTCGGAATCTGATCGCCTTTGTACCATTCGAAGGAGGCTCCTCCCTTATCTCCAAAATAAACTAGTCATGCATGAAAGTGGTATAAAAACCATCGCAGACTTAACATCAGCCGTTAGACATATTGAAAATACCTTCTCGCATACCCAGAAATTTCGTACGATGGTTACACAGCGGAATATGGGAAATCGTCAACCTGCGGACCCAATTCATGTCTTGTATACCGATGACGTGGATTTAATATCACTGGACGACTGTCCGAGTACTGATAATATTCAACCACGAATAACAACATCCACAAACTCGAGCTCGGTGGAATCTCAAGCACCGCTTACGTCCATCATTAATACTCAACGTACGAATCACACTATAATATGTTATAATTGTAATCAGTCAGGTCATCACAGGAAAGTTTGTCCTCAACCTTTTGTACTTCGATGTTATAAATGCAATACTCCCAATCATACGGTCCGTACGTGTCCAACTTGTTCGGGAAACGCCAGATTGGCTCAAGGTCGGGTCGAACCTTGAACCAACGTATAGGCACCTCGACCCAAAATACTCATTCTGAGAATAAACTAAACATCGTTTTGGATTATGTACTGGCCAGTGTGACAGGCGACGAACGACCATACTTAAATATTAGTATTTTTGGAGTTAGTTTCTTGGGCCTGTTAGATTCTGGTGCCTCGAGAACTGTGCTAGGTTTGAAGGGTTTTGAGTCATTTAAGCGTTTCAATCTTCCATTATTACCTAGTAGCATACAGAATTGCAGTGTTGCCAATGGACAATCGTGCCCAGTCATCGGCAGCTATAATATTCCAATTTGTGTCGAAGGCAGAGTAGTAGTAATAAATGTGTTGGTAACGCCAAGTCTGCCCCATCTCATTATCTTGGGCACAGATTTCTGGCGCAGCATGGGAATTGTTCCCAACATACGAACCGGTTCATGGTGTTTTTCCAACTTACCAGAACCAAATATATCAACAATAACTGACGACAAACTACTTACACCAGAACAGGCTAAAGAATTAGCGAATTTGATTTCAGAACTATTTTCCGATATGCCTGAAAAACTCGGATGTACTTCACTTACGGAGCACTCTATTAAAACTCAAGCAGAGCCAATCAAGCAGCGTTTTTACCCTATATCCCCAGCGCTCCAAAAACATGTAAACACTCAACTCGATGAGATGTTAGCGCAAGGTATCGTAGAATCTTCCACCTCACCGTGGGCTTCACCCATCGTGATGGTGAAGAAGAAAGACGGAACTTATCGTTTCTGTGTCGATTATAGAAAACTTAATCAGGTCACAGAAAGGGATGCATACCCTCTACCGTTAGTGGGTAGTACCCTAGATAAACTACGGGACGCAAAATATCTCTCATCCTTAGACATAAAAAGTGCCTATTGGCAAATAAAAATGGCAGCCGATAGTAAACCATTAACAGCTTTCACAGTCCCAGGACGAGGGCTATTCCAGTTCTGTCGTATGCCTTTTGGATTACACAATGCTCCTGCCAGATGGCAGAGACTCATTGATGGCGTCCTTGGCTTGGACCTGGAGCCATATGTATTTGTGTACTTGGATGACATCGTCATCGTCACTCAAACATACGAAAAACATCTTGAGATATTGCGAGAAGTATTCCGTCGCCTAAAGCAGGCAGGTCTTACTGTCGGGCGTGATAAATGTCATTTTTGTAGACCTGAATTAAGATACCTAGGGTACGTGGTCGACAGCAACGGTTTACACGTCGATCCAGAAAAGGTATCGGCAATATTGGATATTCCCGATCCTAAGAATGTAGCCGAAGTGCGCAGAATCCTGGGAATGGCGGGATGGTACCGGCGTTTCCTGCCAAATTTTTCTACTCTCGTAGCTCCGATCACAAATTTGCTGCGGAAGCATACAAAATTTTGTTGGTCAGAAGAGTGTAAAATGGCTTGGGAGACTGTCAAACAACATCTCATTTCTGCTCCAATTATGAGCTGTCCCGATTTCGATAGGCCGTTTGTTATACAGACCGATTGGAGCGACTACGGTCTTGGGGCAGTATTAACTCAATCCTATCCCGAAGGCGAACGTGTCGTATGCTTTATAAGTCGATCATTAAATTCGAATGAAAGGAAATTTAGTACCACTGAGAAAGAATGTCTTGGGGTTTTATGGGCCATAGAAAAACTGAGGCCTTATGTTGAAGCGACCCGCTTTACCGTGGTAACTGACCATTTCGCGCTCCTTTGGCTTCATAACCTAAAGGACCCATCTGGGCGGCTTGCGCGATGGAGTGTCCGCTTACAGCAGTACGACTTCGAAGTAGTACACCGGCGCGGTAAGGAAAATGTCGTGCCCGATGCATTATCTCGATCAGTACCGGTGATACACGAAGTAAATGATCAAATTTGGACTTTCCCGAATCACGAAGATGCGTGGTACTCGAGGATGCTAAAGCAAATAGAGCGTTACCCCCTAAAATATCCTCTGTGGCGTACTGATGGCACCAATATTTTTAAAAGATGCCGTAATACTTATCCTGGGTTAGATGACCCTCTGTTTGACTGGAAAGTTGTTGTACCAAAGAAATACCGAACGGGAGTCATATCGTCTTATCACGACAATGCTGTATCTGGCCATGCGGGCATTCACAAAACCTTTTATCGTATAACTCGTAAATTTTTCTGGCCTAAAATGGAGTCAGACATTGCTACATATATCCGTAAATGTCAGGTATGTTTGGCACAAAAACCAGAACATAAGGCACCTGCCGGACATATTGTTGGGCGTCCAGAAATATCGAGGCCTTGGGAATTTGTATCCGTTGATGTAGTAGGGCCATTGCCTAGATCTACAAGCGGTAATATGTACATCCTTAGTGTCCAGGATTACTTCTCGAAGTTTTGTTTATTCTTCCCTATGCGTGCGGTCACCACCCCTAAAATTGTCAAATTGTTGGAGGATCATGTGTTTTTGATGTTTGGTGTCCCCAGACTATTACAAACTGATAATGGAAAGCAGTTTGTGAGCAAGGGATTTAAAGCACTTATGCAATGTTATAATATTCAACACCTCACCACACCATTTTATCACCCTCAAGCTAATGCTTGTGAGCGACAACATGGCACTTTAAAAACGATGATATCATCCTTTGTTGGAGAAAACCATCGGAATTGGGATGCGGTACTTCCAAAGGTTGCGTGTGCGATGCGCTCAGGAATAAACGAAAGTACCGGTTTTACTCCTTATTTCATCAATTTTGGACGCGAGATGAAATTGAACGGGTCCGATCACACCCCACCTAATATTGTCAACGACCCCAACACCGAAGAAAATAAACCGAGTCCAAACAGCAGATCAGAAATTTTGGAGAAGGTTTTTAATGATGTCAAAGCGCGATTACGAAATGCTCAACAAATAGGCGCCAAAAGATATAACTTACGCAGACGACCTGTGCAATACAATATCGGCGATCGAGTTTGGCGGAAAAATTATGCTAAGTCGGATAAGGCCAAATATATTACTTCTAAGTTGTCCCCAAAATTTCTTGGTCCGTTCATAATATCCAAGAAGATATCTCCATATGCGTATAACCTTAAAACCGAAACCGGGAAGTGTTCGGGAACTTGGCACGTAAAAGATTTAAAGCCTGACACGTCATTCACCCCGACGGACTCTGAAGAGGAGTAGGTTCTGACTAATACGTAGGAGAGAAAAAAAACGAGATAGGTAGATGCATGTGTGTATATAGTTTTTTTTCTTTTTTTTGAGGAAAAGGGGGGATTGTTACGGGGAAAAATGTCAATAGAAATTATTTCTCCAATTAAATTGATTGTTATGGATCATATAAAAGTACATACATCGAAGTATTTATTGCGGATCAATATGCACGCCAATAATACGGGCAGGAAGCCTTAAACGTACTCGTCAGTTCGAAGTAAACGGTAAATTCGCATAAAGTGAGGCATAGAAATCCGTCCGCCCATTCGATGTTCAATCTAGTTACCCGACCACGCATACTCGACTGAGAGTAATAGATATATCTATCTAATTTTTGGTTGCTCTAGAAGGTTCCTTTGAAGGTCTCAATTTCCGGAGAGCCATTTTGGGGAGTTAGTTTTAAGCTGGTTGCTCTCAAGGATTGACGTTGTGTCTTTTAACATCCAGTTTTATTTTGGGATTTTTCCTTGGAGTACCCGTTGGGTCTCGTTGTTGTGATTTCTATTTTGTTTTGTGTGTACGAACCCAACTATCGACAGTGTCGGATTTGTTGCTTAAAACCCACCCCGGTAAGTTCACGTCTTTTTTTACTTCCCCTTTCGTGTTTCTTATTTGAGCTCTTCTCCCTTACAGTAGTATATGTCAATCTCTGGAACCAATAAAGCACCAACTAACGATCTGCAGAGGAACCGCAATCTATGCGTAAGTGATGTAACTGTTTTATTTTGTTTTTTTTATCATAGGGATATTTTTCCTCCTTTACAGGGTTCTTATGTTAGGTTTTTGTAACATTATTGGCTTGTCTACCCCGTAATATTCACTACACTTGGGTTTGGTGATACTCTTTCTTCCCCCGGAAGAATCCGTTCTATTCCGGAGATTGGACGTTGCAGTTGCAGTTGCAGTGATCAGGAAGGTCTTCGTCTTCCAGTGGATAAATTGCAGCTGTCCCCCTCGTACCACCAGACCATCAACCACTATAGTATAGCCTCCAACGGATCTTACGTAATCTGCAATTATTATTTATCCTTGTCTACGCTACCACCGCTGGATACAGATAAGTTATTTTCTTCCTTTTCCTTAAATTTGTGTACATATGTATGTAGGTATTAGTCGTGCCGTAATTATTTTTGTAGGCATATATTTATACATATTTTTTTTATGCACCGCCCGTGCGTATCTTACACATTATTATTAGTAATTATTCATTACATTATTACTAGTGTTCTAAGTGACCGCCTTATATAATACTAGGTTATAGTGATTTTTGTGTAGTCCAATATTACTTAATTAAATTTATATTTTTCTAAATCGTGTTTTCTGTCATGTACTGTGTGTGAGCCTGACCACCAACCTCAAAACTCAAGGAAACCCACCCCAGCTAGAGCTAGTCGAGCAGTGGGCCGATTCGTGGATGAGGGCCATTGAGTTGGCGCACTCAAAAATAAATTTTTGTTACAAGTTTTGCCCCCTTGTTGATTCAAATTTTTAATTTAATTATTCTTTTAAACAATTTTATTAATTACAAAATTAATCATACTGCGAAATCGTCGCTCATTTTTTTAACCTTTTGTATTATTATAACTTTTCATATTTCATATTTCATACTTCATTTTTTTTCATATTTTTTTCATTTTTATTTTTTTTGTTGTAACAGGTAAAAACAGCAGTAAGTAGTAAGCAAAGAAAACGGTGTGCAAATACCAAGCAATAGCAAGCAATGATTTACAGTAAAATCATGCTTATAAGAGCGGTCAGTATATATGTGTGAAGAGTTGGCAAAATTTAATTTCGGTGCATTTGTGTGAAAATTTAGCTCGGCCACGTGGTATCTTGTCGGAGTTGATGCGGAAAATTTTCTAAGTTTCAAAATGTACGGATAATTAATTAATTTTATTTCACCTAGATTTTATGCTCAATCCCTGGACTATTATACATTTATAGAAGCAAATAAATATATGAAAGTTGTGCATGTGGTTTTGACTTGAGGCAACATAAAATATTATAAACAAAATGGACGATGTGTTTTAAGTCTCTGCCTCCTTTAGGGATAAACAGGAATTTTTTAACTCAGTATAATGACTAAACTGTCTGAGTTAAAATCTGGTAAACGGTATCTACTGTCACAATTTCCATCGAAATATCGTCTATGTTCCCTTCCCCTCTGGAAATTCTTGAGGTCATAGCTATTTGGATAAAATCGCGAGAATTTAACAAGTCCTAATTCGAGCACACCACTTTGTTAATCAGTATATTTGAAAATTGAAGTTTAACTGATCAAATCGGAAAAGACAGTTAGTACAGTTACAGTCTCACACAGATACTACGTTGCTACTTTCATCTACTAGTTAAAACAGTAATAAACAGTACGAAGAGTATCAAAAATTTTCACCAAAACAGAAACGTCAAAAATTGACATTACGTGCCTTAATACATAACATTATACGTGACAGTTCACTGAGTTACAATAATCAAGTCTTCAACTAGTTACTATGTAAATTTCAAATGTTTATGTTAATAAATAAACAAATGGCGTAATTAACAACTAAAAAAATTATCTCGGCTTCTAAGCATCTTACAACAATAATTTTTTTTTCGAATTCGTGTAAAAATACGAGCTACTAGAATATGAAAGTTTTATGCCAGTACATTAATTTGTTATTAAGATCTTCGCAAAAAACTCTGCCCGAAAAAGTCGTACTTTTTCAAACGCCATTTTGTTGATGAAAATATTAAAAAATCATTATGCCAACAATGTATTCGTAAACTAGACGTCACAACGAAAAAAATTAGCTCCGGATGAGTCATTTTTGATGACGGGAACTGGGTCAGATTGAATTAAACATTTCAGACCTTTTATATAAACAAATGAATTTTCTCGAAAAGTTAAAAATATTATTTGATCAAAATTTTATGGTAGCTTCAGGGTTACATAACACATGTTTTCAGCAAGTTCTAAGGATATAAGAAAAATTTTCACGGAATTAAAAATTATTGAAATTTTCGATTTTTTGGACAGTTCTTTTCGATTATTTATAAAAATTATTAACCGATTTAAATTATTCGGGTGTCAAATGAACTGTCTTTATATCACTTACGAGACGTATAACATCAAATATGGCTATTGTCAATTGGCTTAGAGCTATGCTTAAAAAACTCGATTTTTCGTGTTTTTTGCACAAAAAGACATTAATTAAAAGATGTCCCCCCACTGTAAAATGGGAGGAAATTCACAGGTATGTTCCTTATCAATGAATACATCGAATATACCATGTGGTTGCCTGTAAGGAATTTCATCATCAAGGTTAGCCTTCCCATGAGCTAATTCTACTGGCCTATATGAGTATATCACCTGAAATGCTGGCCCAAATATTCATCGAAAACCGAGTCTGATATCTAACAAAATAACAAAACAAAAATATGAAATCCATAAACAAAATATGAGATGAAAAATTTGGGACAAACCCGAAATTTTGTAACAGTCATTTGCAGAACATTAAACGCTACTGATCACAGGTACACAAAAAAATGGTCATCTACATTTGAGCAGATTATGACTACCCCGTGTATTTTGAGCCTCTGAATTCAATGCCGTCGTTAGAATTGCTCCATCACGTCAGGATTTTTCCCTAGCCTCAAAAAAAAAAGCTAAGAATCAGCGAAAATCTTAATTTTTATTACAGAAATACTGTGCTACTGGTAGGAATTGTCTGAACAATATACCTCCATGTACTTTGATCTGCTGAATCTTAATCTGAGACCCGAATAGTTCTACCATGTCACCACTTTTTCAAAAATACCTCGGAATTAGGGAAAATCTTAATTTTTATTTTTGAAATACTGTGCTACTATGGTAAAAATTGAAACAATATACCTGTCACGTCACCAATTTTTCTAGTCTTAAAATGGGACAATTACCCAAAATGTTATTGAGGTATTTTTATTAACACAGTTATGGCACGAAAGAAAGTTTGAGACGAAATTGACGTGACTCTCCCAGCATACTTACTACATTTCATTATGATTTTAGATAAAAGAACTAGAACTTAAGGGAAGTACTGTAATCGTAACCTCTACGAGATTTCTTTGTGTTTTCACGTTTTAGATTATGCAAGATTCCAAAAAAGTCTTCCAATTTCACCACTGTCGATATAAAATTTGTATATAGTTTGCCATTTTGAACATTTTTTTCTTAATGATATATATTTTTCGAATAAGCAGAGCCTACTATGTTTTCTAAATATTCCAAATACGTAAAGCTGGGGGCCAGGTTTCCTAGGAGGAGGAGATGTAACACGTAGTATTTGAGCTTTATTTTAAACACTCGGTATATCATTTGTTAGTAAGGAATATGATTTGTTACATTAGATTTTTGAATATATTTTATGTCAAAAAGAAGCACGTTTTACTTTCTATCGAAAAAGCCTGAGTTAGCGAGAACCAAGTAGGTTCATTGTATATTGTAACTAAGCCGGAAATGCTGAATCGCAAAAAGAGTAACGATGCCGGTGAAGAGTGAAAAAGTCACTTGGGTGTTGAGTTTTAGGGAAGTAAGCTATGGTGATGGTTAAAAATGTAAGTACACCTTGGTTTATATTTGTTTTGTTAATAAACTTGTATCTTGTTTTCTATCACTATGTATTATTTGACAAAATATTCATTCTATAATTAAATTAAACCCTCTCGTATGCCAAGCGAGTTAAAGTGACTTTAGCAATGGGTATCGCCGGTATTGCTGGGTAAAAGGGAGGGTAATATGGGGTATACCTGTGGGCGTCACGCTTTTGGTTAATAAATGAGTAAAGTAACCCCTAAATGTGGATTGACCCATGGCAATATTTTTTTAACCGTTCTCTGTAGGCAAAAATATAATCAAGTCAGTTGGTTGCATAAATGACAAAAACTTGAAGCCGATATGGAGGAGGAAGATATGAGGATGTGTAGGCGAGAGGTAAGACACACTGTATGTACAATATGCACACTTTTATATAGGTAGATATTTGTAGGTGTAGGTATTGGTATAAATCTCAAGAATGTAAATAATTTAAGAAAAATCAATATATTTATAATTAATATATTTAGAAAAATGTCAATATATTGAATTTAGAGAAAATAAAACTTCTCTTGACGCTCAGGTGCTTCTGTGTAAATATTTGTATTATTGCCATCTTTATAGTAGGTAGTATTAAAATAAAAATGTATTTCGTGCAAAAATTGGTATTTTAAATTGATATACTTTCTTTCGATAGAAATAAAAACTGAATGGATTTCATGTTTTTTAGCTTGTTAAATTTTGATTCCGAAGTTGGTAAAAGTGATAATTCGTATTTCATTAATATTTCCTTTATTGCTAAGTTTACCGCTTTATAAATATTTAATATAGTTCTTAGAATGCAATTTTCTTTAATATTTAGTGTCAAAATACAGTGTCCAATTTGAAAGTCTTAAGTCAAGGTCATTTTCGGTTAAACTGAAAGTTGTAAATTTTATTTTATTATAGCATGATTCGCATTAACTTTCCATGAAGAAAGTTCCCATTGATCTATCATCTAAAATCTAATTTAATATGTATGTCTCACGTTTCATAACTCCCATATCACAGCGCCATTATTAACAATGCAATTTAAAAAGAAATGGGTGGATGATACTTACTAGTCAGGAGATTATTTCACGGTAAAATATTTAAATATCCACCAGTGGCGTTCGTCCTTATGAAGAAAAATGAACCTAATTTTCAAACAAAAATATTAGGCAAACTTTTTAATTTTGTATTGAATTTTTTTTGCCAAAAACACTACATCAATTCACTACACACTCATGACGTCATCAGTTATATTGTCAGTGCCATTTTGTGTTATTTTGCAGATAAATTTCCTAAAGTAGCTTTTACAAATCCCGTATTAGGTAGGCGTTACTTATTTAATCACATGTAAAACGTAAATAAAGCGAATAAAGCGTTGCGTTTAACAATTTTTACAAGCGATTTAAGAAACTAATATAACTGATGACTCATTCAATTACTAAAACTTTGTTATTTATTTGTTGAAATTTTAATTTGATGGTCGATAGAATGCTGTTTATATATCAATAAGTACTTTAGTATAACAAGCACTTCATTTTAATAATATTAAAAAAGCAAATTTTCACGTAATGAAAACACCTAATTGAAAACTAAAGCTATTTTAAATGCCATTTCAAAGTGCCTGTCATCAAAACATTTTGTGCACCACAGTGTCATCTACATCTTAACGTATTAAAGAACAGTTTGCATCCAAAACTAAAGCCATTTACACATTATAATACAGAACTCAAATATCTATATTATTTTCCGAAACATTACGCCTGGGAGTTTTTATTGGTGCACGCTGTATACCAGAAGCCAAGGTTTTAATTTTTTTTTATTATATCTACCACCATCACCCCTACCCTCACTCCATTATTAAAGGGGTTTAACAAAATATAATTGTGATTTAGTGTGTGTACGAGAACAACAGTTATTAAAACAATTTTTGACATCGGCTACCCCTATTACTACCTTGGGGCAGACGATAACAAATAATAAATTATTTCTACATACTGGAGTGCGAATATAGTATCAAGATGTTTTCCTTTAAAGAGATTTGGATAGGAAATTTGGATGTGGAAGTAGTGATTCCTTAGGCAGCGGTTTTGATGTATACGTACATACATCGGCATCGCTTTCATGAAAGAAAATAACAGTCACGAAAAGAAATTGAATCATTTCAAAGTATGATAAATGAAAATTTAAACTTAAAGTATTACACATCATACCTACGAAACATTAATGTTTTGGACTTTGCCAGAGTAACTAAAAAATAGTTTCCATTCAAACAAATTGAATTGAACCCATTATTTACTTTTTATGTTCTTTCGAAACTTAGTACTTCAAAACTTTTTTAATGCTACAATAAAAATGACAGTGATACATCATAGTCAAGGCCTACTGACTAACTTATTTGAAAAGTCTTTCAATGACTAACATAGGTTTTCCTATTTTTTCAAAACTACGACGTCATTTTAAAAACAATCATGAACTTGTAATACTACGTTGCTACAAAAATTTCAAAAAGAATTCAAATATGCAAAAATATATACAGTGTGCTATTTGAAAATCAAAAGTTTCACCTATGAGGTGCAAAATACGGATTTTTATAAAAATTTAGTAACAATCTGTGATATATCACAGATTAAGTTACTAAATTTCAAATGATTATTCCTAAAAACAAAAGAGGAATTGGACCGGGATTAATTTCGTTGTCGCCCAGTAAAGGATAGACTGCTCTTTAGAAAGATAAAACAAAAATTGATTCAAGGCTGAGAAAATGGTAGCCCCTTCGTGCACAAGGTCACTTTAGTAAAATAGGGGTCTGCATTCATTGTGGTGTTGTAATGTTGTTAAATGATAAATAATAATGAAATAAATAATATTGTATTTATGATGTATGTTAATAGACAATTTTATTTACAATAATCACAAATAATTAATAATTTTTTGATAACTGTTTCGTTTTTAGGCAAGACTTGGCAAGACTGGACTGGTAAAAGCTAAACTCCCACAATAGAACATAATAAAAGACGACCATCATGCAACGAACGTTGATTCTTATCGTTATAAATTATATATTCAGCAGGTGTTTCTTTGTAGGTGGAAAATGATTTAATTCCTCGCAACTATTTACGTAGAAATTTTACTTTAAGTGGTGTCGTCAGTTCTAGCAGTTTGGCGAATATACTTATTCATTTTAACATATATCTGAAAATAATGAAACTTTTTTTCATGCATACAAATCTCATAAACTTTGAATATCTTAGGGATATACTCGAATTAAAGAATATTATTCAAGTGGTTGTTAAATACTTATATTGATCTTACTAAACTTTCGGTGAAGTACAATTGGTCAAATTCAATAATATATATGTTCTTCTGACAAAAGACGACCGCAATTGAAACTCCGTGTCTTCTTTCATTCCCAATCTATGAGCATATTTCTCGTGGGTATGTTTGAGTCATGCAAATGATATATTCGCGGTATTCGGTACAAAGGTTGTTAGGGACATCTACCATTTTTAGATTCATGAGTTATTAGAAATGGAGAAAGTAAATTGGCAATAGTCTGTTCAGTTTAAGACTGAAGTAATCCTGACATTAGTTTCCACAACCACATGCGCCACAATTGGATCATAGCACAATGGTTCCGTGCCAATACAAAGACGGTTATAATTAGTTTGATGACACGACTTTTAAACATTTATTTTTAAGATAAGTACGGGTGTTTAGGACATTAGAGACACATTTTGATACCAAAACATTAGTTTTCAAAGGGTTTTATACACTTTATTAGAAGACGATAAGGTAAGTACGAAACAAAACAATAATTATTTCATCAAGTCAAATAATATACTTGTAAATAATTCTAATATAAACGTTATACACAATTTATAGTATTATAACACAATTTACTTATTATTTTACAAAGTCTTATTGTAAAATAAATATAAGAACATCTCGCATTGGAACAAAAAATATGTCTGATCACACTTAAAACTAATAATGTAGTTATTGACTTGGGTATTCTAATTATGTAGATGAGTCTGTTACAAGACGTCTAAAAGGCTTATTACCGTATGAAATAACGCCGACTGCTTCTTACGAGTTAAGAAGTCTGTGTAGAAGGTCAGTATTAGTAACGAAGGTGCCATTTTCCTGGTGTGATCGCGTCTGAATAATTTAATAACTTTGTTGATTCTGCGGCCTCTTCTGATAATTGACCTATAGAACAATGCGTAATCAATTGCCTCGTACCCATGAATTATACCTTGTGAACTGAAGCAGGAAGATTGTACCAGGGATATTCCTGAATTGCCTGGCCGTATCTAACGCGAAGTCCCTAAACTTTTCCTTATTTATATTGTAGCCAGATGACAAGCAACTGAGCAGGGTACCACACCTGTCAATTATAATTTTGTCAAGCCCAATAATTTCTGCGCAGGCAGAGTATGCAAAAAATGTTCTACTGATATTTCCATCATTTGACGACCCACTTCCACCACTACGCGGTTTATCAATAATTAAGCCTAATCTTTTTTTAAATTGGGCTTGAATGGATTTCGTTCTCTGTGAAAAAAGAGCTTTATTTTCTGCTGATCTAATTTGCCATTTCTTTAGTGGAAGTCTATACGAAAGATGTATAAAATATTAGACAAAGCGAATTCATGAATGAAGTAGAAACAAACCAAATTCAGACTTCCTCAATAAAAAATTAGGAGCAGAATCATCTACCACTGATAATTTTGCTAGCCTTCTACGCTGTGACCGTTTACTACATTCTGAAAAATCCTTCAAGGGTCGGCCGGCTGTTGATGGCTCCACTTCTGAAACGTCTTGTATATACTGTGAGCTGCGAGTTCTTGAAAGATTACATGCTTCAACGACATTCAACCATGCTGAATGGTTACACTTCTTCCAATGGGCTTGTTCGGCATTTTTTTTTATTTCATAAATCGAAAGTGCAAGTATGAAATAATGGCTCCGCAAAAAATCAGAATCCTATTCGCACGTTTAGTATTTTAAAAAGTAATACAAATCTCCACCTCGCGAAAACGGGGCGTGGCCAGGCGCTACGTCACTATACGCACAGACTCGGCGAACTCAATAGACTTAATGCTCCTTAGTTGTTATAATTATAAGTGTTTTCGAAGTATTGTTTGTTTTGATTACTTCTTGACAGTAGGGGATTACAATTTGGTGAAATGTCAAAAAATTACAATTTTCTCTCGCTCCTGTCGGGACGAATTTTCGATTTTGACCCTGCAATTTACGATTAGGATTCATTGCCGACCTTCTCCTTTCCGTAGAGACATAGAACAAACTTCCACTCGACGTATTTATTTAGTTAGAAGCGTTTGAATATTCCATGTTTTTCGACTTTTCAGATTAAAATTGAAAGGTCCCAGAAAGCCACTTTTCTTACGTCACTTCGCGTATAGGACGTCACAAATGAACACTCGGTTTTTGCAACTATTACTGATTTCGAGAACGGAAAAATTTAATGATGCGAAATTTTAAGTGCATAATGAGAATATCGAGTACTACATGAAAAAGTACAAAAACCATATAAAAGAATATCATGGAACAAGCCCATTGTCCGCTAGTTTTTTGCAAATGTAACTTATTCGGTTTTGTAAATTGTCAGTATTCACATTTTCGATGTCGGGCAAGGGCTCTGTCATTATGCGTAATACGTGGCAAACACTTTCCGCGTCACTCCCAGTTTTACACTGCCAGAGGTCAAACTGTCAAACACGTATTTCCCTGTAAAGGAATATTTATAACTGGTACCTAAAGACAAAGTAATAAAAAATTAACTTCAGTTATTATATATAATTTTGTTTACAAAATGTTTACAAACAGAACTATGATGACGTAGAGGCTGTATAAAAATAAACGTGCAGCTCGTAGCAGATGATTCAAAATGGTTTGTTTATATACAAGAAAGTCCAGGCATACAATTTTTGTATAGTATAATCGGGGGTGCGCGAGGTAAAGCAGTTAAAAGTTTCAAAGTGAATGATGTAAAACATTATTGTATTAATTTCGCTTCCTCTGAATGCCACAAAACGTACATACTTTGAAAAAATTTCGTTACTATATTACACCAATATAAAGCACATACCTTCTTTCTGGAACTCCATTACAAAGTGATCAGTAAAACCAAAAAAATTCCAAGAACTGACGATTAATAATTTAGGGTGGTAAATGCTATTTCTAACACAAGTAAGCTTAACGACGTGTGGTTACTTCGGAAGCAGAAATTCAACTGTTTTACTTTCTTATCGAGATTTATCTTTATACCTGCTTCAAATATGGACATTAAAGAAGTAGCAGGTAAAATTATTCGCAATATTATTGATGTCAATATTTTTGAATTATGACCGTCTTGGGAACCACAGTACTTAGGTTACAAATTGTAACGAAAAATTTTTTTCGTTTAAGCACCCGAGCTACATAAATTTGAATTACCCGCGGAAATGCCGATGTGAAGTCAACAAGTGCGCATGCGCAATAGAAACAGAACTGAGGCCATTTTAAATATCCATGCTACTTTACTTTCGCTTTCGACACTGGTGAGTTAAGATCGTTTACTTATTCTTTAACGGATTTTCACGTTTATTTCTTTAATCCTTTGATATTTTGAATATATTTGATTATTAAATGATGTCATGTTATTGAGTTAACGTTGCTGTATAGTTATTTTTGGTAATTAAAGGATATTCCGTGTAACAATTAATTTTTATTAACGCACATGTTTGTACGATTTCCGCGTCCATTGGACACATGTTAACTCATTAATTATCGCGGCAATTTTGTATTTTGTGGTCGCTTGAGACACAATACCGTGGTGTTTTGTCATTATTTAGATTATTGTGGACGAGGATTAAACTCGGAAATTATTCAAGGGATAAATTAAAATCTTTGTTTCTTAATCGTGTGTAGACAATCTCATCTCATTAAAAGTCGAAACCTAAAGTCGTTTTGTCGCATTTAGTTAACCTCGTGTTAGTACAAGAGGTTAAGAGATCATTTTTTATTAGTTAATTTTTTTGGGAGATTAAACCCATAATTTTGTTTGCTATATTTGTTACAGTATTAGTTTTTTTCAGATAGTAATTCAGATATTTTCTCTTAATTCAATTCTAACTAAATTTTGTTACCTTTATTAAAATTTTTGGTCATAACCAGTCAGCCATTTTGTGAACGGCTAAAATTTCATGAGAGTAGAGTTTTCCTATTTATTCATTTCATTTATTATATTAATCAGTAGCTTATTCATATATTTTCAGTAGTAAAGTAAAGTAAAATTTTATCAAAACTCAGGTTTTTTGTTAAATTGCTAACAGTTTGGTTTTGCAGTGACCTTCGTCACCATAGGTTTTTGTAGTTTTCTTGTATTTCTTTTTTGTCACAATTTAAAAAAAATTTCTATTATTAACTGGTTCTTTACATTACCCCTTTTTCATGTAAAATCCTGGACCAAACCACCATTGAAGCAAGGCCCGAGGCATAAATTGAATATTGAATTGAAAAGTATTGAATATTATTCCGACGCAGCGTCTCCTGGAAATTAGCGTTGTCAGGACCTGAATATTACGTCCTCCTTCCCGGGTACCCGCGGCCATCTTCAGGACCAGACCTCGTCGGAATTCCACGTTTCCACTAACCTAAGTAGCCCAAATTTATGTGCAAAATTCAACTTTTGGTCAGAAGAAAAATTGTAAACCAGTTGATTGTTTCTTATTGTAATTTTTTTCTTAATCTTCAAATTTAATTACTTTTTTTTACCAATTTTTTTGTCTGTTAATTAATTAATTCAAATTTCACCATACTTAAATATTTGTAGTCATTTGTAAAGTGTTGAAAATTTTTGCTTATACTTATGTTAATATATTATTTGTTTTATATTTGATTTTGATTGTTTTCTCCCCCTGATAAAGTTTGCAAGAGTGTTATTTACTGAATACGCTGGCGTCCAAATTTTTGTAGTTTATTAAAGTTTTGTTTGGTTAATTTGACAAGCAAATAATTGTTCAAAAAAATATATCTCTTCTCGCCACCTAGTGACCCTCGACCAGCCCTGAGCTAACCGGTTGCTACTCATTCATAGCATCCTCAGCAGCCAGCTGAGAAATTGTGGTTGCAAAATTTACGATTATAGTGTGAACCTGCATCACGTTGTGACCAATGGGAAGATGAGAAATAGCGTACTTATAGTGACTCACAGCGTTGTGCCCAGCATAAAATGGCTAGTCTCAATTTCTGAGATTGGAAAAAGAGAAAGAGAAGCTATTTAGTTGAAAAATTAATTAGGACAGGCAGATTTAAGGCAACCTTCCGAAATTTCTCAACTGTTCAAGTGGAAAAACAATTCAAAATTTCTATCAATTTCATTTGGTTTACTCATATTCTAATGGAATGTTTAAAGATATGACAATAATTGTTTATTCACCTGGGAATAAATTACAACTTTCAGGCAACCCAAAAGGTAACATTGAATCGAGGGGAAGGCCTGGAATTAACAAAATTAGTTGTAAGAATTGTAATTTGAAACATGGTAAAACATGAAAAAACTGAAAATCTAGTATTTCCCAATATGCTTTTGATAACAATCATAGAACAGATGTTAGTAATTTAAGGTTAATTACAAATGTGCCATATAATGGACACCTGAATTTTTTGATAACATAGAAATGGCAGACTGTAAAAATAATATACGATTAGTGACAAGAGACCTACCCTAATTAGTTCGTTCAGTTGACAGGTCAGAATCGTGACAAGGTTTAAATGGGAATGACAGGATTGGTTGAATTTTAATTTAGCCAAAAGAATTAGCACCTGAAAATTGTCTTGTCTCGCTATTCATCAGCCAACATTATAAAGTGATGCAAAATGCACCCACACACCATGCCTACTCTGTTCGACTGCGCGCGGAGAAAGCTCTTCGCTGCAATCAATCGTTTTGGAAAATTTCAATTTCCGTGTCTATTTATTTCTTAATTAACCATGAAAATTGAAAGTTTGGATTTCGAAATACGTGGAAAAACACTTGGCTGAAATTTTAGAGATGCGGAGAGGGGGATTTTTTTTTGGTAAATTTTAAAATTTTGAATAAATGCATCTTGTTCTATGAGTTTACAAAAATTAAAAATTGTGTAGATTGATTTAATTATATGTCCAATAAATGGAATAATATTGGATGACGTTGTTCGAAAGCAGAAATTCGCAACTGACCGAAAATGGAGAAAATCTGAACGAATTTTTATGCGCATATTGAAAGCGTTGTAACTCTGTTGTCGTGCGACAGAAATCGACTTGTTTACTCCCAAAATGTTGGAAATGCTCTAAACAAGTGATATTTCACATGACTGGAATTTTTGTACATATTTGCCCTTTCCAACACAATTTTGAAAGTTATGTATTTTTTAAACGACAATTAATTGTTAAATAAATGAAGAGTTGAAGTCAAGGGTTGGCAAAGGTAAATATGTACAAAAATTTCAGCCACGTGAAATGTCACTTTTTTCGAGCATTTCCAACATTAAATTTTCTCTCTATTGCAAATTTACGAACATACATTTTTTCCCTATAAGAAATACACAGGCAACTTCATAATGTGTGTGTGTCTGTGTGTTTCCATTATGGCTCTGGTTAAACCAATTAGCCAGATCTATGTGTAATAGTCTCGATAAATCACATGTACTCAAAACCCAAAATTAACAGTGATTTTAATATACATTAAGACATTTCATAAAAGTAAATTTAATAATAATAATTAATTAACAATTTCAAGTATTTTTGGTGCAAATAAATATAATTTTTTTATTTTATTTTAATATGTGTAAGTATATATTTTTTTAATTATTATTTTAACATTGCTTTCTTTTAATGTATGTATAAATAGGTACACATAACTTACGTTTCCATTTTTTTTTAAATTTATTTTCATTTTAATTTTTTTTTTATTTTAATTTTTTTTTGTATTTTCTGTTTTTATTTTCTATTTTTTTTTAATTAAGTGCTTACATCATTTTTTTTTTTCGGAAGCATATGTTTATATAAACTGAATTGGCTTAAATCGGAAGGTAATCATTTGCTTGGGATTTCGAACAGATCTGGGAGACGAAGCAAATAAAAACTAAACTTAATTTTTGATCTACTCTAACGAAAAAGCAAAATGTCTTTATTTAGATTATATATATTTAATAGGTATCTATCCAATGTATTTAAACTTACTCACTCATGTACCACATAATATTATTTGCGTATCGAGAAATAATGCAGTTAGAACATTCGATGAGTGATTCGATGAATTTAAAAACTCTTTCAACGTTGTTGAATTTCCTCCGTTTCCTTGGGATGAAAACTGTGACATCTTAAGAGTGAGCAAGGCGAGTAGATGAGTTCTTAATTATACGCATATAGATTGGCGTTCGTAGTTTTTTTTCAAAAAAATCTAAATATCATTGGGACGCGACGCGCTTTGCGACTGAGTAGGCGCTAAGAGAGCAATTCAACTGTAATAACTGATTTATATTACATGTGCAATGTACATGTTATGCAGATATCATTGTGAAGTGCTTATGAAAAATGCTAAATATATACCTCGTTCTTTGGAATAAAACTAGTACCATTATTGTGGTCTACAGAGAGGATGGCTCTATCTGCTAAAAGAACATTGTACTAAAGTTGTAATTAGTAATAAGCCGTGTTTGAGAAATTGACTGATGTTATTAAATTGAAGAAAAATATTTTCTTATAAAGTTTTAAATACTACAGGATTGTCTAAGAAAATTTTTAGCTAAACTTTACTTGTTAAGAAGATCTCTCTTTCATTTGGCGCATTGCTGCTCACTCTTCACTGATTTGTTCGCCTAGAACCAACATACATTACATATTTATGCCATACGAAGTATATTGGTTAAATCAAGTTTGCATATGTAATCTAGTTATATTTGAGAATTAAGCGTTTCATGAAATTTAAATACAATTAACCGAGAAATAATTAATGAAATTACATTTACCAGGAGCAAGATAGATAAACAACATAAGGTATAATACTTTCTTGACCATTGTTAGATAATGCATATAAGTCTATATATGTTTACATGGTTGCATACATGTCTGCGGTAATCATTTATGAAGTGATTGCAATGCATTATAGAAATTATTGTTTTTTATTTAATTTTAATGAAAACATGTTGATTGATTGATTAGCCATCGTACGATAGGCATTACTGCCACTTTCGGATATCCAGTTTGAATGTTTTTATATACACCGGGCCGGCTACGTACCCCCGGATTGGGCATGGGACATGCTTGTTGCCAGCAGTGAGATCTACATGACGCATGGTGTAGGAATATAGGATGGAAAGTGTAGGTGTTTGTGAGATGCTTTTTTAAGTGTCTATGCTTTATTTAACTTTCCATATATCATCATCTCCTGTTTGTTCTTCTTCTGAGACTGAGCAGTGTGCATATCTTTGATATTTCTTTATCGTATTCCTTATGATTTTTCCGTTCTGTAGCAGGGAGATGTTTTTCTGTTCTTATTTTTTCTAGTTTCTTGGGTGATCTGCCTGAATAGTCATCCTGCCCGCTTGCGTCCAGATGTGGTTTCATCTTTCCTAGAAATTTGTGTTTCCGTTTCAACATCTTGTATTAATGTGTCCCTTTTGTTTGTTTGCCAAGACATGTATTAGATTGCTGTAAAAAAGCTTTTATTTATTAGCCATTCCACAGGTAAATAGCTATTTACAGTGGAACTGCAAGGACGAGCCCTGAGAGAACATTTTAGACACTCTGTGTACTGATCTGATAATGTAAAGTAAGAAATAAAAAAGCAAAATCTGCAAAAATAAAAAGAGATCCGTAAATAAGTTTAATATACGTGGACCACGCAACACTTGCCAATTGAAACTTTCCTGTTGTGACAGATTTATGTATAAGCAAAAATTTCTAAAGTAACAGAAACTTATTTTTTCCTTCTGCTATCGCCGTTTTGTTGATCGCTTGTTTATTTTCTTGAGCCTATTTATACTGTACAGATCCATTCCAATTTGGGTTTACATGATAGTTCATTACCCACTTCATTTCGTATATCTGTCACTGGTCCGTCTCCATTTGTTGCACGTGTTATTTTTTTTAAGCCGGTATTAGATACATACCATTAAAGAGCACTTTATCAGTAAGTTTCAGATGTTAATTCGATATCAACTTTGTTCTTCTATTATGACATCTCAGTTTACGAAGAATTTTTTGACCTACTGATAACTTGAATTTCATCGAAATTAACGGAATTTTAACCGATTCTTTTCGTATTGTCGTCGGGGGCGTCCTACGGTACGTGTGCCCTCGACGTTAACCAACTACGGACTCCCATTTAATTTTGTGAAAAAAATGATAGTATTATGATACAAGAACACCACCACTCTCCCTGAAGTTTGGATTGGGACGGAACTGTAAATACCACGAGTATGGAATTTGATACCAGTGATGTCCAGTAGGTACTCAAATGATATTATAGCGTTTCCATGTTTTGTAGTTTTCATAAAACGAAATAAGATGTCCCCCTATGATAGAAAAAAAATGGTAGCACAGTTTTAGTATAAATATAGACATATTCTTAGTTGTACCTCAGTTTTAACCATCTCCCGATTAAGAGCTATAGTGTTTGTGTAAACGACTTCAGAGGCATAAATTAGGTTGAATTCTCACGCACTCACGAGACATTCTATATATTTTACATTAAATCCAGGGCCGTCGAGAGAAAATCAGGGCCCGGTGGTAGTAACATTGCAATTTCGAAGAGCAGGGAAGTGAAATTCCTTACAATGCAATTTCTTCTCTTGTTTCAACTAATACTAATAGTCGAAATTTGCCTATGCATCTCCATCTCCTACAATCCGGGCCCCTCCAAAACCCCGGGCACGGGGGGAAACACCCCCGCCCTCCCCCCTCTCGTCGGGCCCGATTAAATCTAATAAACAGCTGTTCAGTTCTAAATCATTATTAATTTATACAAATTCAAATCATTTTGTTTATTATATTACGTCAATAATTATTTGAAGTTATTCAACCTGTGAACTGTAAATGAATTGTGAGCCAATGGAATAATGAATAATGAATTAATTCACACGATACTAATTCATTAATTATATTTGTTTATTATAGTAGGTATTATGATTAATTTGAGAACTGATAATTATTGTTTAAATAAGCAGTAAAAGGTGAGAGAAAATTATTAAGGAAATTTATTATAGGAGAAGAAACATCTGATTCCCACATACCTAATTGTATTAAAATTCTCAACAATAGTACAACTAATGTGATTTAAGTTTCTAACCAATATGTAGTTAAAATTGTTCTCAAAATACAGTCGATGCAAAAATGCACTTGGTTCATTTTTTTACCTTGCTTCAGTATTAGTTACTAGGGTCAAATTTCTTATTTTCTTCCACTCACAAGTAGCTGCAATCTTGGAACGAGATGACCGATTTTTTTTTTGATTGACCCATTAGAAAAGTTTACTATATTTACAAAAAGGGTCGATTTGGACATAACAGCCATGAACGATGAAAAGCAGGCTCCCCGGTACCAGATTTTAAAGTTTTTGATGGCTGCTATAGTCGGTTCAAAAAGAGTGAAAAATAGATCCAAGGGCGTGCGGTTGTATGGGTTTCGCAAATTTGATAATTTGTTTTGGTTGTTACTTATTTATTTTCTGCAAAATGCGATCTACGACCGATAAGTGTTTCACCAGTAATATCTCATTTACATAAATTTCGAAATATCTCGCCTTTAACAAGTAATTAGAAATCATATACCTAATATATAGAACTATCCAAAGCAACGCCATTGTAAGACAACTCGTGCTGGTGGAACGCCAATTAAATTTTATAGCCTGTATCAGTTTCCTGTACACCAGGCAAAAAATAATTGAAAAACAAATAGTACGTTTCTTCTTCCTTACTATATAAATAAATAACAACATAAACAAATTATAGAAACGCACTCCCTTGGATCTCCTTTTCACTTTTTTTGAACCGACTATAAGTCTGTTATTCTCAATATTACTTTTTTCACCATTTTCATACACAGGGATTATTTTAGAACTTTTCGATATATTAGGAGGTACATTCGATTTAATGACCATATTAAATAGAAATGTGACAGGAATTATTAACACGCTATAGTTGTGTCCATTTGTCTAATGCACATAAGGAAGGCAATAAAAACCAGCCATCCAAATATCAAAGAGAGCGCTATTACCTGCCGACGACAATCGACCGAGCCGTATTTCAAATTTTTACGTATTAGAATAAATCAAATATTATACTAGAGGTTTAAAAATTTTCGGTTGAAACTTAGTGACGTTTCTGGTAAATTAAAAAATCTTACTCTGTTTCGCATTAAGATAGAAATATCTGATGCATTGGTGGATACATTGCCCGTCCTTCACGACATTGACATATCAATTCAAAGTACGTCTCTGTTTATCTATTCCTTAGGTACGGTGTTTTAGTTAGGGGTGAGTTGCGTAAATATATCACAAGAGTTGGAAATCTTAATTAAGAGAGGTCTTAACTGAATCATGCCAGAACATATTTTACATGAGAATAATGGTGTTTTATTTATTAAGTAATACATTATATTTGTTATTTAATCTAGTCCATAAAAATTCAGTGTGCCCCAGTCTCCATATATATTAGCTCGGTCGGCAGTTTTCGGTGTTCTATGTGCCGTATAAATATGGAGTGAAGCATAATAGCATAATCAGGCTCACAAAAAAATAAATTATTCTGCGCCATGAACCTATGGTTTTCTTATGTATTTTGGCGTTCTGAAACCGAATCCGACGTCAGCTTTGCCTCTATATGTCAGCATTTTAGGTTATGTTCATTTTTTAGGGGGTGTTAATTTCTTGTGGGAAGTGGCTTCACTCCTGGTGAAAATCGCTGGAATCGATATATGTTATTTCTCTCGAGCTCCTGATCAAAAGTTCTCATGAACACAAGGTCGGAAAATGCACAGTTTTTCTGATATCGGGGGTGCAAATGGAGTGCTCTTTTCTGGAAGTAGCCCCAATTGAAATTCGCTGAAATCGATATGTCATTCCTCTCAACATCCTGATCAAAAGTTCTCATCGGAACAAGGTCGGAAAATGGACAGTTATCCAGATATCGGGGGTTGAAAAGTCGACTTTGCACCGCCGATATCTGAAAAATTGTGCATTTTCCAACCTTGTGCCCTTGAGAACTTTTGATCAAGAGGTCGAGAGGAATAACATATATAGATTCCAGCGAAGTTCACCGGGAGCCACTTCCCTTAAGAAATGAGCACCCCCTTTGCACCCCCAATATCTGAAAAACTGTGCATTTTCCGACCTTGTGTCCAAGTGAGCTTTTGATCAGGAGCTCGAGACAAATAACATATATCGATTCCAGCCAATTTCCCCGGGAGTAGAGCTACTTCCCGCAAGAAATGAGCACCCTCCCAAAAAAAATGAACATAACCTAAAATCCTGACACTATACGTCAGGCAAAACTGACATCGAATTCGGTTTCAGAGCGCAAAAATACATAAGAAAACCATAGTCTGGTTCCTGGCGCAGAATTTTTTTTATTTTGTGGGCCTGTGTTATTAAAGCCGGAATTTTGTCAGAGCCCATCGTGTATTTAGATTTGCATTTTTCAGAGAATTTAAAACTACTTGCTCTATAATTCATTTGTTAAAAAATCATTAATTCATCTACAAGATCGTCCTCAATGGGAACATTATTGAAGGCGATTTTGTGTAAAAGAAGTGACTGATTTTCAAAAAAAAAAAAAAAATGAAACTCTAGAAATATGAGATACGTAATAAGAAGTTCTTTACTCAAGACATATTAAGAAGTGCCAACAAGCAGATATCCAGATCAACTTAGGGTGGTTCACCCTTGCTTAAATCATCCCTCAGGTCAACTATCGTCTCCCTATACAACATTTCAACCCAATAGGAGCAAAAGTAAGCAAGTTATATGGGTACTTTTTGATAAAATAAGTATCAGGAGCACAGAAGTGAATTTTCTAAAATCGCTAATATTCACCCCTGGAGCGGGCCCGTCGAGGGGGAGGGGAAGGGGGTCGGGGGTGTTTCCTCCCGGGCCCGGCGGTTTTTGAGTGGGCCCGGGTTTCACCCGAAGTTGAAGATTAGCATTTGCATTAGGCAAGACGAGAGAGGTATACTTTTAAATGATTAGTAATAATAACGAGTTTCGAATGACTTGTATTGTATATAATGAGATAAATAAAATTTGGATCTGGTGATTAATATTTAATCTTAAGGAATATCACTCCCCTGCTCTTCAAAATTTCGATCGGGATAAATATTGAAACCTAAGAAATATCAGATATGCAATTTTGGGGAATATTACCGAGAGAAATATTCAATTTTAGGGAATACATCCTCCCGCTCTTCGAAATTTATATTGGAGATTTGTGGGAGTCGTATGTTACTACCCCCCGGGCCCCGATTCTCTCGACGGCCCTGCTGGAGTGCCTTCACATTCCTCAGGACGACTACCATCGCCTCCCAGACCATCTATAGTGAGCACGCCACCTCAAAGTAGGACAAATCCTGTTTATTAGCCATTCTAGAGGGTGCGAAATTATGGGAAAGCTACCCCAACAAACAAAAATATTTTGTTCATAGACCATTCAAATGTGCGAGGTAAAAACTTGCGATTGTTCTTTTACATTTTCGGAATCAACAAAATTTTACAAAATTGCAAGGTGTTCTGTATACAACGTCTTTTTCGATAGTTCGATGTCATGGCTAAGCCAGCTTATTTCAAACAGGGCCTTGGAGAGAAAATACGGGTCCGGGGGGAAAAAGAGGAGGATCAATTTAGGGGCCCCTTATTTTTGAAACGTGACTCTACACATAAAGCTTAGTCTTCAAGCTGTTTATTTATGCATTTTAAACAAAATTCATAATATAAAATATCAACAATAAGAACAGAAGAAAAGAGCATATAAGTAATTTGAGTAAAAATCTTTCCACTTTATTTAACTCTATTTGTATTCTAAGAACCGAAATTCGCCATAACATGTTAGGATTACAAAGTAATGAAGATATCGAAAATGCTAGATATTAATTACACCGAAGTATAACTGATAAGAAAATTCTGTAGATCTCATATTTTACAGATTTTACGGTTTATATTTTTCAAAAATTTTCACATTTTCCTTTGAGAGGTCCTGAAGGATGGGGCCCCTCTAAAAAATGCGGGCCCGGAGAGAATCCCTCTCCTCTCGTCAGGCCTGATTTCAGAAGTAATTTGCTCTGAAATTTAGAAAGTTACACGTTTCGTTCTACTTCCAAATTGTTCATGAAATTTACATTATTCTCGAATGAACAGAAGTTTATACCATAGTTTGTATACCATAAAATGTGGTAAGTATTCACTTTTCATTGAAATTCTTGAAGTCACATGTGACAATATAGGTAATGTAATAATTATAATGGCACGTGCCTTTCTCTTCCATTTCAAGAATGACACATTACGTTACATTATGTTGATTGGTTTGATGATGTGTTCATATTGCTTAGCTTACAGTCCATTGAAGCACTATTTATTGACAGTTATATAATTAAATTGATTCCAAGAGGAACAGATTATCATCCTGACAAATAGCTGAACTTGCAGAAAAAACCAAAAAAGCGATAATATCGCCGATAAATGAAGGCCATCGACTCGGTTCTGGAGCTATTCGACGTTCGAAGAACGATAAATACTCAGACAATCTAATAGCATGGGACTAGTTTCTTAGTATTTTAAATCGAATGTTGTTGCATACTGGGGATGATTATGTCGGTGAATATTTCAACAAGAACAATTTATTTTCGAAGAGACTCTCTTGAAACTATTTCTTATCGTTCATCTCGTATTCCTTTGTACTTGGCGTTTGAATGACATAATCTGGAGCTCACATTGTCACGTTCTACGCCAAAGTATAGAAGTAGGCGGCTCGATTTTAATATTGCACACCCAGATCAGTCTTGCCCATTCTAAAAAATGGTACTTTATATACATTGATTTGAACTTTTACTAAGCTTTAAAATTACTATGGAAAATTGCCGTCTCCGATAGTTTATCTGTAATTACGTATGTACAGAAATAGACTACAGGTCGCAATATTTAATGAATCTACTTATTTTTTAAGTCGCTTCGTCTTCTATCATAATAGAATCCTACTGAATCTCATAATGATCCTTCGAGTAGTTTAATTTTTATAAATAATAGTACCGTCATGAATGTCCGTGGACCATTTCTCTCGTTCTCGGTGTCTGTTTGATAATTAATTAAAAATAAAATAAAACAATTATTTTTATTTAAATCGCTGCAATTCAAAAACTATAACTATTAATCTTTTACCATATCATCGCTACATATTTGTTCACAACATGTTTAATATGAAGCAAGCCGGGCATTGTATGTCTTTCAAAATATATACCGAGAAGAAATAATGACAAATGATGGAGGCAACACCATTATTTGAAACTCTTTGCTAAGATAAGCAGTTTTCTAGGAAATCGCACGCGAAAATACGGAATGCCGCACCGACGCGGATGAACGATGCAGAGAACGGTGTAAAGTTAGTAAATAGTCATTGAATATAAACTTGTATTTGCTTTGACATTGACGAGACGCTGATGGCTACTTAGAGGTAGCAGCACTGCCAGCACTTACATTGATTTAATGCACCAGTAAATCATTCATTCAAATTCGTTTTATATACTAATTTTTTAACCGACCTTTAACCTGAGTGTAGAGACATTTGCCTATACTCGTATTTCTTTACCAAAAGGCAGCATCGTCGGGCGCGGTTAGTATTTGGATCGGTGACCCTCTTCAGGGAAATACAGAGCTCTCGCTCCACCTTCTATATGCTTGTATATCAGCGCATACGTAGAAAGTATGTACCTTTAGGCGTGGGTTACATAGATGACATACCGTCCTTCGGAAAGAATGCAAGGCAGTCACACAGACGCTTTTTTGCCGGTATTGGTATTACAAATTTTAAATTTATTCATATAATTCCAGCTATAAACGGTTAATTTGGTTATTTCATCATTTGATTTGTCAACATACTTGTGACAAATTGAAATTTACATATTTTTTATATTTTATATATTTTATATCACTTTATAATAGGTGCGCGTCTTATTTCTAATAATAATAAATTTCTATGTAAACAATTTCTTCAACGAAATATCTTAAAGTAAAAGCATTATTTCGAGTGTCTCTCAATGGAGTCCTTAAATTGAGTCAAAAAAATACATTATTGAAAGAGACAATCAATCAATTAATACTTATTTCAATCAACTTTTAATGAAGACTACCGAGGCAAAAAATATTACAATATTGATACACAACAGGTTAATGTTTACTTCAATCAACATAACTCTATTAATAAATGACGTTAATATAATTGGATTGAAAAAAATGGATAAATACTTGTTTGTTATTATTCAAACGTTGACGCATTAATTCATTATTTTAATTTGCTAATAGAATTTTATTGTCGCTGTGTCAACTCGCAGCTTAAAGCTGTATTGAACGAAATACTTTTAGTGGAAAAGCACAGTTCGTAAAATACCAAAAACAAGTAGAAATTGAAGACGGATACGGGTGACTACATACAATTATACTTTAGTTGTTGATACAATGAAAGTTGATGAAGAGACATCGTCATTATCTTCTGCTTGATTTCCATAATACACGTGTTTAGTCAAAATAAAATCACAATACAAATGTAATCAGCAGCAAAACTTAAATAAATTGAGAGCAAAATAACTAAACGAATAAGACGTAAATCCTTATTCGTTTCTTTATTTTGGTCGCATGCATGGCATACTTATAAAATGTTGACAATCCGCAGTTTCTAGTCAAATATTAAACCTAATTATTTCTTTTATTTCGATATTTTAAAATAATTATAGAAAACAGGCATAGAATCGGCTTTATGTCGCGCCCCAACTTTCTCGGGCGACAATGAGGCACCTTGCCTCATTGTCGCTATAGCGAGTAAGTTAACGTGCAATACGAAGCGGAGCGCGTTAAACGCTCGAGTGCGACAATGGTACTTTGCGCTTACACATGATTTTATCTACGATCATTTTAAAATACGAATATAAAGAAATAATTAAGTAGAATTTTGTACTGAAAATCATTGGTTACATTTTATGAGTACCTATATCATGCATGTGACCAAAATAATACATGAATAGGGCACAAACGCTGTCAATTTATTTAAGTATTGTTTCTGATTGATAGAATTTAAATTGCGATTTTATTTACGCTAAACAACGGGTATTATGGAAAATCAAGCAGAGAATAGTGACGATGTTTTTTATCAACTCTCACTAGGTATATTAACGACAAAATTTTTGGAGCATTCTTATTGCATGAAAATATATTGTTTAAGTACAGATGCATTCTAGCTAGCGTTAAAGCAGTTTCTCGCTCGTTGTCATGGGAGACGAGCGGTAAAGTGACATTACTCATAGGTCCCCAGCAAACAACAACTTTGCGCTGTCAAATGTGAGCAAAGAAAACCTGCTTGTCGTTCGTAGATAAGTAAATAGCTATTACATGATACTGTGAATGATCTTACCACCTTGCACCTGAAGGATATGACAAAATTTATATGATAAGAATGACAGTAGTACAGCGTCGGACTGGGACCAAGAGTGCCTACCGGGCAAATTGCTTTGAAGACCACATACAAAAATTTTTAATAAATTTTTTTTACATACCCATCTCCTAAGTATTTTTTTAAGTTAGGTGACTCCTTAGTGAAAAAAACCGCTATCTAAGGAATCACTACTTGCACATCCAGATTTCCCATCTAAGTCTCTTTAAAGGAAAACATTTTGACTATAATTGCGCTCTAGTATTTGGAAATAATAGATCATAGAATTTTAACAATACTTGAGGCAGATATCATACAAAAATCTAAGGCGTTCTTAGCATATACGCCAAAAATAAACTTTAAGTCAATGTCTCAAACCGTTCCAGAGAACACGTGTGGACAAAAAAAGTTACAGACAGACCGACGGAAAGACACAGACCGACAGACAGACTGAACATTTTTTTCGCTCAAATTTAAAATCTCGACGTTTCATTCATGACATTCTACACCTATTTCAACAAAAAAACTTTTCGAAATTTTCTTTACGATTATTATACTTCCAATCCACGGCGTGAATGTGGAAGTAATAGATAGTGTTTTTTAATTTATTTAAAAATAAATACATAAATTTCGGTTAGGTACATACATAACATGATCAAAATATATCTAATAATAAATAACAAAATAGAAAATATGAATTATTAATTTAAAGTAGGTAACAAAAACGTAAATCTAGATTCTAATTTGCAAGATCGCAACTTAAGAAATAAAAACGTTATGCCTTTTGTTTATTAACGAAAACCAAGCCTTTTTTAAAGGTAATAATTCACAGCTATGCTTCGCAAAAATTGTTTGCTCTTTTTGCAAAAGGGTTAGTTAGATCTTGAATATTTCAAAAATGTGTTGTGAATCAATAGTTGAAAATTGCGAACTTCCCGGCAGGTCAAAGTTGTCCAATTTACTCCTGGATGGGATAAACAAGTAGGATTGTGCAAAAACTATTGCACCGATAGCACCCATCTTTTGCATACTTATAAAGCACTATAAAACACACTTATTAGTTTTATATAATTCTAAGAACAAATTAAGAAGTTATGCTAATAACTAAAAATTGACTATATTGCAGGTTTCTGCAATAGCTTTTATACCGCTGCTGGAGCGATTTTAATTTGGAAAATCTCATAATATAGGAATTTTAATTGCGCACAAATCACCCATTCTTCACTTTTCTCTACGACCGATAGTTTTTCCAGAATTTTAAAACAACTGATTCTCCGCTCTAATTGTTGATAAAAAATGATGATCCAAATGAAATTTTTTGATCCACGAAATGAAAAGCCTCTCTAAAAGCCATTCTGCAAATACATTGCGGCTACTAATTTATCTGAAAATTCTGTCTGTTTCCCCTTCATTTGCCTGGCCTATTTATAGAATGAGTACAGGTGTTTAATGTTTATTCTGTGAGCTGCCACCGCCGTGCCGCCGCTTCACTTGTTCAAGGAGGTCGAAATGATTACTAAAACAACCAAACAGTCTATTTTCTAGTATTGTCATGCCTTTCGAGTTACGAAATTAAAGTGATTTACTGGACGGTCTGAGATTGGGATTTGCGAATGTCCAAATGTCACATGGGTTAAGGAGGTCACATTTTGGGTCTATGGGGGGGCCACATTTTGGGTCTTTAGAGGGGCCTACCGGGCATTTGCCCGGTTGCCCGGCGCCCCAGTTCGACACTGCAGTAGTACATTATGCCAAATATTACACCACTACTCTCCACTCTAGGATGATTCGTTTCAACTTTTAGACGATGAAGAGGAGGGAGGAAAATGTCTTATACTTACCTTCAATTGCTACTTTACTGCTTCTAGTGCTTCCCGCTGTATTTTGATTACCATGATGCACTCTCATATTTGCCAGTTTCTGTTTTCAATCAAGGTCCTGAACAGATGTGGGGAAGTACAGTTACACGAAATTTAAAAAAATCAGTTTCCAATTTAAACCACATAATCGCACGAGGATTGAATTTGAAAAAAATAGTTCAATAATAAGATTTGAATTCGATTAATACTTGTATACCTATATTGATCAAAAAGTTAAATGGGTATAAGGTAAAGAGATTTAACATCTATCTAATTAATTGTATACAAAATACAAAACATATCAAAGTAGTGTCCATGATAGGTGAGACACATCCCGAAGATGTATAATTTCAACTTCATACAACGGTAAAGTGAACGTAATAATCTACTTGCACGAAAAGATTCAAATGACTTAAAGACATGTTTGTAAATTTTGGTTTAGGGTTGGACGGTCTAGGTTGGACGGTAATAAATATATTTGGAATTGTTGCTTGTGGCTAGCTCTTTGATCTAATAGGCGATTATATAATTCGTCAGGATGAAAATAAAAGGAGCGTATGTAAGTTTTATGAGACTTTCCAGCTTTCCCAAGCGTATTAATGACGTACCACCTGGTAACAAATATTTGTTAATACATATATGCCTGAGGAGATAATAGGAATTAGCCTCGCTTTCGAGTTCCCGCCATTCTCATCAGTTTATAAAGTATTTTTGTACTACACAAACATTTTCATTAAAATTAAAATATTTTCATTCTGTATGATAAAAGCTGAGCTAAGTCATCATAGGGTGCTTTTCCCCAAAATTCCTGTTGGCAGATGAAATTGCTCTTTTTAATTATCAAAACCGTTAAATTTTTTTATGCTTTCTTAATCCCGTCTCAGAGGATTTTTCCTGGGTTATATGACAGGCCATTGAGATTAATATACAGCCAATATATTTTTCTGTTGTTCTAATAGGTAGTTGGAGTTAGTGACTACCGAATGAAATCGTTTCCTAATCGTGTTACTAAATTATCTTAAACATTTTTTTAATGGCCTTATTTATATTTTAAAGCAAGATTGATTTTCCCCCTGGAAAAATTTGAGCACCCTCAATATCGACAAAAGAAAAGAAAAAGTCAACTAGATAAAAAAATTATGGGCTTTTCATGACATGCCTTCTGACCTCCGACAATTACCACATATGACTAATATGGTTCAATTTCAACAGGGAGTATTTTATCCCACTATTTTACATACAGTGTGTCTCACTTAAGAGTGTAACAGCGTAATAATTATTTTGTTTTTTGTTCGGTTTGAATCAAACAGATCTTAAAAGATAGAGGTCAGAGGTCACCAAGATCTATTTAATTTTCTCTGAATTCTGATTTCAATTTTCCTGTTTTGTATATTATATTTTCTAGAGATGTTTTCGCTATTGTCTAAGCTCTGCTAGCCGATGTTAAAGCCAACAATGTGTCAAGCTTTAGGGTTACGTATAAAGGTTTCTCTAAATAAAATAATACCAAGGTAAGATCCCAAGTTGAAGGACGGTCTCTTGTTATAGATACCTTTTAAAAACCGGGGCTGAATATTTAGGTCCTAGTGGGATGGAAGAAATTTTGTATTCATTTATCCAATCTAAAAACATGTTTATTTTTGGGTGATTAAATGTGAATAATGCACAAAAAAACCTTTCCTACGTGCGTAATTTGCTTCTAATGTTGGGTCTTTTTCCCATATTTATTATCTGTCGCCTTTCGCCTTTCCGTCTTCCTTCGAGGACCTCTTTGTCTGTCTCTTGTACAGTCCAGAATATTTACTCAAAATATTAAATAGTAATTTAAAAATAACATCTTGAAGCTGAGGGTGCGAGATGATGATGAACAGACACGGTGGTACATTTGTGTAAAATAATAGCGAAGGGTCTCGGCAAAAAAGATGAAAAAATTACCACATACAAAGAGGTTAGTCCTTTATACCATTACAAATTTAACAGAAAAAGAATTAGTGATTGTAGAATAATGACCACTTAAACTTTCATCTAAAGAAAATCTCGTTACAAATAGGCACAATGTTTAGGTATAAATTGAATAATCTGTAAAATATTTTAACCTAAGTTATTAAAATTTCAATGAGCATTTTAGAATAGACAATAAATGAATAAATAATTTATCCAATTTTTTCTACTCAATTTTGGAGATATTCACGGTTTAAGTGAGGGCTCAATATATTTGAATCATACATTGTTATAGTTTTATATTTTACAATACTAGGTACTTTATATTCAGACAGGTGATTTACTGAATGACTCATTTCATTTGTAGGAGGTCATTATTCGTTTAGTATATCTGATTAATCATGGTAATTTCCAAATGAAGAGTAACCATATGACACAAACAGTTGGGATCGGTAAATGTTATTTACTTATAATTCCTACAAAGTACGATAATTGCGTTCCTACTTTAAGAAGTTACACACATATAAATAGAAATTGAGCATTTGAGTATATTTGCAGTTATTTATTAATTATACTAATTGCCGAGAACTGTGGCTTCCAATTTCCAACTGCTATTGCTATTAGTAAAATAACTGTTGATAGAAAATATGCGTGACTAAATAAAGTTAATGAACACTGCTTCGAAAGTTTTTTCCTCGCTTCAGATAAATTCCCAAAACTGCATAAAATATCTAATGATTGTAATGATTCAGTTTCTACGTGATTAAACTGGCATCGGACGTTTCGGACATATTTTTTTTCATCTTCAGATAATTTAAATCTAAATTAGTTTTTTTTTTTAAATCAGATGGTCGCTGGTATTTATTGTTATAAGCATTATTTGCTTCAACGGTTACGTATTATCATAAAACATTTAAATAAAAATCCAGAAAAGTTACAAAAAAAAAGAAATTAAATATTAGAAAAGGGAAAATTCACTATTCAAGTGAGCAATGATGCAGCTGCCAGGAACACCAAAACCAGGGGTGCGACGATCTAAATCAATTGATTTAAATCAACTGATTTTTCAAATTTAAAATCATGATTTAAATCAAGTTGTGTAAAAACCGATAATTTAAGTAAATCAAACTTCAGAAAATTCAAATAAAAAGTACGGTTTATTTAAAAGCTAGATACAAATTAAACTGCAGAAAAATTAAAATAAAGAGAACAGTTGAGTTACATATTGTTACGTATTTCCACCTCTTTAGGAAACACCCTGTTTGAATCCGTGGGTTCTAAATAATTTTAACAAGGGGTAAACCACTAACACTTTATTTAATAATTTACTGATTACACAATATTTCGTAAATAACCTTCACACTTTGTTTACGAGATATTTAACCTCACTTTTGTCGCTACCAAACTTCACTTTAATAAAACTTCTTCTCCTGCGCCGCGCGCCGGTAATCGCGTCTTATATACTCTGAAATTGCCTCTAGACCCATCCAGAATACAATCAAGAATCTTCTCCCACCACACTCTAGAAAACTATATCTCTTTCTACAAGTTTCTAGTCATTATCAGGCATAGGCGTATCAATCTCCAGTTTTAAGGGGGTGTAATACATAACAATATATAAATCAAAATTTACAGTATAAATATTGTGCCTACTTAAAAGCGAAAAATGCAAGTAAGAAACTACTGCCTAAGGAATCACTTCTTCCACATCCTTTAAGTCTCTTTAAAGGAAAGCATCTTGACAATATTTTCACACTAGTGTGTGGAAATAATTGGTAATAAAATTTTAATATCTGAGGCAGTTGTCATAAAAAAAATTGACATGTAGATTTCTAGCATATACGCCAAATTTCAAGTTTCTGAACTCTTATTAGCTTGCTCTACTTATTTTTCCCTATTTAAATGCCTTCAACGGAATCATCTCAATCAGATGGCATTACAATACACACGTGTACCTTTCAAGTGAATATTTCAATTTTATTTTATCAACCCCTTTAATGATGGAAAATATTATAAAAAATCTGAGGCTTTGGTTTCTAGTTTGTACACCAAATCTTAGTTTCTGTAGGTACTTTTACTAGCTCATTTTACTCATTCTTCTCTATTTATCTCTGCTTACCCCCCACGCCTTCAAGGGAATCATCTCAAAATAAAATCTTGTTCCATATGTCGTTATAATACATACGTGTACCAAATTTTAAGTGAATGTCCTAATTTGATCTTATTAGCCATTTTAATAATGGAGTGAGGGGTTGAAAAATGTCATAAACAAATCCGAGGCCTTCTCTCCTACTACATACAACAAATACCAAAGTTCTGTACTCTTGCCAGCTTGATTTACTTATTGTCCCATATTTATCCCTATTTACCCTCAACCGTTCACCGGATATGTTAAAAAAACAATCCAGTTCCATGTACATGTATAGTACATACATGTACAAAATTCCAAGTTAATATCTTAGACAGATAGACCGACAGACAGATAGAAAGTGAAACAGAATTAAATTGATTTCATTGTAATATTTGTACAAATAAACTAATTTAACGGGTTTTTCGGCCCCTAAGCGATTTCGAATCTTAGAATTAATCAAACCAAATGTTGAAAATATTCTCTCAACCGAGGCTGAATGAGCCGCAGCAGAAAATAATTGTTTGATAATCAGGAATAATTTGTCAATAATATCAACGTTTCCCTGGGATTTCCACCAGTCCAAGGTTTTCTGCTTTTAAGGATTTCGTAATATCGGCCAAAGGCTGAGATTTTACCGGAAAAATAATCAGTGGTAGTAAATCACTTTCAGGATATAATTCATTAGCGGTTTCTAAAGCACAATTCTTCTCGCTTTTAGTTATAAGCTTTGTTTTCGTAGGGTCTAGAATAAAAGCATTGATCGCACCGGTATCTAAATTTTTGCATTTACCTTAAAGTAAATTCAGTTTCTTCAAAATGCGAGGCAAGTATTTTAAATTGTTCTACGACGTCTGATAAAATTGCATCGTTTCTTTGAAGCCTATCAAGTACAACAGATATAGGTTTCAGAAGTGAGTACTTCAGATGTTCTTTTTAAATAAATGTTGGTTAGTTTCGTTTTTATGTTCCTCGCTAATTTTAGAAAGTGTGTGCCATGATTTAACGAAACTCTCTAAGTAGTCGGCAAGTGAGTTTCATCTTACGTTACTAGGCAAGTTTTTTCACTCTTTCTTTTGCGTTTGCCGCAGAGGCAAAATTATTGTTTAGGAAGTATTTTGCAACGAATGTGTGGAGTACAACCGTAAATAATAACATTCAGTTCTATTGACTCTTTGATCTGGTGTCTCATAGCATCCATATTAGCAGCATTATCAGTCACAAAACTGCTTAGTGTAAAGGTATAATAGGTATAGTGTATAGGTACAGTTTTTAGAGTTTTAATTAAGTTTATTGCAAGTTCAGCTAAATATACAGATGTATGTGGATTTTAAGATATCTATCGTACCTATTAAGAAGGAAGATCCATTTCCCAATGTTACTGTTGCACATATTATTGGTTCATTATGCACTGTAGACCATCCATCCCAATGACAGACAAAAACTTTCTGATAAATCTTTAAAACATTTACTTTTTTCCTCGTTAAACAAAAAGTATCTTGTTAATATAAAAACTAAATACATTGTTAATATTAATTATTGGGATGTTTATGTAAAATAATGAATAAACATTAAAAAATCGTGAATTTTTTGAGTTTTGACACAACGTGATTTTTTTCTTTAAATCATGATTTTTATTAACCCTTAAAACACTGCATATTATATTGGATGCACATTTCGTTGACTAAGTTGGAATCGTCTGGAGATGATTACAACTAATCTTAAACTAAAAACATAGTTTACTTGTACCTTAACTATTGTCTAAATCAGTGAATCTATTAACCAATACATTTATTTATTAAACCAAATTTCAAATATGTTCGATATAATGTGAAGTGGGTAACTAAAAATTGCATAATATAATCGTTTGTTATGGGTGCCTATACTGGGATAACATTTCTCTTATTTGTTGACGTATCCATTTATTTGAATTTTATTATATTAGATGATATCCCTTAATAACGACACACTGCAAATAGTAAGCCACTGCCCACTGCTGGTTTGATAACGCTTTGCCTCCTAGTAAAAGAGCGCTGATAACGTGTAATCACTTCTTTCCTATGGACAATGTGTCATTGTATATTTCGTCGTATCAATATTTCAAATGCAATTTGTAATTATTTGTAAGTAATAAAATAATTTCGCATATTTCACATAGATTTGTATCACTAGCACCGTTCTTAATTAACCAAGCACATACATTGTGTTTCACTTGTCATGAATACACCCTTGTATCTCTGGAATTAAAAGAAGGATTCATTTCAAAAGTACCCCGCACTTTTTAAGTGCAATTTGGGTTTCACTTCTGGGAGCTGAAACTTTCCACAGGGGTAGTTCATGACATGCTGATCAAAAGTCTCCAGGGTCACAGAAAATTTTAACGACAGGATTTCGAGATTTTAGCCGAAGAGAGTCGTAATTTCGTCGATATTAAGACCTTCTTCAGCCAATATCTCGAAATCCTGTCATTAAAATTTTTTGTGACCGCGGAGACTTTTGATCCGTGCAAAGTTTCAGTCCCCGGGAGTGAAACCAAAGTTACATTTAAAAAGTGCCTAGTCCGTGGACTTTTTAAATGCAATCTGGATTTCACTCCCGGAAGCTGGAATTTTGCACAGAGGTAGTTCATGAAATGCTGATCAAAAGTCTCCATGGTCGCAAAAAATGTACAGGATTTCGAGATATTGGCCGAAGAAGGTCTTAATTTCGACGAAATTACGACATCCTGTCGTTAAAAGTTTCTATGATCATATGAACTTTTGATCATCATGTCATGAACTACCTCTGGACAAAGTTTCAGCTCCCGGGGGTGAAACCCAAAGTGCACTTATTAAGTGCGGGGTCCTTTGGGTGGTAAATATATACTCCAAATATGAAATCGCTCATTACCGTGTCACCCTTATGGGGAATATTGGGAACGGCTCTTCAAGAAAATATATTAACGATTTATTAATACATTTTTTGATTTTATATTCTTATTCAGCATCATCAAAAACCCGCTATACTAAAAAACATACTATTTAATTAATTATTGTTAATTATTCCACAATTCAAGAATATTTAATGCTGTACACAACCACGCAAAAACAAATTTTCTGGCCTGGGTATCTAACCGTACTCACTATGTGTTTTTGGAGTCGCTGAATCCGAACCCGAGTTATGTTTAACTCCATCACATCAGGATTTTGCCATAACTTCAAAAATTCATAATTTAAGCGATTTTGACATCTCTTCACATAAATCGCTGTAATATTTTCTAGATAAAAATGACCCCCCCTTTTTTGTACTAGATCGATTGCAAATTAAATTTCCAATCCGATGATGTGGGGCACGATATTCTTCCGGCGCTTTGTAAGTGAGATATCGGCCGCCAATATGAGAGGTCCGAGGATTTCACTTCTCAAGCGATACGGCCCAGCTTCGAGGGCCATTTCTGCCAAATGAAAGTTAACAAAAATCTGAAAAAATTCAGGGGTACGTAGAAAGATATAAGAAATCGTATGGCTCTAATATGAGGTCGAGGCATGCCTTGGTTTTCGAGATATGGTGGCTCGAAGGCACCGGAAGGTGAAAATCGATTTTTTTTTTACCGCTTCCCAAGGCTAGGTATATCTCGAGAACGAAACGAGATATAGAGCTGCGGTTTACTCTATTCCTCGGACCTCTCACTTTGGCGGCCGATATCTCACTTAAAAAGCTCCGGGAAAATATCGTTCTCTACATCATCAGATTGGAAATTTAATTTGCAATCGATATAGTACAAAAAAGAGGGGGTCATTTTTGTCTAGAAAAAGTTACAGCGATTTATGTAAAGAGGTGTCGAAATCGCTTAAATTATGTGTTTTTTGAGGTTATGGCAAAATTCTGATATGATGAACTTAAATAGACCTCGGTTCTGATTCAGCAACCCCAAAAGCATATAGTAAACATGATCATATCCCCAGCCCAAGCAAGCAGACAACATTTATTTCCTATTTAGTGAATTTTACGTATCTCGGAATGCCAATGAAATATTTTCAAATTTTGTATAAGGGGGTTTTTGATGATGCTGACGTGACGTGATCTAATAACTAGGAAGGGACTCTTGGTTATTATTTATATCACGATTTGTGGGAGTATTAGGTAGGGATGACAAGATTGGTTGAATTCGTTCAACCAAACATTTTAACTTGAAATCTGGCTTAATGGTTTAGCTCCACAAGGGATATACTTTTCTAAAGTTTCGTTAAAATGTGTGCATTATTGTTCAAAAATGACTTCCCTCAAGTGATTTGCAACTTGACAAATTGATCAAAAAGGTTCGGATAAATACAGTTTCTTCGAAATTTCGTTGTGAACAATTTGTTTCTTTCCTTATTTCGATATGAGTTATACAACCAGAGATATTTAAGAAAAACTGCGAAAAAACAGAATTTTGAACATTCTACTGTTAAAACAAAAGCTTTCCTCCACACGGATTTAATCCAAAAGTTGTTACTACACGTCTTGAAATGTTTACAAATTCCAGCAAAAAAAATGATATATAACACGTTAATTGCCACGTGAACCAACATGTGATTCTCAGCTCAAAATGCCATCAGGTCCTGAGACTCGACATACGGGCCCCAGTATTTTCGTCCACTTTATGCTGTATGAACCTTTGTATACACACATTACATTGACGCTTATGGAATATTGATATATGGGACCTGGGGGTCCCAGACAACATTTGAGAAGATTTTTGATCTGTTCAAAAAATTATGTAAATTAACTAAATAACTTTATTTCTAACATTATTTTATCGAGTAAGTACATATCTAGTTGTCGCAAAAGTATCTTGCAAATGATATAAATTATTTTTGATATTTATGAACATCAAAAAAACATGATAAACAGTAAAATGTTGAGCACTGTTAGTTGGCAACGAAACCTAGTCTTCTGTGTTTGCAGCTGTGCCTTTTTCCGATCTTCACTGTTGCTCTTGTTTTAACATTGGAAATGTTTATGTTCGTATATGGGGGTCGAGTTACCAGTTTTCGTTCAAGGTCAAAAGACAGCGGTGTCGCGGTCGAGTGGGACCGTCGTATATGCAACGGCTGATATATGCAAATGTAATATGGGTTGCATATATCAAGGGGTCAAGTTACAAGTTTTCATTTAAGGTCGAAATACAGCGGTGTCGCAATCAAGAGTGGATCGTAGCTGTTTCCGGACGAGGCGAAGCCGAGTTCGGAAAAAGTTTATGTTTTATGTATGATGTTATCATTTCCAATGTCCCGATGGTTGCAGGAAATATGTGAATTTTTCATAGCAAACAACACATCTACGAGGATCTTTAGACAGCACCTCCGCTAAAATGTGCTTTCATTTTCATATCTAGCTGGTTCTACAGTCGTCAATTCATTCTCAATTATATGCACTTTGAATGCAGTTATGGATATAATTATTATCTTTAGTTATCTTTCTGTAGCGAGTATATGCATTTATCAAGGAAGTTCCTGACAATAACTCAAATGCCAACTTGCGATACCATTTTATCCCCTTTCTTAGGGGCTTTGAATAAGTTTTTAATTGATCTGATAGATCAATGAAAGATTTACTGTTGTTATAATTACAAGTAATAGTGGGTTCATCAATTTCTTCGCCTCGTCTTCTTACTTTTGTTGTAACTGCTGTACTAAGACAAAGTACATCCCGCTTATCTTGCCACTTTAGAACAATTACTGCATTATGTTCCCTCGCAATTAACTCGCCTTTTTGAGTTTTTTAGTGGTTACGTCTGTAGTATTCAATTTTCTGATGCATGAAAACAAGTAAAAAATTACAGCAATGCAAGAACCGACATGTGAGTCACACGGCGAACACCATGCAGGTGCTCTGAGACCCAAATGCCGGTTCTTATTTTGAAAATATTTTTCCGTGCCCAAATGTGACCAAAATCAATTTTTTTTAACATTTATACGATATCTCCAGCATATAATGAAACAATTAGTATAAAACAGAATAAATTATATTTGTGCGATTAACGTTGTAGGCAATTTAGACCCTTAGTTTTATTCCACTAGATTAGATGTTAGTTTCGATAGCGTTATGTCAATAATTGCCTTATGCCATAACTCTCGGTTAGGATAATTAGATACGGAAATCAATAGCGGTACTCGTCATGAGCTACCGATCACGCAGCTGATAACTTAGACCGATCCCTTATTTGAAGTTGCGATAATTCTCTAATATTTGGCAGCTTATTTGACGGTATTGTCAGCGGAAAAACCTGATATTAACAAATGGGGTGAAGGACAATAACATTTGGCATGTCGTTGACAAAATTACCGATGAAGAAACCTACTACATTTTTAGTGAAAAATACAGAATCATCACCCAAAAAAATAATTAATTGAAAACGATTTGGGGAACTAATATTTAGAATGTAGCTGGTACTACTGTCGAGGAGGAAAGTCTGATATATCTTTATAGTCGAGTGTAATTAGATTTTTACCTCGGAACCCAGTTATAATGAATGGATTTTCATGATTTCTTTTGTATTGAGTTTCTAATACTGAGTACTAGAACGTTTACCTTTTAAAAATTGCCGCTTTTTACTTGAGGGTGGTTCCCACCCCCTCTAGAGGGGTAGACAAAAAAGTAAAATAGTAACCACCGAATCTGATATAGAATCATATTGTAAGAGAAAAAAGTGATTTACAATTTTAACATTGGAAATATTTATGTTCGTATATGGGGATCGAGTTAACAGTTTCCGTTTAAAGTCAAAAGACCGCGGTGTCGCGGTCGAGTGAGACTGTCGTATATGCAACGGCTGATATATGCAAATGTAATATGGGTTGTATATATCACAGGGAGCCAAGTTACCAGTTTTCATTTAAGGTCGAAACACAGCGGCGTCGCAATCGATAGTGGATCGTAGCTGTTTTAATGTTTTATGTTATGTTAATGTATGATGTTATCATTTCCAATGTCCCGATGGTTGCAAGAATTGCGAAATCTGTGAATTTTTCATGAAAATTTTATGTTTTCCAAGTTATAACAATTTGAAGATTAGGATTTTAGCTTTACAAAAATTAGTACCTTAAGACTATTTTTCGTAAATAACTCAAAAGTCTTACATTTATAGCAAAAGTGATATGGTGTAAATAATAAGATTATGGAGTTACACGTATTTTGTTTTTTATGTATTTCAGTACGATGAATAGTTCTAAAAATACGATAGTTTAAAAATGGCGCTCGAACGTTTATCAGTCGAGAGATAACGTTTAAATCTCAAATATGTCAGAAACTATGAGTATGATGTTAAATATACATACGATGGAAATTAAAGGGCTTGAAGTACTCTTTAATATTATTTTATCTCTTTCCGTACGGCTTGAAAAATAACGATGTTATGTGCAAAATAATGAGTGCTTTGTAATTTTTATAAACAAAAAATTTAGGATTTTCCTGCTGTCATTGGCCATTGAATAGAAATTCAAAAAATCTGTACCAGTTCTTATTAATATATAGTATTATCAACATGCTCTAATTTTGAGAGCTTCAATTTATCAAAAATTTTGAAGAAATGCGAGATTTAAATGTATTACTTTGGCACCAAAAATTCAAGCCCCATATTTGTATGTATTGTCATATTTCCGAAACTATTAATTGTACAAATATTTAAAAAAAACATATTAATATATCACTTCTTAAGTTTTATTCTTCTATATATTCTTACTTTCCATTAAAATATTTCTTAATTTAAAGTAGGTTTATTTTTTTTTTAAACTGCATTAAAAATTCCAAAAAAATTAGAGCATGTTAGTAATGCTATATATTATTAAAAATTGGTACAGATTATTTGAATTTTCATTATATGATCAACGTCAGCAAGAAAATCCTATATTTCTTCTTCAAGAAAAATTACAAAGCACTCATTATTTTGCACATAACATTGTTCTTTCAAGCTGTACAGAGAGAAAAAAAAATATTTTAATGCCCTTTAATTTATATTATATTTAACATCAGACTTACGGTTTGTGACATAACGATCGAGCGCCATTTTTAAACCAACATATTTTTAAACTATTCATCGTACAGAAATAAACAAAAAAGCAAAATACTTGTAATTTCATAATCTCATTTTTTGTACCATGCCACTTTTTCCATAAATGTACGACTTTTGAATTATTTACGAAAAGCAGTCTCAAGCTTCTTTAAAGCTAAAATCGCCATCTTCAAATCGTTATAACTTGGAAAATATAAATTTTCATAAAGAATTGCAAACCACCTTTTCACCAGCCATCTAGAGGGGGTGGGAACCACCCCCAAGTGAAAAGCGGCAATTTTTAAAGGGTAAACTTTTCTGTACTCAGTCATAGGAACTCAATGCAAAAAGTTTCATGAAAATCAATTCACTATAGCTGGGTTCCGTCATTTTTCGTTTTTAATGACTAATTGCACTGCACTATTAGTGAATAAAGACATACAGGCTGGTCACCCAATAGAAAACTACGTAAATAACTAAAAGGAGCTAAATAGAGAGGAAAACATTTTTAAAATATAACTTCTTTGTAAACCGTTTTTCTTCGATTTCGGAACAGATGTCTATTATATTTTTTGTAGAAACGAGGCATATTTGTCAGCGCAATAAAAAAAGGTTATTGATGTATGTAGTTTTGTAACAGCAATATTATGATTTTTTTTCCTTGGCATAAAGGCTTATAGCCATACATGCAGCTGCAATTTATTAAATAAAAATTAATAACTAAAATACTAACCTAACCAATAACAAGCAAGACATGTGTGTCAGCCACACAGTCACAAAACAAAAGATGTACATGGGTCACAAACTTCTCGTCCAGGGATCTATCAGGACATTTTTCTGACGCACAACACAAGACCACGGTTAGGAAAGTATATATAACACGAGGATGTAGAACATAAGGAACAAAGCTAACCTACTGACCTCTAACTTAATTTTCGTCTCTTCCAAAAAATCAATTAGATAATCAAAAATATTTTCCTTATAGATGCTTCTGTGCAGTGGCGGTTTTACCACTGGGCACACTGGGCGAGTGCCCAGGGCGGCAAAATTTCAAGGGCGGCAGAATTTTTTTCTTTTAAATATTGCTTTAGTCATTTTTATGATTCCGCTAATGCGACAGTTCCATTGAAGCCAAAACAATGCATGGAGCAACATGGATGGTAGCCAGAAGCGGCTTTCTTTCATATCTAATTTAGAAAGAAAGAATTTAGAATTTAGAAAATAAATACCCGCTACAAACTGTTCTGGAGAAAAGAGTTTCTCGGCCTTGCGACGGGTAAAGAATTACTTACAGGCCACAATGACGCAGGAAAGGCTAAATTCACTAGCAGTATTAAATATAGAAAATGAAATTTTAAAAACTATGAAAACAGGAGATATAATCAATGATTTTGCTGTAAAAAAAGTTCGTCTTTACCTTGTATAATTTTTTTTTAATTATTTTATTTTTAAAATTATTTTATCTCTTCTTTATTTTTAATAAATAGGTGTTATACAGAAAAGTCATTTTATATACCACTCACCTCTAACGTGTAGTGTCCTTTGTTCTTTTAAAATAAAATAAAAATTTTTAGTAAGTATTATTTTTTTTTTGGTAAACATTTTGTGGGTAGCATATATATTATGTTATATTTTTTAAGAGTAGGGGCGGCATCTTAAAATAGTGCCGGGGGCGGCCAGCATGTTAAAGCCGCCCCTGCTTCTGGTTGCTTTTTACATTAAAAAAATATATGATCTCGGTCGCCCGCAATGTTACAATATTCACAAATATCAGAATTGTAAACGTTTATTCTAAACAAATGTGCAGGGTAGTATGCATGGCCAAATTTTAAATGTATAATCGTTGTAACATATTTTCTTGAACACTTATAAATATTATGATTTCATAGTGAGACGCACCCCCCCTACGCCTGTTATTTTGTAGTGAAATTCTGGTTTGATTAATTACTAATTTCCCTCCCCTCTCCCATGAATGTCTAATTATAAAAACAATTAAACTAATTTGGCTGTGTGATCGTCTAGTTTATTGGTAGGACTCAAATTTACGTTTGTGATTTGTAGTTTATTGTTACCATAATTCTTTTTAAAGTTTGATATTACTGTTTCTATTTATTGATATTAATTACTTTGTTAGAGTTTTAATTATAGAAAACTAATTGATTATTGCACTTAATTGAATATTCTTCACTGAATTGATTACACTCAGTACTTTATTTAGGCACTGATCTCTATTCTTGATTTGCACTTTACTTGATAAATATAATTTAGTATTTTGATAATATCATGTATAATCTTTAAGAACCAGACTTATATCTTTATTTTGTCAACCTTTGTGTATTGGCTATTTAATTTTAGATTTCATTTTATTAATTTTCTATTAAATTAAACAAACCTTATGTTTGATTCATTTATTTTGTAAATGCACTTTTTCCTAAGTAACACAAACCTTATGTTTGCATAGTTTAATTTGTTAATTCACTTTTCTTTAAGATTAACTCAAACCTTATGTTTGGTTAATTGAATGTTATTTTATTCACTATTCTTTTAGATTAGATCAAACCTTATGTTTGATCAATTTTAGTATTGAATCCTATTTTTATTTAAAGGTAAATAATTAAAAACAAGGAACGGTTTAATACGTATATTCAGACAATCGTCAGGTTACAATACAGGAACGAAAAATAAAACGTTGTGGCAACTGCCTTAAAATAATATAAATTTACAGTGAAAAATAATCACAAATTTATATCAAAACAGGAGACAAATAATGTTGTGGCAACTGCCATAGAGTAATATAAATTTACAGTGAAAAATAATCACAAATTTATATTTCCAGTCACAGATTTCGCCGGGACAAACAGTCACCGCGATATCCATCAGATGTTCAATCAAATACAACAATAATCACTAAAAATGATAATGATTATTACGAGAATCCTCGTACAAATTGAAGTAGCAAAAGTGTTGAATTCGGCACATGAAAAGTTTGTATCGGGTGGCGAAATCTCGCAATAAATGATGAAGTTAAATGCATGGCAAATTGAAATCTCAATTAATTGCTCAATCAAACATTGTTTGAAGTTGCGAAGCGTAGAGTGATGGGATCTGGCCAATAAACTTGACTCAGAACCAGCCTATTGGCTGCCAATTGGCTAAGATGTTGCGAAGATTGTATTTGTTCAAACAATCGGATGAACAAGCAATTAAAAATCAATTCCAATTCGCCCATGGCTTGGAAAGCTGCCATTACAGGTGAATGCAAAACAAAACACCCTGTACAAAGTTTAACATGTAATGAGTCCTCTAAATTATGCATGATTGTTAACCCTAGGGAAGTCACATTACAGGTCATTTCTTGTGGTGAACACAAGTGGCCTGCGATGCACCCCGCTGGTCAAGCAATAAATATACCGATCGTCTGAACAGCTGTGAACTGCCCAGACAGTACAATATTGTTGTATTAGTTGAACATCCAACCAATAAAGTGCAGAATAACCCCACATCCCAAATAAAATTTGCCACTGGAAATAAATCATAAAGTTCTATAAAATTTACCTAATCTCAGTAAATCAATTTAAATGAGTAATATGATCGAGAGTACAATGCAGAACTCCTTAAATTAATGTACCACACTAAATATTAGTTGAGGTAAAAATTAACTAAATAACTGTATTGCAAACTTAACACAAAAATTAATTGAAGTTTGTTATTCTTATTAAAATTATCAAAGTGCCACAATAAAATATCCACGCGAGTTCCATATCGTCGAATCCGAACTATAGAGCCATTTACGTAAATAACCAAATTTGCGAGTGAAATCTAATTTTCCCGATTTGATTTTATTAAGTTCCCTAGTTTAAAATAAAAATTCCTATAATCAACATGTTTTACCTGGGGTTTGATAGACAGCGAGGTGACCCGTTATGGAATCGACATTATAGCTCGTGTCCCCCAGGTCTCGGTGCGTGTCGAAGTTGGACATATTCAGCGGCTCAATGAAGCGGCCTCTCGTCTAATAAACTATGATAGTTCCTGATTTCGTTGCCCAACCGATCAAAATGGCAACACCAACTTATTGTACCGAAGACTCAGAACAACAACTATATTCTGCGAGTCATGGCCTCCTAAAATTGTGAATACACAATTCCTTGACCGTTGGTCAAACAATCGCGCACTGACAATTCGTACAGCGACTAGCTCTGCAGAATAATACTATTCTCCAAGTCGTCGGTAAAAATTGGTATTGTCGAATTAATCGACGGTTGTTCAATCAACTAAAAAAATCGAATCAATTGCACGAATTGCTCGGGAGAACCTAAGTTCAACGAGACATGTCCGTCAATAATTCTAAGTACAAAATAATTTGGTAACAGCGAGCTGCTAACAAACTATAGAGTGCTTTATACTAGGTGAATTGCTCTGGAGAAAATTAATTCAGCGAGACATGTCCACCAGGTCTTTCAAAATTGATTGACCCAGTGTGTACTTTTTCTAGAGTATTTATACCCGAAAGAGCGATGACGTTACACACAAAATTGCGTAGTTTTGGTACGATTCTCACGGAAAACCGGGCCATCTGTGCCTATGGCTTATCTTTGTTTAGATTAACATCGTAAAATTTCAAGTGATATGTACCTCTTCGAACTGGCCTTTACACCAAGTTTTGTACGTTTTAGGAAAACTTAAAGAATATTTAAAACTATACGAATCGGACAAATTTTAAAACATTTATGTTCTAGCATGAGAATTGGGGTAAAATATTATTAGGTAGGTACCGGGTGATATTTAGTTTTGGTACCAATTTATTAGAAATTTTAGAAATATGTAAATTTGGATGGATAGACGCGGGAATAAATTTAAAAAATATAGTATACCGGGTGGTCCGTTTCAATAGCTTCTGGGATATCACCAGGAGTACATATCTCAGTTTTGAACTTCTAAAGCCTAGTGCGTTTTTTATGAACAACTTTGTTTTTGAACAGCGTTTTTTTAGGTAAAAAAGTGAATATCTCCGGTTCTAGAGGTTCGATCGGGACAAACAAAAAACCAAAAACCTTCGCAATTAAAATTTCAACAAATCTGCTGTAATTTTAGTACGTACATAGCATATAAAGTGGAATAAACAGGATAAAGGGCGTTTTTATTTTTCATTTTAAGGCCCAGGGACGCCAAGAGTCCCAATCGACCACAAACTTTCAGAAAATACACATTTTGTTGAAAACAACACATGTTTTCAAAATGAAAGAAAAAATACATTTGTTGGTCATGTTGGTCAATTAAAGTGCCCAAAATTATTTTAAAAGAATATTTTTTTAATGTCATCGGAAACCTGGCGTCCAGATCTGTATTACGGACAAAAATTATCCATTTTAGACAAAATGGCGGGCAATTCAAATTTCAGATAACAAATTCATTTGTATCCACAAGATTCAATATATGGGCACCAAATATATATTTTCTTAACGTTTGAAGCCGATCGGGATTCTTGACGTCCCTGAGCATTAAAATGAAAAAAAAAAAACGCTTTTTATACAGTTTATTCCATTTTGTACGTTATGTACGTAAGATTCTTCAAAAACAAAATACTGCAAAGTATACGGACGTGCATTTCGCCAATTAAGTTTGCCTCCTCGGGAGATGATTAAGATTATAAATATAGCAGTCAAATGTGAAAATAATCAGTTACAGTATTTACACAGAACTTCCCTCTTTATTTATACAGGATGGTCATTCCCAAAAATTATTAATTAAGAAACAACATTGGAGAATAATAATTGAAATGTAGTTATCACAATTACTACAAAGAAAACCTGATAACTTTTGGTTAAAAAAATATACAGAGTGGTCATCCGACAGAAAAAATAAATAATAAATAAAATGTGTCCAAATATGTAAGGTTTGCGTAAATACCACTACAAATTTCAACCATAGTAGAATTATTTCTTAGGATGATCACCCTGTATATTTTTTAATAAAACTATAATAGGTGTCTTCCTTGCCAATTGTTCTAAGTATTCGCCAAATATTATTGCTAATAATGAAAAAAATATCACAGCTGTCAAATTTCTTTCATTATTTATTCTCTTTAAGCGGCCCACTCTGCATATTTTCCAGTGAAAGTCTACCCATTTCCTCGCTGACAGTAGCGTCAACTATCTACCAAATTTGACTGTTCTCCGTCAAATAGTTTTTGAAGTGAAATTTCTATAGCGAGGATAAACTCGTATACAGCGTCACGAGATCTGAAATGCCTGGAGTGGGAAATATTGTAAGGGTGCCGGTGCCCTGCTTTGTTAATTTGTATTATGTTAGGATCATGCGTACACGTAGAGTGATATTTGAGTGTGAACCCTATAAGAGAAGCGTTTTAATACAAATAGAATAATTTTAAATATCTGTTAATAGATGTTGTGTTCACGGGCAAGTGTATCGTATCAAGTGTTTCATTATGTCCGAATTAAACAACAAGAGAAAAATATCTGCAGATGGAAATGAATCATCTAATGAGGCGAATCATATTTTAACACCCAATGCACATCGACTGAGAAGGCATCAGGAAACGAAAAAGGCAGGTGAACCTCCTAATGGTAGTAATTTGCATATTTCCCAATAACACTATACAAGAAATTATACAATTTCTACATATAATATTACTAGCATATACACTTGTTGGCCCTGTTCTCTCGGGTGAGAATTTAGACAAAGTTCCCATGATTCTGGGTGGTGACTTCAATGTTAACTTTAGGAAGGAAGAAGTACAACCACTAATCAATTTTCTCGGAGTAAAATTAAGATTAGAAATAAATAGTAACCCTAACGAAGCAGCACCGAGACCAGGAACTACAGTATGTTAAAGATCTCTCGACCAACTTCAGTCTAGAGTTTTTATATCATATATTATGTACATATCACAAATAGTGGAGTAAATAAGTCGGAAAATGTGGGAAAGTGGTGGAACAGCACCGATTTGAAAAATTCCTTTGTTCACGTGTTCCCTAGACTCCCAGGAACATTAATCAGCATTACCTCCGAAAATGAGAAAGCTTAAGGGTTTGAGTGCCCCAAAGAGTCGCTGATCACGATTCCGAGTTCCAAATTGAGCAGCTCCATATTCCAGAATGGAATACGTGCCATGGAAAATTCCATTCTTTCAAAAACATTTAAATATTAACGTTTTTTCCACGAAAATGTGTTCGAGGGGTTTCTCTTGGTCGCTGATAACGATTTTGAGGTCCAAATTTAAGAATTCCATATTCCATACTGGAATACGTCAGAATTTTTTGGAGCAAAACATTTTTTTTAATCAAAATGACAAATTATTTTTGCCCCAAACAAAATCTGAAAAAGTTCTGACGTGTTCCTTGTACAAAAAAAAACAACTCTTGTCCCTAAAATAGCAAAACTGCGCAGGGCCAGATATAATACTGTTACGGATTTCCACCTTTTTGGAAACACCCTGTATGAATCCGTGGGTTCTAAATAATTTTAACAAGAGATAAACACTACTAACACTTTATTTAACAATTTACTGACTATGCAATACTTCAAAATAAACTTTGTTTACTTTAACCTCACTTTTTCCCGAACGTGTCACTTCTCAAATAAACTTCCTCTTCCGCGCTTGTAATCGCGCCTTATATACTCCAAAATTAGCTCTAGATCAATCCAGAATCTTCTCCAACCATAATCTAGAAAAGTCCTTGGCTCTATCTAGAGCCTTTCCAGTCACCATCAGAGGCATAGGCGTACCATCTCCAATTCCAAGGGGGTGTAATTCATAACACTGCCCCCTCCTTAAGCCTGATCGTCCCGATCAGGCAACTCAGAATCATCGATGTATTTCGCCAGCCTGTCCAAATGCACGATCTTCATCTTGGACTTTTTGCTTCGTTGAATTCGATAGACGACGTCATTAATTCGGGTAATAACAGTATACGGTCTATCCCAAGGTGGTTGAAGTTTCAGTGACCTTCCTTTCTTCCGCTGTGGGTTGTACAGCCAAACCAGGTCTCCTGCCTTGAACCCTTCTGAACTGCCCTTCCGGTCGTATCGAGCCTTCATTCTGTCACTGGCTGGTGATGGCTCCGCTATATTGTTAGCCAACCTCTTGAAAGGAGCTCCGGCGCTGAACTGCTTCTTTTCACCCTTAATTCCAGTCTGTGGTCCCTTACTGGCTGCACAAATCTTGCATTTGCGACACCAAGCCTCCACATCCTGACGACTTCTTATCCAATAAAATCGTTCTCGTATTTTCTTCAGGGTCTTATTAACACCGAAGTGTCCATCGGATGTTCCATTGTGCACTTCCTGAAGCACCTTCGCTACTCGACACCTGGGAATCACTAGACGCATAACCACTTGTTTTCCATCCGGGCTTTCCCATGCTCTCCGCAATAGCCCGTTCATGACTTTCAGTGAGTCCCACTGCGCCCATAGTGCCTTCAGTCCCACTCTTTTGCCCGAAACATCCTTCCATTTTGGACGAGTTCCCCTTTCTTTGGCTCTCAATATAGGCCCAATTTCCTCATCGTTTAGTTGTTCCTGTCTGAGCGCTTCATCTGCCTTATCATCCGGCACCTCCACCTTGACAGTGTTGACTGCTCCCGTGACCTGCAGTTTCTCCCAGTGGTTGTGCTTGCAACCTTCCTTGTACCTTCTTCCGGATGAAATGTTTGCATTTCTCTCAGGTTTCGTTTTATCGTCATATCCTTGTAGTGGTGGCCTTTCTGTAATGCTCCGAAGCTGGGAAATCTTCACTTCTCTAGGGGCACCACGTTCGTTATCTGTCACAGCCTCTCTGGTACCGGCTTCCTCTGGTTTTCCCCTTGGCTTCACAGCATCTCTGGCCTTCACTCTCTCCAAGCTCCTCTGTGGACATTCAAGCTGGATATGTCCTAGTTCCCCGCACCTGTAGCATTTCATACGCCGTCCACTTGGCCTTCCACTACTTTGTTTATTCTGTGTCTCTGCCCTGTTTCCAACATTCACTTTCCTCGAGTTCCGCTGTCGACAGTCTCGTTTGATATGTCCTATCTTGCCGCAGTTGTAGCATTTAATACCCCCGCTTGGCTTCTCTCTATTTAGTTGTGATTCCTGTCTTTTCGGAGGATTCCATTTAGCTAGTAACTGACTAATCATTTTATTTACCTCCTGTATCTGGATCAAGATAGGGTTCTCTTTCTTCTTTTCTGGTTGCGATTCTTCGATACTCACAGCTTGTACTCTTGGACTCGGGGTATCCTGAAGGACAGCTTCCACCTCGAGTGCACGCACCAACGCTTCGCTGCTGTTCTGGTATCGAGATAACCTGAGGACTCGCCTGATCTCATTGTCCTGTATACCATCCAGAAAAGCCTCTACTGCCAGTTGGTCTTGGAATTCCTTCGGTACATCCGGGTAAGCCAGGTGAGCCAGTCTCCACAGGGCAGCTTCAAACTCTTGCAAACTTTCCCCAGCCCCTTGAACACGTGATTTCAGCTGGGTCTGGTACACTCGGGCAAGGTGTTGATCGCCATATCGTAGATCTAGGGCAGCTTCTAAAACTTTAAAATCCCTTTGTTGGTCTACTGGGATTGTCTGGAGTATTTCCAATGCTTGGCCCCTTAATGCCACGATTAACGCCATAGCCTTTTCTTCGTCATTCCAGTTGTTTGCACTCGCTGCTGCCTCAAACTGCATCTTGTAAATGGTCCATGAACTTTGGCCGTCAAAGGAGGGAGGTTCGAACAGCTGACCTGATAATACCACTTGCTGGCTTCCTCTATCCCTCAACTGTTGCTTAAGCAGGTCTATTTCCTCTTCTACCCGGTGAATTTTCTCTTTGACTTCATTTACTTCTTCTCGATGCCTTCTTTCTAGCTCTTCCAACACTTTCTGGAATTGTGCAAATAAGTCCTGTATTTGCTTTTCGGTTGCCATACTTCTGGTTGTTACAGGCATACGACTATGTTGAAATCAAATAAATTTAACAAAGTTACGTCACTATCGGTAATGGGACTGTCCAGAAAAACCTCAAAACGGCACGAAACAGTCTTATCTAGAGTCTTTGTCACTTAACCTCTAATGTCCAAATAAACTGTTCCAAAAATGTCTCAAAAATGCACTTAACACTGTTTTTCTGTTCGAAAATAATCCTCGAACAATGTCCAGTAAATTAGTCCTTCCTGTGTTAGCACTTACTCCGAGAATACTGTCCCAAACCTTCTCGAACACTTCCGAAAAATCCTCTTGTCAAAATTCCGGTTCCGACACCAAAATGTTACGGATTTCCACCTTTTTGGAAACACCCTGTATGAATCCGTGGGTTCTAAATAATTTTAACAAGAGATAAACACTACTAACACTTTATTTAACAATTTACTGACTATGCAATACTTCAAAATAAACTTTGTTTACTTTAACCTCACTTTTTGCCGAACGTGTCACTTCTCAAATAAACTTCCTCTTCCACGCTTGTAATCGCGCCTTATATACTCCGAAATTAGCTCTAGATCAATCCAGAATCTTCTCCAACCATAATCTAGAAAAGTCCTTGGCTCTTTCTAGAGTCTTTCCAGTCACCATCAGAGGCATAGGCGTACCATCTCCAATTCCAAGGGGGTGTAATTCATAACAATACTTAAAAAAAAATACACAACATATTAAATCAACGAAGAAGAATACGATAAATATAGCCATGTTGCCCCCCGCCGTGGTGGTTTCAGAGAACATCTTAAACGAGTGTACCACCAAATGCAATTTTGGATCGGCATCTTAACAGATTCTCATCATAACAGAACCACAACATTGAATCCAACTGACTGGGGTTGGAAATTGATAGACGTCTTGTATCCCGTAAGGATGACCGAACCGCCCGCACCAAAAAAGATTGTGTATGCTATAATGTGTGGCTGCCAAACTGGATGCGGAGCAGCTTGTGATTGTCGCAAGAATGGCATATATTGCTCTCAAGCATGTAAATTTTGCAGTGGAAACAACTGCAATAATGGGCTTGGAAATTCGAATCATTATTATAATTACAGTAGCGTTTAAATCAAGTCAATACGATTATTAATTACAGAGATATAAGCTTTTAAAATCTGCAAATAACGATACGGCTTGCTGCAATGCCCGAAACTCGAGCTGGCCGGCTGTGACGTAATCGGCGCCGATGTCGCACGCCGCTCGCCTTATTTGAATGAATTTATATAAGTGAAACAGTCTTATTTTAATTTCCTAAGTAGTTGTGACAATAATGGACCAGGGATTTGTTCGTGGACAGTCGGATAACTTGCCAAAAATTGACTGAAATAAAGAACATTAATACGTTTAATTATTATTCCCATTGGTTACTCAGCTTGATATACAAAATATAATCAATTTTCGTCCTGGGGCTACATAACAGGAAAATATATTTTCTTAATTCTCACACAGCGAATTCACTTTTTAAACCTATCTGGAAAAAATATTTACAATATTTAATAAAGCTCGGTAATGCGGCATCAAAAACTTAAAAACTTGGGTAAGAAAATTTTAACCTCATTAAAAAAATGTAAAGATATATGCACCGATGTAGTAAATCACCCTGTATATTTAAAAATAATTTTTAAGTGTGCACTCTTCGACACTACACCAGTTACATACAAAAAAATTTGAATTATTTTAATAATATTTTATTATTTTTTTTATCTTATTTTAATGCCTTATTTTTATTAACGTCCTGGCGGAGTTCAGCTATTGCTGCTCTACCACTCAACCAGGACACGTACACATAGGCATCAACACAACAACCATTCCCTGCGATATTGCCATCTACCGCAGCTGAGACTCGAACTCAGGAGAGATAACAGCGACTAGACATGTTGTGCCACCCAACAGCGGTCTAAATCACTGCTACTGTCTCGGTAACACATGAAAAAACGCCACCAACATCCGTACCCTGGCCAGGATTCGAACCCGGAACTCCGTGGTCGCAAGCCAAACATTTTTTTCCATTTAAATATAATTTTATTAATTAAAATATTACATTGTATGAAGCTTATTTCTAAAGGTATATATATAAATATCACATATAAAAGTAGGTACGTACAGTACATTATTTGTCACGTCCTAAAACTACACAAAAAGTATAATATAGAACATGACACAGCCGATGGTATGGCTGGAGACTTTAGAAAAACACGGCTCTTTTTATTTTTATGTTTTATCTTGATATTTCTTTATCAATTTATATCAATTATAATCAATGTATTGCCTTGGCTTTAATCGAGCTTAAAGCTCATTAGTTCGAGAGTTTCTTGGCGGAACGAAAATAGCTCAATTAACAAATGCAGGAAAAAATGTAGAATTAAAAACCTGCTTCAGATAATATTGTCAAGATATAAAAATGATGATTATGTGTGAGCATTTACTTATAAAAAAATAAAATTATAAGGTATCGACGGGTAGGGGGCAGGGGTAAGGTTAGTGGGGTGTGGGATTTGGGGAGGGGGGTTTGTTGTTTTGTCGGGTAGTGTGTCTTGTCGGGTTAGCAAGCCATACACCTTCAGCATTGCGCCACCGAGCTGGCTGGGAGCTGGGATATATGACTGATACACTGTTGGGACACCCTGTATGTGAGTGCTGGATAATGTAAGTATTGCATTATGTAGGTAGAGATAACTATTACTATTTTAAGTTAACTTCGAAATGGTCTTCACAACAAAACTGATTACTTGTACTCGAAAAGGTGATATTATTCTTTTTATCTCTCTTTATTGCATCACACCATTGTTTTCGTGTTTTTTCACCTTTTAGCATACTTATAAATAATTTGTTTGGCGTAGTGATTGTTGTATTGGTACATCGAGGCATAACACAGTATTTGTAACGAATATTTTGTGTAGCCATCTCTATAACATCGCAGCAAAGCATCGGTACTATGATCACTACGGGGTAAATGGGCGTCGATGACGTAGTGCACTCAGTCGAGCTGCTACTAGGAAAGATGGGGGCGTGGACTAATTGCTCGAACTTCAACAATTAATTGTATAGCCATTTTAAGTGCTAGAGAAATAAATTAAATTGCAATGTTTAAGTTACAACGTGCACATATTTATAAAAATATATAAAAAATATCGTTTTTAAGCCCATTGCGAGGCACCTGGAACTGCAGATGTAACAGAAAATGAATCGATTTGTGCGGCTGAAACATGACAAACAGGAAGATGAAAATGACACTGAAGAAGAACCAACAAATCCTCAATTACCAGTTCTCGAATATTATTCAAATTACGGTTGATGTAAATGGTGTAAATTATATAAAAAATAACGATAAATTAATAACTATTTTATCACACAGAATACCACCATTTGTACCAACACAATAAATGCTATATTTTTATAAAAATTGTTATCTTTTAATCACTTACCTCACTTGAAAGAAGAAAAGATTTGCATACACTATAGTATTTATAAAATTTTTATGTATATTAATTTGAAATGCTCGTAATATTCATACATAATTTTTTTTTAAAGTGAAATTCGACACGAAAATGGCACATATTCCAATCTGGAATACGGAATTTCTCAATCTGGGCCTCGGATTCGTGCTCAGCGACCAAAAAACCCCCTAGAGCACATTTACGTGGAAAAACTTTAATATTTAATTTTTTCTTGAAAAAATGGAATTTTCCATGGTACGCATTCCAGTCTGGAATGTGTAATTGCTCATTTTGGACCTCGGATTGGTGATCAGCGACCAAAAATTTGACAGCTAAAGTAGCAGTGTAGCAGTTAGGTTAGTTTTTTCTGGTGTTCTCTTTGTTTTACGCTTTTGTTTCGGTTTGCTAATTTTTAGGACGTGTATGAAGTTATATAAAATCAGTTGTTTTATTTTGGCATCATTAGGTGATATAATTTTACGAGTATTGTTAAAAACATCAGGTAAGTTTCTACCCCAAGAAAATGTTTAAATTCATTTTAATTATTGATTGATTGATTGATTGATTTGCCAGCGTAAGGTGGGCATATGTTTATATTCATTTTAATTATATTCAAATATTATAATTTTACCACAGAAATGGACTCCAAAAAGTGTTTTATATGTATAACGTGTACATTTGTATGTACATATTACGAGTTTATCAAGTATTATGAATAGATGTATTATTTCTAATCTCAAGAAAACTGACCTCGCATTTTTCACGCTCTTAAACTCGACACTGAAATAGCAGTGAACTCTATACAAACATAGAGTTCACTGTGAAATAGTCCATATTTTTCCTGAATCATAACGTAGTTCACTTCAGGTAAATTTTCCGTGCTAGTTTTAACGAAATTAGACTTCATAATGTGATCATTAGTAAAAAAAATTTATGAACTAACACAAACTACAATAACAAACAAAGCAAACTGCCATACGCGTGACTCTTCTTCTACCTCTTTCCTATTGCCAGTGAGGAATCTTAACAATAACAAATATTCTTAGATTTAGTTGTAAACCGTGTCGTTGAAGTTAATAAAATTTGAAATTATTGACGATACTTCTTATTGATTTATGAATAATTAACAAAAAATAAAGACATGGTGTTTACCAATACATTATTCTTGTATATTCTACTATTCAAATTGATAAATATTTTAAAGTGTTTCTTTAACATGAAATAACCCTATTCTGAAGAAACAGGAACAGAATAAAAGTTATTATTTTCATTGAATATAAAATAATGTTTCATTAATTTACTTATACTTATACTTATATTCTTAAAACCTATTACTTATATAATTTTAGCATAGAAGTTTCACTTCAATTGCATGAGTTTATACGCACTAATTATTCTTTAGATATTGCACCAACAAATGGACAGATAGACTGACTGAATTGAACAATTTTCTATAGATACTTCTATTATTTGCGTCAGATCATGTTTGTATTGACATTGTCTCGATATTCTATAAAAATTGATTGTGATGACCTCCATCTCCACGTATACACATTTCGGCACGTTGAACGAAGGACCTACGCACTCCGTTAAACACATTTGGTAAATTAGGATCATTTTTTATAGTTTCTATGCACATTAAAATACGTTGTTGCAATTGTTCTAAAGCTCTTCCGCACCAGCTGCATTTCCACCACTTTCTCCATACACTAAGTGCATATCCGCGAGTTCTGTATAAGTGTAATCTCCCATAATGTCCAAAATCTAAGTTTTAAAACACCACACTAAATTGTGAATTAACGTTATCAAGTTATCAGTAAAGAAAACAAAAAGAAAAACTTGGTCCAAAATCCAAAATGTAACACAAAAAGCACGAACGAGAAGTAGTGTCTTACATAAAACCAAGTACTAACGACTTAAACGATCAATAAATTAAATCTTAACATAAGTGGCACAAAATTCAAAAGAACAAAAGCAACAGACAAAACCAAGTAACGGGTAGGTCGCGTCGTGTGGTACGTTATTTACCAAGTAAGGACACAAACTGAAATTATTAAACTCAAATCCAAAATATAAGCAGCATTTGCGGCTTCCTTTATTCTTTTTTTAAACAGGTGTTCGTTTGCAAGCGCGCGGCTCTCGAGGTGGCTCTCTTTGCGATGTAATTCTTAAGGGATGCTGCTTTGAATGTTATATTTTGCACACAACTTTACTTGAGAATATTACAAGGGAGAGTATACCACGGGTATAGTCGTCTTCATAATTTTAAGGCATGTAACAAATGCGGTAACTTTACCTATTCAATGATACCGCCGCGCGGACTTCTTTGACGGGAATTTTTTATGTGCCTTGGAAATATGAAGGCAACTATAATAACTAATAAGAAAATTTGGCTGTGAAGAAGCAAAAAACCGCCATGGTGTCCTCTGTCGGTCGCTTTTAACTGCTTTGTCGGCATGCTTTTCTATAATCTCTTAGGCGCACCATACTTATTTGCACGAATATCAGAGTATGCCAGCAGTTCTCAAACTATGTTATTAATTATTTTGTAAATTTTTGTTTATTTGTTTTCTCCAAAACTATGAGCTTTAGACACCATGTTACATAAGTTTTTTTTTTGTTTGTATTGTCGTTCCCTACCACCAGTTTTTTGTAATGAGATGAAACTAATTACGCCCTGTATACCAAAACCAAGTTATCTGACATCCGACAACTATCTGTGAATGTTAATTATCATACAAATCGACAAAGATTAGTGTCGAAGTGTTTCATAAATAAATCTTCTAATTACGGCTTTGATTCCCGCGTACTGTGCATTATAAAATAAAACCGTTACTAAACCTGGTGAACAGATATATGCGACACTCCGCCACTGGCAACCTTTCACTGTTCACCGGGGCAGGGAACCCACCACACATGGAAGTTAAACCCAGCAGGCGGCTCTCTGAAGACGCGAAGCTGCAGTCTGGCTGGTTCTTCGCTTTAGCATCGCCGTGACATTTGAGGTACACGTGCGTGAAATAGCAGCGCGACACGCGCCGGTTAATTTATTTGAATGGAAACTGACATTCTGTTTGAAAGGTGCACTTCTAAATTTCATGTTGTAAAGGGGGCGACTAAAATGTTACAAGTGCAGTGTCTCTGATCAGATAGAGTGCCGCTTTTATTGGATTCTAAGACTTTTTTTCCAAATCAGGTTAGTTGAAACAAGTTTGTCAGTTATGTTTATCAAGATTTTACATCCATGTGCCTATAAATGCATTGTTCGAGGCACTTTCAAACTTTTTAATTTAAATTAGGTATACACAAACAACAGAAGTTCACACAGTGTACAAGGTGTACATACATTAATTGTTTTTACCTGTCAAGGGCGGTTATTGTTTTTTTTTTATGTATATAATACATTAGATCGCAAGAGTTCGTTATTCTGAACCGATTATGAGCAATGCGGTCCATTCAAATAGTAACAAAAAGCGCAAGTACTTTGGCTTAAGACGTGTTTGATATTGAAAACTAAACTTATATTACTTCCATATCCATGTAGTGGAGTGGAAGTATGGTAATCGTAAAAAAGAAAATTCAAATTTTTTCCTTTTTGTCGGTCGGTCGGTCTGTAACTTTTTGTCTGCATAATTGAGTAATCATGGAACGCTTTAAGATATTAACATGAAATTTGAATACGTCTGTATTACAACGAGATATGGAACTAGATTAAGTATATTCTGAGGTTATTCCGTTGAAGGGTTGGGGGATAAATAGGGGTGAATAAATAAATCTATATAGCTAGTAAGAGTACAGAAACTTGGGATTTGGTGTGTTCCTAGTAGCCACCCAGTAAACATTCTTGTGATGTTTACATAGCAACGATGTGATATTGGAAGAACATATTAATAAAGTATTTATGTCACTTTTATGCAATAAAATATATAAAGTGAAACACTTAATTTAAAAGTATCATGTTTACATAAAAATATATAATATTGGAAGAACATGTTAATATAAAGTGTAGTTATACCAGTTTTATATATTAAATATAATATTGGAAGAACATCAAGTATCTACCTATCAACAATGTTTTAACAAAATGTAATAATAAAAAAATATGAAAAATGTAAACAGTTTTCTTGACGCTCAGTATGTTCGGATGTTATAATTATTATAGTTATGTAGTACTGTAAACTATTTATTATTTATTCGGTATAATTTTTGTGGTGCTTATATAATGTTTTCGGTAATTTTGACAAAAGTATACTTATTATCTCGAGGTACGTTTCACTAACCACGTTAGCATCATCAGGAGATTAAATAAAATTTAAGAATCTACAGTGATGATGCCCACTTATTGGTTGACGAAATGCACTTCTAGTATAGCCCGTATAACCATTCGATAAAGATGCTATATATATTCGTCGTTATCGACGGGAAATTTATCGATGAAACCTTCCAACTTTGCTACTGGGCAAGGAATATTAGGAGGGGGTGGTTTTGGGGATTTGGGGGGAATAAAGAGTTTCCACAAAGTTTGAATTGTTGGGAAGATTTTAGTATTAGGGGAGGGGGTAGTTCTTAACCCCAGGGGTGATTGCATATGTCACGGCACTCAACTTGCTTTACACCGAAATCTTGTCAAAAATGTCAATCCAACGGTTCCCCACATGCCCAGCAGCAGGAAATGTAAAATAATTGTTTTGGGGATTTGGGGGTGGTTAGTGGAGAAATGTATGTTGCTATAGTGTTGAGCGCCCTTGAAAACGAATAGAAACAAATTCTTATCAATTTTGAAATTTTTGGGGAGTTAAAATCTTCCCAATATTTAATATTAGGTGGGGGGGTAGTTTCAACCCCGGGGGTTGATAATATGTTGGGTGGTCAAAGTCCATACGGCCTACTCGAAAACGCGATCCAAAAAGCCCTTACAAGCCTAGAATGGAAAACACGCGAAAAGGGGGTGGTTTTTCGCGTTTAGGGGTGGTTCCCGAGGGGTGGGATATATGTATTTCAAAGCGGAGGGAGAATTAAAACGGTAATTAAAATGGCATCATATCACCACTACAGCAAACATTAGAAAACTAAGTCTGTAATCTTTGACTATAATACAAATAGGAGTACCGTCATCTACATTAAATGAAAACTGAATTTTTTCCAAATTTAATTTTAAAGCATACAACTCCTTTTCATGAAAAAATATTTTTAAATAGTTTTTTTTTATATAGAAAGCACTTGATTTTATTAATGCACAAATTGTACGGTTAAGGCTGAAAGGGAATATTATGCCTAAACCGGATACTCAACTGCCAATATTAAATACCCTCTTTAAAGCAAAATTCACATGGACAATAGTCCAGAGGAAGCGTACTGTACTACCAAGCATGAGGTCGACGGTTCAAATTCCAGAACCCGCGGATTTCAAGGTAAGTGTTTGAAAAATTCTGTTACAGTGTTATTTATATGTATATCGAACCATTCCTAATTAACAGAGACGTAAATGAATAAAAACAGAAAGATTAAATAATATCCTCAATGTGTGCAGCAGTGTTCTGGTGTAATCCGAAGAAAGGTTAAAACGCAGCAAGTGTAATAAATAACAAACAGTTTTAACATTTTTCGGTGATAATTTAGGCTTCAATTTCATAATGAGTTTCACAAAGTCTTTCAATTCCGAGAACTTCTGCAGTGCAAAGGTACAAAGTCACAAAAAAAAGGAAATTGCATACAGATTGATGAGTTTCTCAGAAACAAAATAAATTATAATCTGAACCCAAAAAAAAAAAAATAATAATAAGTCCAAAGAAACTGGATTGCGGGTAAATTGTACTTTTAACAGAATACCCTCGTTCCATGTCCTTAATGATTTTGTTCTCGACGTTATGTATGACTTCTTTGGAGGCGGAAGAAGTAAGTTGTTATGCTTTCAGTGGAAATATGCAAGGTGGACACTCAGAATTGCATTTCCGAAATTTGAAGTCCCGCGGGATCACGACGTATATTGATGCTAAAAATCCTGGAGTTACAGTTATATATCCCAGACTTTTCGACCTTGAAAAGAAAAAATGAAAATGCATTTGATAACAGATAAAAATATAATTCTCTAAAAATTTAATGAAAATATCACACAAAAATTTTGTTGTAATGCCTTACCACAGTTCACTACATTAGTCTTCTAATAATAGAGCAGTTCATGCGATGATTGACGATAAGGCAAAAGTGTTCAATTTTGTTATTAAAGTCATCGTAGAAATTAACAGAATATACAGTATTTGCCAAGCACTTTTCGCCGGTATTGTTGGAGATTTTCTTATTGCATCCTTTTCTCTTTCACTCGAAGACTCAACGGAAGCACGTACTGTCCTTTTATTGAATATGAATTGCCTGTGTTGCTTGAAAAGTGCCAATCATGGTGAGCAGTCACGATGGCCGATGGGGCTCCAACACGTTTCAGTTTGACAGCACGGTAATATTTGAATAGGGTCTGTCCTGGACAGATCGGGTAGCGGTACAACCTGAAATACAAAATGAAATGCCTTTAAATGCTTGAAATGTAAACAAATATGCTTTCAGAGGTAAAACCAAAGGTAGAACCAAATCAACCGAGGCTCCCTAAATTACAGGACTTAAATCCGTTGAATTATTTTATATGGAGACATCCAAAAATATTAATTCAGGCTACACCAATTGACAATTTAGATTATTTCAGAAATCGCACCGTGGAGTCAGGTGACAATTCGTAATACCCTGTTCTTTAAAAAGTATACGCCAGCCGATAAGAAGACCAGAAGCATGTATTATGGGGTAACTGTGGTCGTTTTCCGCAATTACTCTAATTATCGCAACACTGATTTTTACTATATTTAATTGTCTTTGTGGTTTACGCCAAAACAGCTATTTGAAAAATTTCGAAATAAGCAAACATTTTTAGTACTTGCTTTAATTGTCAGTTAATAAATTACACAGCCACACAAAAAAATTTGTTTCTGACCTGGGGATCTGACTGTGTTTACTATATGTTTTTGGGGTCGCTGAATCCGAATCCAAGGTCTATTTAACTCCATCACATCGGGATTTTGCCACAATCTCAAAAGACCCATAATTTAAGCGATTTCGACATCTCTTCACATAAATCGCTGTAACTTTTTCTAGACAAAACTGACCCCTCTTTTTTGTACTATATCAATTGCAAATTAAATTTCCAATCTGATGATGTGGGGCACGATATTTTCCCGGGCCGTTTTAAGTGAGATATCGGCCGCCAAACTGAGAGGTCCGAGGATTTCGCTTCTCGAGCGACACATCCCAGCTTCGAGGGCCATTTCTGCCAAACCAAAGCTAGCAAAAATCTGGAAAAATTCAGGGGTACGTAGAAAGTCGTAAAAAATCGTTTTCAGAGGTTGGTGTGCGCCTTGGTTTTCGAGATATGGTCGCTCGAAGTCACCGGAAGGTGAAAATTGATACTTCTCGAAAACGAAACGAGATACAGAGCTGCGGTACGCCATTCGATTTCTTTCGCCTTTCTACATACCTCTGAATTTCTTCAGATTTTTGCTGGCACTTTTTTGCAAAATTTCTAATGTAAAGCGTTTAGAAAGTTTAGAGGTATGTAGGAAGGCGAGAGAAATCGAATAGAGTAATCCGCAGCTCTGTATCTCGTTTCGTTTTCGAGACATAGCCTCGGGATACGGTGACTTCGGTGACTTCTACCGGCAATATCTCGAAAACCATGGCACGCCTCGACGCTCAAATTTGCGCCAAACGATTTCTTACATCTTTCTACGTAGCCCTGATTTTTTTTCAGATTTTCGTTAACTTTCGTTTGGCAGAAATGGCCGTATCGCTCGAGAAGCGATATCCTCGAACCTCCCACTTTGGCGGGCGATATCTCATTTACAAAGCGCCGGAAAAATATCGTGCCCCACATCATCGGATTGGAAATTTTATTTGCAATCGATCTAGTACAAGAAAGAGGGGGCCATTTTTGTCTAGAAAAAGTTACAGCGATTTATGTGAAGAGATGTCGAAATCGCTTAAATTATGGGTTTTTGAGGTTACGGCAAAATCCTGATGTGATGGAGTTAAACAGACCATAGATTCGAATTCAATTCAGCGACCCCAAAAACATATCGTGAGCATGGTCAGATCCTCAGGCCAGAAAGATTTTTTTTGTGTGTGGCTGTGTTATGCTCAAAACTTAAAAAAGTAATAGCATACCAATTTCTCCCTATAGAGAAATCCGATGTGAATACTCTTGCGTACGCCCATGGAGTTTTTTTTAAATAGGTTTGAAAATTGGTTCTTGAAGTGCTGTAACTGTGTTATTAAATTTCAATAAACCAAATCAAGAGATTTTGAAATATAAATAAAAATATCTTGTTTTTTTTTTAATTGAAGACACTGTGACTCGGGAGCTAAAAGTTCGTATTAACCAAAGAATTTATATAAATAGAAGCCGAAGATAAAGTGTAAAAGTTATACGATACTGTTGCCATCATGTCCAACATACCTTTTTCTCACCATTTCGTTCTAAGATACACTATTCCCTATAACGCTATCTCTGTTGCAGGTACTCCAAGACCGTGGTATGAGTGTAGCAAAGACATATGTGGAATTTAGTCATTTAAGAACTGTGTCTGTTTTAACTACTCTAACCTCAAAATTATTTTCGTGTTTTGTAAATTTAAACAATTATTCCCGTTGAATCGTAAAAATAGTGAAAAAATGTGTTGTTTGTGGTGTAGTTGAGGATAAGAATAGCCTGTTGTCTTACATTTATTTGTCATTTTAAAAACAGTAGTACTGCAACAAAGATGGGGCTATAGTAAATTTCATCATAAAGAAAGAGATAATTATAAAATGTAATGTCTGAACTTGAGTACGAGATGTTGACAACACACTTATAAATGTGTATCTGCTTCTATTTATATAAATTCTTTGGTATTAACTTTTCTTCCTAATATTAACCAAGAATTCTCCCTATTCAACATCAAAGCGTACTTAACAATTCGTATTCATTTCAAATTTGATACCGTCTGCCAAGTATGAAAATCCTTTCAAATTTCCTGGAGATAGCTGTTAATTAATAATAATACGCCACTTGGAAGGGAAAAGTAATTAGGTATAAAATTTATCAATAATATGCGGCTTCTTCTAGAAAAAAATAACGTCATCAAACAAGAAATATTTGAAAATAGATATTTTATAAATAAAGGCACGTTGCTTGATGTTATCTAGATAATTATTTTATCTTGGATATATAGGAATGTGGTTTTCTGATGCCAATTTTTAATTTTATTAGAGCGTTCAAAAATAAAATAAAGACTGCTGGAATCGAGAGCCAAATAATGCTTTTTGTTTATTACAAACCATAAATGTCTCTTTCTACGACAGCCTCGAAAGATGTCCACTTAATAAGCGTAAAGTCAATCATAAACAATTACATTTTGTACAAAATTTCTTTTCGCATCGGTTGCTACCGAGGTTGCTAGGAAACAAATGCTATATGAAATATTTCGTGTTTGGGAAGCTGTAAACGGAAGGGTCTGTACTCCTTACTCTTTGCTGTTTTGCTGAAACCGAGAAGTCGACGAGCAAATGAATAGCACGAAGAACCGTGGTAGTCAGGTACATTTAGATAATTCCCCCATTTAATTTAGGTATTTATTTAATTCTTCGTTGTAAATAATGACGAGCAAACGATTTAGATGGACGAGCAAAAACGAGTAAATGAATTGGGCACTGAAGAATGAAAAATTCAATAGAGGGGAAACTGTTATCACTTTCTACCCTCGCTGTGTGGGTGGGAGGAACTTCACAAAGCTGTTTAATTGTGGGGGAGGGGGGTTGATGCCGAAGCAATTTTTTAAGAACTATTGTTGTCATGCACATACTACATCACAATGGGGTGGTGATGGGGTGGTGATGGGGTTGGCAAATGTCATTAAAAAAATTGAGACCTTGGCTTCTAGTATATGCACCACATTCCAAGTTTCTGGACTGTTGTTGGATTGTTTTACTTAGTTAACTCTATTTATCCATATTTACTCCCTAACCCTTCACCGGAATAAGTTGAAAATATAATCTGGTGCCAGATCTCGCTATACATACATGTACCAAATTTCAAGTCAATATCTTGATTTCATTATGTTAACCCCTTTAATAATGGACTGAGGATTGTGATGAGGGACACAAAAAGAAACCTTGGTTCCTAGTATGTACACCAAATTCCAAATTTCTGGACTTAGTTTAGACTTACTAGCTTGCTTTACTTTTTTACCCATATTTACGCCCCAACACTTCTACAGAATATATGAGTGTGGCTGCTGAGTTGTATTCACACAGCTTAGTCAATATATTCCAACAGAGAACCAGCTTAGAGGCCACTTTGTTTGATGCAAGAACCCTCAAAGCCGTCTGGATGGCGCTGCGTATATAAATATGCTTATTAATTAACTAAAGTTCCTCTAAGACTTTCGCTTGTACACAGTAAGATGGTATAAACCTGCTTGGAACTTGGAATGCAGTAGGATACTTGCCAAGTGGCACCGATATACGAGCCCTTAGTTTGCATCCGTGTACGACAGTGTACGTCAGCATCGGTTCCTCCTGAGTTTTCCATCTGTCTGTGTTGGTACCATTCCAGATCTCCGGAACTCAAAAGATGCCTTATATCGCGTTACCAGTCTTTTCCCTTCATTGTACACTACACTTTTTAAATACCCCCAAAGGTAAAAATCTAAGAAAGGTAAGTCAGGTGACCGTGCTGGCCACCTGACTACTCTGTTAGTGCCTATCTATCTCTAAGGGTACATTTCATTAAGATAATCTCTGGCTAGTCCTGAGTTATGGTCTATTATGGTTCGTATTCCCTAGTCTTTTCGACTAGGCAATACGGAGTGTATATATAATAAACAAACATCCTCTGACTGAGTGATGGCACTGTTCCTAATAGAGCTAGAGCCCTCGGCCTTCCTTAATTTTCTAACTGACTGCTGCTTTTCTGACTTCAAGTTCTACTTGAGTCTTCAACATGCAAGGGGGGTAAGTCCAATAATGGCCTCTATTGCAACCGTTGCGTTGGAGTGGTCCTCATTGCTCCTGTTATTTCCAGATACGCTAGCCCTTGAACTTGACATAGGCAAGCCCTAATTCTGGAGCGTTCCTAAGAGCGCCATCACATCAGTGCCGACTATATAGTGTACGTCTAGAGAGCCTTGGACTTGTTAAGCTAAGGATACACGAGACACAAAAGTGTCGAGAGTTGTCTACATTACTCTTAGATTATTCTACAGCGTATTCACATTGTGTTCTAGGTGCTGTACGATCGACATTCGATCTAGAGACATGACTTTTGTGTCTCCGTGTATTCTTAGCCTTATAGAGATATCTATAAAGACGAGCAGACCTTCCTTCTGAAGTAATAAGGTATCCTTGGTCTAATAGGTATTATCTGAGAAAGCTATATTTAACCTAAGGGTCCCCTACTTTCCGGACACCGTATTCACTTACATAACTAAAATGTTCTTTAAATAAGGTTCGTAAATTTTAGATTTTCTAATATTGAATAAAAAAAACTATTCCAGTAATTATCATACACCCACTTATCTCTATAATGGATGTAATATTGGATGGAATTTAAGTAAAAAGACTCATTAGAAGGCAATATCAGATATTATAAGCTAGTCATTGTTTGTGGTTACATCACAAACGGTAAAACTCGGAGAAATGTAGACAATAACTTATTGACTTTTATCGCACAATAAAAAAATGGAATGGCTGATATGAACTTATAAACGTGTGTACTAGAAAACGTATTTAATATTCAACTTGTTAACTGTTTTTATTCATTCGAAATATTGAAATTGATTTTTTTGACCTCGCCGTTGTTCAATCTCCAACTAAACTAAAAAGTTATTGTTATAAATATAAATGGTGATTCACCGAACCGTACTTTTAGATATTATTTAAAAAGGAAAACCAGCAATGTGTTTTAAACTGAAGGTTTTCTCAGTCCAATGATTACATATTGTTGCCAGATAAAAACGTTTATTGGTAAAAATTAATATTTTGGGCTGAAATTGTTTCAAATACGGACATATTTATTTCAAAAATCGCCAAGAAAAATTATAAAAAGCTGTTTCTAAATACGGTAACTTTGATTAGATCGAAAATTTTAATTTTTATGAATAAACAGCTGTGCAGAAGGGTATATAGGCAAAAATAAATAATTTAGAAAAATTAAAAAACACGCTTTTAAACACAAAATGAAACTGTTAAAAAATGAACTAAAAAGAAGAAAATAATGTTAATAATAGCAATAGTTATGTCAATAAAGCGTGGGGCGCCCGATGAGTTAATATTGATGTTTTCCAGTATTTTATAATCTGCAACCTCGATAATCTTCAGATACCGATTTTTAGTCGAATCAGACGATAAATGATAAAACCTCTCCGCCATATTAAATTTCTGAGTTTTGATCACATATTTGTAATCTGCGACCTCAAGAATCACCAGACACAAAATTTTAGTGGAATCGGACATTAAATGACAATAGAGACCGTCTCACTCTTTGAAACGCCGTCTTGGATATTTCTATAAAAAACGTCAAATTTAAATGTTACTGACCTTGCATTTTGGACAGGACAAGATTTTTTTTATGTGTGGGGGGGTCTAATGTGAGTATAAAACTCGGTTTTCGGGGTTGAAAGCTCCCCAATGTGGCCGCCATCTTGTAAAGGGGGTGTAAACAGTTTTCCCGCGATATCTTGAGAACCGTAAGTATCACAAACATTCTTTAAGATTTCTTTTGTAGAGAATTGACAATTTGAGGGGCGGTTTAGTGGTTGAAAGTAATTTACTTTTGCCCAGCAATACCCACTCAATCAAATTTGAAGCAAACATTTTTACCAAATCTCTTAATTTTAAGTCGATATAGGGGTCGTTTTAACCCTCTTTGATTATTATTTTTATTTATTTCTTTTTTTTTTTATTTAATCATACATCATCCAACAGTACAAAACCATTTATAGGATGGAAATCTAAACTAACTTAACCTAACCTAACTAATAAGTACAAGCAGAAATTATGAAGGCGGTTAGACTGCACGACAGTAAATGTTTCTGGCTGCTAGGCAAATGTGTCCCAATTCACTGCAGTGGGTTTCATAACTAGTGCAAATATTAAACAGAGGAGAAAACTTATACATTAGATCTAGGAGTGGATAAATAAAAGCTATGAGAATGACGAGAATTAATCCGTGGGACATAAAAGTTCAGTTGGCTTAATATTTCACTACAATATATTTTATTATGCATAATTTTATCTAGAAAACGAAAAGCAAAGGACTCACACCTTTCGGAAAAACTGGTAATATCAAATTTTTCAAGTAATTGCTTTTGAGAAGGTGGATATGCACCTTCAGTTTTCCAGTTTAAAAATTTCAGGAAGCTGAGCTGAATGTTTTTCAATTTATCATTATGAGTGTTATACCCAGATTGCCAGATAAGTGAAGCATACTCCAGCTTAGATCGAGAGAAAGCAAAATACAGGATCTTTAAGGTTTTCGCATCGTTAATATCATGGCTGAAGCCTAACATTCTGTATGCATGCGAAATTACAGTATCAATATGGTTAGTGAAAGTTGATTTATTATCAAAAGTTACACCTAGATCCTTGAACGTAGATGGTCTGTTTAGCATGTCGCATTAACATTGTAATTGTATATAATTGGGGATTCCTTGGTTGTATAACTCATAACATTGCACTTGCCAACATTTTGGTGAAGATCATTTTCATGGCACCAAGCCGATTACATAGTTAAGTTGTTTTGAAGTTTTTCGCAGTCATTAAAATCATTAATCCTTGCAACATCTTGACGGCATCAGCATATATTAAGAAATACACGTCTAAATGCTCACTGAGGTCGTTAATAAAAATATTAAAGGAAAGGGGTCCAGGTATGGATCCCTGGGGTACTCCTGATGTGGCTCGGTATTCAAAGATTTATCCATTATAAGATACGAATTGAACTCTATGAGTCAAGTAACTCTCAAGAAATTGAAGTAAACCGTCAGATAATCCAAATTTGTCAAGTTTGTAGCGAAGTTGGTTCAGTCTGTCAAATGCCTTAGAAAAGTCAGTATAGACTGAGTCTACCTGTATGTGAGAATCAATTGATTCAGCAATGTATTGAGTAGCGCAGATTAAGTTCGTTACGGTGGAGCGGCCCTTTCCTAAAACTGTGTTGTTGCATAGATATTTTCAGTTGAGCATGTGCATAAATGTTATCATGCAGTAGGATTTTCTTATACACAGGGCACCCTTTGGAGTATTCCCAAATATCAGAAAAATAGCATTTCCTAAAACATAAATTAAAAATTATGCAGAGGATATGCAAAAATGCTGGCACAGTCTTTCAGTAGAAATGCTGGAATTCTATCTGGGCCCGCAGTAAGTTTAGGATTAATTCTTTTTAATGCCATGCAAATTTCAGCCTCGGAAAACCGTTTAATGTCAAACGAAAGATTATTAGACGTGTCATATAATTTGGCTATATTTGATATAAATCAAGCAAATTAATATTAAGAAAAGGGTATTTCATAGGATCTCTTTTGATTTTTATTAAAATCATCGCGAAAAACTCTGTAAAAGGGGTGTTCTTTGTGTTTTTAGGGGTGTTTCCAACTTTTAGGATTGCGAGACCCCGATTTTCGTAATCAGCTACCCAAGAAGTAGTTTCAGATCGGTGTTCTTTCCTGCACCCTTTCGCGCGTTTTGACAGGTGTATTGGTTTGATCCCGTTGCAGCGTCCTAACACCTCTCCAAAGAAAAGAAATTTAAAAAATGAGTAGAGAGAATTGTTCGAGATAAAATGATCTAAAAAAACATCTCGTTTTTTTAATAAAATCAATAGAAAAAACGATATAACCCTTAAAAGATATTTTTCTTGAAAATGTTAGTTTATCTTTAATTATAACTTTTTCATTTTCAATTTTACGGGAAGAAGTATCTAGACCAAGATTGTAGAGAGTTCAATTCTCTACAAAAAAAGTCTTAGACATTTTTTTGTGAGACTTACGGTTCTCAAGATATCGCGGAAAACTGTTTACGCCCCCCTTTTCAAGATCGGCTAAATGGGGGGCTTTCAACCCCGGAAATCGAGTTTTATACTCACACTGGACCCATGTCCAAAATGCAAGGTTCGGCCTAAATTTTGTAACATTTCAATGGACTAATTGTCATGTGAACCATATGCACATGATAAATTCCAAAACAATACGACTTCTGGAAGTGGGTGAAAAGTGAGTTGTAGGCTCCATTACAGTGTTACAGATCAAGCTAATAGAAGCATGTTAATAAGTAGTTTCAGTATGTTATCTTATTTGCGGTAAAAAATTTTACACGGAGAAAAAGAATCAGCTGTGAATAAAGAATTACGTCCACTTGATAGTACCCTAGTAGCACAACATATTGGACCAATATATAATACATATACGACCAATATATGAATATTGGTTATATATGGATTATATATTGGTGCAATATTGGTACTACTAGGGTATGGTATATATTAGAGACGAATATTCATTAATCACTTCCACATTCACGTAGTGGAGAGACAGCGATTTAATTTTTTTTTTTTGAAAAGTGCTAAAAATATATTTACATAAAGAAAAAAGATTATATATTTTTGAATTTGTGTTTCCACAAACTTTCATTTGACACCCCTGACACCCCAGACGATGACCTTAATTTTTTTTAACTCTCCGTTTTGCCCCCAGAAACTATCCCCAAAATTTAAATTCTACTTTTAGTACTTCATGTCTGTAATCGGGCCAAAATTTACTTCAACTGTGCTAAATTTCAAAATTGCAACTTTCTACGTCAAACAGTCTCCGAAAGAAATGACTGTGACAGACACGGAGGTGATTCCATGAATGTTCCGTTTTGCCAATTTTGTACGGACACTAAAAATGAAACAGAAATTGTTAACTCACTAGATAGACCGGACGTGGAAGTAGAAGTTATCGTCAAGAATAACACTAAATTTTAAACAACATTTGCAACGTTAATATTTTTAATTATGTAAGAATTTTTTCAAATGAGTAAAATTTTGTGTCAAAATTTCCCTACAATTTCATTGAAAAGGTGCCGCCTTCCTGTTTCGATATATTATTATTTCAAGTACGCACGTGTTTTTGTTACTTTCCTATATATTTAGATTTCTTTAGAATTACGCTTCCTCTTTATTACATGATAATTAGAATTGATCTCTATGTATTATCGCAATTTCCAGCTAGAGTAATACTTCTTCCGTTAAGAATCATTAAGGAACGTGACTATTATATATTTTAGTACTTCCTGTTTTGAACTAGGATATTATATGTATGTATGTTCCTTGAATTCATAATTTTCTTATCTGTCGCGATGCTTCGTAATCGTGTTGAAATAAATATTATATTGAACAAATATATTTGAGGCAATAAAAAAATCTAGAAGATATAAAGCAGACTTAACTGTCTGAAAACCAGAACGTGGTGAAAAAACTGCCAGATACTCTGAAAAGTTATTGCTCTCGAATTGTTGGGAAAAAATTTTAAAATTAATAATTTTGATTAGGGGAAAAGTACAGACCGAAATATCTCATAGTATTGCATATTATATGTTTCAGCACAACACAATATTAAGAGAAAGACAGCCCAGCGAGTAAGTGTTTGGCTAAGATTCGTGCTTTACCAAATAGGCAATAAAGAGTTTTAAACAGTAAATTGTTTCATGACCCCACTGCTGAAACTAGTGCAATCATTTAAAAAATGCTTATGAAATTACACATTTAAATATGACAATTCCACCTCAGTGTTTTATTATACACTCTGAGGCCATATTTTAAAATACTTACCAGCAACGGAGCTGATAAAACCTTGTATTATAACAATGCTGTTGTCTTCGTCAAAAACTATCACCTTTACCTATTTTTTTTATGTAAGTACAGTAAATAATTTTGTAACTAATTATTAGTTTATGTTTGTATTGGTCTTTCATATCGAGAAACTGTGATGCCAAATAGATATTGAAATGACGTATAAGCTAAAGTTAGTGCAGAGTTTCAAGAAAAAAAACACATATTTTTATTAACTTCTCTTGTTTACCGAAGGAAAGTAACGCAATTGTGAGAAAATTACGTTTCAGAATTTCACATTTCAAATCGTGTAAATTACTAAAATTAAGGTAATGCCTATCTTTCAGTTCCGTCAGTCTTCCCGTCAGGTGGCGCTAAATCAAAATAAATAAATATTTTTTTTTTAAACAAAGGTTTTTTTAGACTGAATTGCACTAAAAAGTAGAAAATAATTTTTATTCAGTGATTAAATTACAAAATGATGATGGAAAAGAAAACCATTGGACGCTCATCATAAAACATAATATATTACCTTTATCAACAATCAGAATTGTGGTAAAACGTTATGAATAGTATGTTGTAATATAACGGCACCAGCAGTACTATATGAGCACCCAATGGTTTTTTTCATCATCAATTTGTAATTTAATCACTGAATACGAATTATTTTCCACTTTTAGTGCAATTCAGTTTTAAAAGAAAACCATTGTTTTGATTTGTTTTTTAAAATTTATTTATTTTTTACTTTTTAGTTTCCCATCTACCTCATTTCTTTTATTCAAACACTCCTGTCAAACTCTTTTATTTGATACCCATATCAAAAAATGATTACATTAGTTACCTCGAGGATAGGATTGATATATTCTTTTCCAGCATATATCAAATTAAGAGAACTTTCCTAAATAGCTGAACTTTGTTTTAATTTGTCCAGTTTTAAATTTAAATTTGTACTGTACCATATAGTGTTTACGGTTGTATATTTTAATATCACCTATATATGTTTGTGTATACCTATGTATATTATTTGTAGATGTATTACTGTATGCTTTTTTTGTGGTTTTTACCCTATCCTGTAATTGGGCGTATGCCTGTTGGATTTGTATTGAAATAAATAAAAATAAATAAATAAATAAAATATCAGGGGGGTTGTAAAGAAATAGGCAATCCGCCATTTTGTGTCGACCGCCATATTGGATTTAGAATAGCGCCACATAACTTATTGTATTCTACTTGTCCCTTTCATTTGATACCCATGTAGAGGGGGTTGTAAAAAAATAGGTGATCCGCCATTTTGTGCCGACCACTATACTGGATTTAGAATGACGTCATACAGCTTATTGTATTCTACTTTATATACCCTTTCATTTGATACCCATGTTGAGGGGGTTGTCAAGAAAAAGGTAACTCGCTATTTTGTGTCGGCCGCCATATTGGATTTAGAATAACGCCACACAGCTTATTGTAATCTACTTGGCATGCCCTTTCATTTGATACTCATGCCGAGGGGGTTGCAAGAAAATAGGCGATCCGCCATTTTGTGCCGGCCGCTATATTTGCTGAGTTAAACATAGATATAATTTTTTCGCCGATTGTTTAAATATATTCTAAAATAATTAAATTATTACAATTCCCAATCTCTTTATTTTTGTTGTAATAAATTCAATAAAAATTCATTATAAATCGCATAATTTTTAAATTGAAAATGTGCAAAAAATGTAGTACGTTATTTATCGTGAAAAACTGCCTGTAACTCGGAAAATTAGCAAGTTACAAAAAAATTTCAAGAGATACAAAATGTTTAGAGGGCCTCAATGCATACGTCTGAATTTTTTTCAGATTTTAAGTTACATAATAATATATTCAAAGATAGGGGTAGTTTTTCATGTTTTTCCGGAAAATCTCTGTGAAAACGCACACAAAAGTTGCAAATAAAAAAAGTTTTTCAACTTTTACATTTCACTTCCCCTACTTTTAGGAATTTTTGAATGGCCATATCTCGAAAAATAAGCATTTCTCGAAAAAATTCGCCAGAGTAAAACCATCTTATCTTGGGCCAAAAAAGGTAAGCATATTGTTTTTTTTTCCTTTTTGATCTAATTCTATAAATTACGGAAGGGGAGTTTTCTACCCCTTCCGATCATGTCCTAATCTTTTTCTGAGCTTTTTTATTAACTTCATTACAAACACATTGCATAAGATTTCATCAAATTCCATTCACTAGCCCTCAAGTTAGAGATTTTAGTCATTTTAGCGCTCCGTTGACTGGACCACTTATAAATATGAATTAGACTATTGGGTATAAAGTATACTCACTATATATTATGTTGAGAACTGATTCATGTCAAGGACTGTTAGATATGTATTAGACCATCGAATTATGATTTTCATCAAGACACATTATACTTAGTACAGGAGCAAGCCAGACAGTGATATGAGACATTTTCTTACTGGTGCAAACTTCATTAATTAACTTGAAATGTCTTTTACAACTACAAGTGGTGCAAATATTTGTATCAAGCAAATATTCTTTTTATCAATTATTTACCACTTAGTGAATACAAAAATATACATCCCGGTTAGTAGACGTCCAAGGATAAGACATTCAAAACCTGCAAACAATTTCACTGGTCATGACAAAGAAATATCAAGCTGATTTCTTTGCTATCGATCAATTACCATTTAGTAATTACAAAAATACGATATGAACATAAAGTTGGCACCCAGAGTTAGCACCCCAGATTCACACTAGGTCTGAAACGGCATCGTAAATAGCTGCCGCGCCGCCGCTTGCGTGGATTATCTTGTTTCAAGGAGTAGAACAGGCCTGTCGGGGGTGGAAACCGGCAACTCGTTGCTGGACCGAATTTTCCGATGTAAAAAAATTTTCCGGCTCTGAAATGCAAAGAGCTGCCGCGATTCGGGTAGCAATCATCATGATTCAGTGTAAACTAACCGCCCTCCAATTTTCAGCGCGGCAGCTCAATGCCAAGTCGACTTTTCCGGGGGAAAGAGTTTTCCGACCATGGAAGGCAATTGCCAAGAGCTGCCGCGATTTTCTCTCTGTGGCTCCTTCTCTGTTACCGATAGGTACCTTTTGACCTATTTTCTGCGCGGCAGCTCTTGGCCATTCCCTTCCACATTCGGAAAACTCTTCCCCCTGGAAACCTCGACTTGTTATTGAGCTGCCGCGCTGAAAGTAGGTCATTGAGTTCCTATTGGTAAAAGAAAATCATACACAGACAGAAAATCGCGGCAGCTCTTGTCCCTTCCTTCCCTTCCACGGTCGGAAAACTCTTTTTTCCCCCGAGGAACTCGACTTGGCATTGAGCTGCCGCGCTGAAAATTGGAGGGCGGTTAGTGAATGAATCATGATATTTGCAACAACCCAAATGCGGCAGCTCTTTGCATGTGCATTTCAGAGCCGGATTTTTTTTTACATCGGAAAATTCGGTCCAGCAACGAGTTGCCGCTTTCCACCCCCGACAGGCCTCTGCCACTCCTTGAAACAAGATAATCCCCGCGAGCGGCGGCACGGCAGCTCTTTACGTTGCAGTTTCAGACCTAGTGTAAATCTGGGATGCTAACTCTGGGTGCCAACTTTATGTTTATAAATGCGATCGGCATACCTACATCCTGATTTGTGGAGGTCCAGAGGCAGTCATACACCCCGGTTGGTGAAGGTACAGTGGCAGACATTTAGAACTTGGAATGTGTCAACTTTTAAGCCATGATTAATAGTAAATATCAAGTTGATGTTTTTTTAATAGTTCATTTCAACTATAAATGCTTTCTGTAGCTGATTCTTATGTGTCAGGTAATTCCACGCTGGCTCCTATACTATTATATTATAGTTAAGACCTGTAAAAGTAACGTATGGTAATATTCTACTCTGTCGTATGATGGTCTAAGGGTTACACTTGAAACTCAAAATCCACAAGAGCTCGAGACACAAACTGATTTGAATGTAGTTAAATTGTTTTACTTAATTTTATGCTAACGAGTGTTTCATCGATTGGATTGGCATTACAAAATTAATAATGTCTGAATCTAACATTGTTTACAAAAAACTGCAAAGAGTATCTTTATAATGTTCAACGATTATATTATAAATTTCAATAATACGATTCGGAATATAATGTATACCTTGGTTTCATTATGAATCCGATTGAATTCAAAAAGACAAGTTTCAAAATATGTACATCAACAAATAAGTAAAGATTTTACTTTTGATTTTGAAACTATTGCTCGGTGGTCCGTCCGCCACTGGATTCATAAATTTGTTGTTTGTGAAAATTACTTCGTCGTCACTGTTTAAGAAAGTGAAAATGAGTGACATATTTAATTACATCTGAGATCTTTTTTAAATAGTTTCGGTCGAGATTTCGGTTTTGCGACAAAAATAATTTAGGTTTTTTATGATACAGGATCCTTCCTTGAAGGAAGTTTAGATTGCGCATTTGACTAAAAATAATTAAGTATTGATTACCTACTAACCGAGTCCTCCATGTGTAAAATTAAATATGTATTAAGTTGTATTGATAATCTAGATAGGTAACTTTCTAGAAAGGGATATTATGTTACTGTCACTGGCTGTAAGAAATGAGTTATGATTATGAAATGAAAATCCCAGATGTATCTGATATGTCAATTAATACCAGAGTAAAACCACATTATTCTATTTTCAGAACGCAGACTCATATATAGATTAAATGTCGGTTAAATTTATAATTCACCTTCAAATGTAAAATGAAGTTCTGGTACGGGTATGTAGCTCAAGAAATAACTCTTCTTATTTTTCACTTTGGAGTAAAACATAATTAGAAATAGTTTTTTGAAATGGTAAAATAAATTTCAATACTATTTTTAAAGAAAAGAGGTATGAGGTGTTGGAAGAATATTCTTCTTGTTGACTTGAGTTATGATGTTATTTTTTGATTTGTATTTAATTTAGAAGTAAAAAAATGCATTTTTCAAAATAAAATCAGTGATATTTAGTATTGACGCTTATTTTAACATTTCAAACAACTTCTTCCTGTAATTTTTGCCTGCCTAAGGAATTACTACTTCCACATCCAGATTTTTCATCCCAGTCACTTTAAAGAAAACATTTTGATTTTATTTGCAGTCTAGTATGTGAAAATTACTGGTCATAGAATTTTAATAATATTTGGGGCAGATATCATAGAAAAATATTAGAAAGAAATTTGAGAACTTAGTTTCTAGTATATACACCAAATCCCAAGTCTTTTTCCCCATTTACGTCTACTTACCCCCAACTCGTGTCAAAATATGATCTAATTTCAGATGTTATAATACATACGTGTGCTATATTTCAAGTGAAAATCTCACTTTAATTTTATTAACTCTTAATAAGGGAGTGGGGGTGGTAGGGGCATGGAAAATGTTATTAAAAAACCTGAGGCCTTCGCTTCTAGTATGTACACCAAATCCCAAATTTCTGTACTCTTACCAACTTGCTTAATTATTTTTAAAAATTTTGAGGCCTTGGCTTCTGGTACATACACCAAATTTCAAGTTTCTGTACTCTTACTAGCTTGCTTTACTTATTTTCCTTTACTTACCCCTATCTAACCCCCAACCCTTCAACGGAATCATCTCAAAATATAATCTAGTTTCAGATGTCGTTATAATACATACGTGTACCAAATTACAAGTGAGTATCTCAATTTTATTTTATCAACCCCTTTAATAATGGAGTAAGGATGTTGGGGGGGGGGGGGGGATTGAAAAGTATTATAAAAAAATCTGAGGCCTTCGCTTCTAGTACATACACCGAATTTCAAGTTTCTGTACTCTTACCAACTTGCTTTACTTATTTTCCCTTATTATTATTTTCCCTACTTACCCCCCAACCCTTCAACGGAATAATACCAAAATAAAATCTAGTTCTTGATGTCATTATAATATATACATATACCAAATTTCAAGTGAATATCTCTATTTTATTTTATCAACCCCTTTAATAATGGAGTGGGGGGTGGTGGGGGGATGGAAAATATTATAAAAAAATTTTAGGCCTTGACTTCTATTTACCCCCCAACCCTTTACCGGATATGTTGAAAAGACAATCCAGTTCCAGATCTCGTTATAATATATACGTGTACAAAATTTCAAGTCAATATTTTAAACCGTTCCGGAGAAAACGGGCGGACAAACAAAAGTTACAGACAGACCGACAGACAGACAGAATTTTTTTTTTGCTCAAATTTAAGATCTCGACGTTTCATGACTTTCTAAACCTTGTTGGATGCTAGTGTTATAGTGAGAATGTCAAATAAGGAATTTGACAAATTTATTTTAGGATTTTGATTTGCTAGCATAACCAGAAGTCAGGTTATCGAAAGAATGCAAAGATTTAATTAATATTTTTTACATATTTTTGCAAAATCCTATAAAGAATATGTTTCATTACTATAAGCAAACAAATAATAAATAATTCACTTTTAAACATTCTAAACCTATTTCAAGAAAAAAAAATTTGAATTTTTTTATACGATTACTATACTTCCAATCTATTACGAGGATGTGGAAGTAAAAATAGGTACCTACCTAGTGTAATGCTACTTTACACTTTCCATATTTTTCAACATCTGGTACCTACATATTTTTGGAATTTTGGTCATTTTTTACTTGTTTTTAAAAATTTCTTTTGGAAAATGATTAATTTTTGAAAAAATGGAAAATGTGTACACCTGTTGCGTCAATCTGTGGACACCCGGTATGTAAGTCGTATAAAAACTTGACGAAACCATGATGAAACTATCACCCAACAATAATTTGCAAAAATATTCATAGCAAATAACATATACAGGGTCGAACTGGGTACTCATTTTTTAATTTTTCTAAGGTCGGCTAACCAATCTATTGGTTCATGTGATTGACTAATTTTGCGGTCACTTGCTTTAGTGCTGTTATTTTGGTTGTTAAAATTATATTGTACATACAGAGAACTTTAAAAGTGAGGCTTGTTTACAGTGAATACCCTAAAATGTATTACGTAAAATGTCTATGTTTATTGAAACTCCACGTTCACAAGTTCACAGCAGATATTTACATGGTTCTATCATAGTTAATGGTAAACAATCTTGTTATTGTTTTACAACTTTTAAAAAAATCCTTTTACTATCAACTTTGTTGAGTGAAATAGTTGACTGAATTATGTCGTTATAATGGCCAGACGCAGAACGAATTAGAATTTTTTCCATAAGTGTGTAACTATTTAGTGAATCACTATAATTATTTTGTCATTTTCTTTAGATAATAGCCCTGGTTCAACGTCCATACATAAGTGATTTATATATTTTGGAAACCTCTCAACAAGGTAAACTATTATTATTTTTAAATATAAAAAATATTTATGTTTAGTTATCATTTACGTTTAGTTATTGGTGAACGGACAATGTTTTATTTTATCTATATATTTTATTGTACTTACCTGAATAATTATAAATAAAGATACGTTATCAGTTTGATATGCTGACTAGCGTGTATATTTTGATGCAATAAAATCTTTTACAGACACCAGTATAGAAATATGATATAACAAGGAAATTTTCGGAAAGATAAAACGCATTTTTATAATATAGGGTGTTCCAGAAGACTATACCAATATTTTAGAAGTGTATAATTTAGGTTAAAATAGCATTAAAAGTACCTGTAACTTTTGAATCGAATGCACAATGCGTTGAATAATAGGGAAAGATGAATAAAAATATACAACATCCGTTATTATAAAAGATAGACGGCTTTTAAAAAATTCAAGTCGGTTACTAGGATATTAGCGTGTAGGTAATTAACTATTGAAACATTTTGTGTAAAAACATACAGGGTGTTCCACTTAAAAAAATTATTTATGACAGTTTAAAAATGTAAAAATTTGAATCATTGTAGAGAACACCCTGTAGAATTAGGTTCAATTTTGAAAAGCCTGGTATATGACCTTGACTTAACATTAAAATGAAACGACGGTTTTTATGAAAATACGTTTTTGCAGATTCTATTCTTGATCGCTGCAAATAATGTATCTTTTATCGAAAAAGTGGAATAATGTAACCACACCGCAGTATAAGTCGAAAACTGGTATATCCTTGGATAAAGAATTAAGAGTCAAATATAAATATATAAAAAAATGTTGGGCGTTCCATTGAAATAATCTAAGTGTTAGCTTGTTTGTAAAACTTCCTGTAGATTCAAAAATAATCTGAATTTTTATCTGAGACACTTTTTTAAATTTCAAACGGTCGAGGAGATTGATCGTCCACATACTAGTGATTCGTCCTGTGTATTAGTAAAATGTACAATTAAATTATAGGCAATGATATTCTACAAGATTTTTGTCACAAAACATACAAAATAAGAAATTTTTTTAAATGTAAATAATTAATAACTTTGTTTACTGATCGACTTTTAACGACGACGTTCAAAAACAATAGTCTAGTTAATTGTAACATACTTTTCAAATTCTACAATCGGACTTTTTTTTTAAGTTATCTTGCTTACAAGAAGCGTGACAGGCGGAGAGACAAACGAACATTTTGAAAGTTGTTCATGTCTCGATCTCCAATACTATATGAAATTTTTCTCTCCTCGAACGATATTCGTTTTCGCAGACTCCTTTCAAATTAGGAAAAATGAAAGAAATTTTCCTACAGCTATGAGACCTGTAAAAAGTGAAACATGTGGGTTGTCTAAACATGATTTTCACCCCCCGTAGTTCTAAAAAAGGTTTTTTTTGAGAAATATGTACATATATTTTTCTCCGTTTTTTCTATTTTGAGGAAAGACTATGCATTTTGGTGAAAAATATCAGGAGAGCGAAGTTGAACACCATAAAATTTCCTACAAATTTTGTCACTACGTCTTTGTCCGAATTTCGCATGGTTTCGCTGCTAGAGGGCGCGAAAGATATATTACATATATAGACTTTTACGCCTTTTTTAGATTTTCAGCCAAAATTGTTCATTTTGGTGAAAAATATCCGGAGAGCAAAGTTGTAGAGCATAAAATTTCTTACAAATTTTTTCTCTACGTTTTTTTAGTTTTTTCCAATTTCGCTTAGTTTCGCCACTAGAAGGCGCGAAAGAAATATATATAAATAGACTTTCGCGCCCTCTAACAGCGAAACTATGGGGACTTGGAACAAAAAGGTAGAGACAAAATTTGTAGCAAATTTATTACCTACTCTACAACTTTGTACTCCTGACATTTTTCACCAAAATGCATAGTTTTTCCTCAAAATAGAGGAAAAAGCGAAAAAGAGCTAAAATTCAAATAGGTATATATTCTTCAAAAACCACCATTTTTTAGAACTGCGGAGGGTGAACATCATGTTTAGACGACCCAAATACTTCACTTTTTACAGGTCTCGTAGCGGTGGGAAGTTTTCCATAAAACAGCAATTTTCTGACTAATTTGACTAAGAGTCTCAGAACTACCCTAAAATGTTTCTGAAATAATCAGTCATTATGATTTTGATGAAATCATTCAGAAGCTGTAGCTCTATTACAAAGTATTTTCGGCCACATATTTATGGAACTTGTCTTATTATTTTTGTCATCTCCCTATTTATTCCCATCCAACTTCAAAAAAGAAGAATAAGGTACAGTATTTCTACTGTCAATTTAAAAATTCAGTCTAAATCGTTGCTACCAGGAAAAGTCATTATAAAGCCTGTTTATGATAGAAAAACACCCAAGATCGTGCTTGAATATTGCAAACGATATCCGTATCCTAACCAGATATGTTATGCACTTACCTCAAACGAAAGTAGTCGATTGTTTACCTGGCTCACGATCACAAGTCCTTTACTTGGTCTTCGTTCATTCTTAACATTGCCGGCAACATAGTCGTAGGTTCAATGACATTTATTTACCTTTATTGAATTATTTATGGAGTTGTTCAGTAAACTATGATTTATTATAAATAAGTAATGTATTATAAATAAATAATTCACATCATGTCTATCAATTAATATAAAGTAGTATAGGTTATCCAAAGTCAGTTTTAAAATCGTAAAGAAGACCTACAAAGGAATACTTCATAACACCAGCGACGGTCAGGAACGTCGACCGATAATTTTTAGAATCACTTTTCAATTATCATTAATATTGTTTTACTACTTTATATCAATTGATAGGCATGATGTAAATTATTTATTTATAGTACATTATTTATTTACAAATAATAATGTTAGTTTTATGAACAACTCCATAAATGATTCAATAAAAATAAATATCATTTAACCTATAGCTATGCTACCGGCAATATTAAGAATTAACCAAAAGCAGATAAGGATATTATAATGGTGAGCCAGGTAAACAATTGATTACTTTCGTTTGAGGTAAGCGCATAACATATCTGGTTAACTGTATTCGTATACGTGTTTCGTTTGCAATATTCAAGCACGGTCTCGGGTCTTATTCTATCACATCAGGCTTTGTAATGATTTATTCTGGAAGCAATGCTTTATACTGAATTTTCAAATTGACAGTAGAAATACTATAAAACAATATTTACAGTAATTAAAAAGTTATTCTAAAAATTGTCGATCGACGTTCATGACTCGCTCGTATTATCAACTATTCTCTTGTCGGTCTTTTTTAATGATTTTCAAACTGACTTTAGATAAACTATACTACGTTATGTACTTTTTGTTTTTATTTTAGCTATATGATCAGGGTGCGGATGGCAGAGCACCATTTTACAATTTATGAAGGACGTTCTTAGACGCGTTTGTAAGAATGTTTTCACTTTGATAAACACAGGTAAACATAACCAAAGCTTCGTAATTGTAAATAATCACTCCGATTCTACAACAATTGACTAGAAATGGGTCGCTATTTCCGTACCGTTATTTTGCCGAGGTATTTTTAGGTAACGTACCGTCAAGTTACTCAATACTAAAATAACTGGCTACTTGTAGCAAACGATGAACGACATGAGGTTGGCTACGCCCGCGTCTGCACGTCTATCGAGAACTTTACATGGCGACCCTTCCAAAGTAACGTTATTTTGTCATGGTACTGTTTGTAACGCTAAATAAGTGGAACTGCTTTTCCCATGTCTACCTCTAGCATCAAATTGAATAGCGTTCAGCTATTCAATTTGATGCATCTCTACAAATAACCGTCTGTGTTGTAAAACAGACAGGGGCCAGTGGCAAGGCAAACGCGACTTTCACTCGCACGATGGAATTTAACAAAGATAATATTTTTTCTACATAACACGTTGCAACGAGTCGCGGAAACAGCAATATTATCAATTTAGTATGTTTTAAAGTATATTTGTGATGTTCGTTCAACCATACCTAAATTTTGTAACTCATTTTGTTCAAAAAATCATGTAAGGAAACAAGTTATCTTAGGCGCACTTAAAGTGAATTAGAGACAACATTTAACTTAGATTTAGTGAAAGTGATGGCCGACTGTGTTATCCTGGGGAATAGAGTGAACAATTCGCAAAATTGCTTGCGTGGAAAATATGCAAACGTTAGCGTTCGTGCGTAATTGACGAGAGGGATAGATGTCGTGGTTGCATGCAATGGTGCATTTGTCATTTACAACAACTCTCACTTATTAACTTTTATTATTGTGCCACCACGAATGAATAGTTTTGGTGTCTTAAGTATTGTATTGGATGTTCCACCAAGCTTTAGCATCATCACATCGACAAGGTATGATTGCATCATTTTTGTATATGAAATACGTAAATACAAAGTAAAAACATTCTTACAAACTTGTCTGAGTACGCCCCTCATTAATTGTGGAATAGCGCTCTAACATCCGAATCCCGATTATGATACTGTTGCGAATTTTCCACCTTTTTGTAAACACCCTGTGTGAATCCGTGGGTTCTAAATAATTTCAACAAGAGATAATCACCACTAACACTTTATTTAACAATTTACTGACTGTACAATACTTGTTTACTAATATTTAACCTCACTTTTCACTTTTCAACTAGTTCACTTTTATAAACTGCCTTCTTAATAAAACTTCTCTTTCCGCGCCGGTAATCGCGCCTTATATACTCCAAACCTGACTCTCTAGATCCATCTAGAAACATTCAAGAATCTTCTCCAACAACATTCCAGAAAAAGTCCATTTCATTCTGACAGCTCCCAGTCACAATTAGTAGGCATAGGCGTATCATCTCCAGTTCCAAGGGGGTGTAATTCATAACAATACTTAGATACGTCTATCCTTCTTACATAGTGCGCAGTGCTTTGATGTCCATAATGCAGATACTTTTTTTGTAAAGATTGTAAAGATAAAGTTAAAATAAAAAAACCGCTGCCTAAGGAATCACTACCTCCACATCCAGATTTTTCACCAAGTCACTTTAAAGGAAACATCTTGACTATATTTGCACTCCAGTATGTGGAAATTATTGATCATAGAATTTTAATAATATTATAAAAAAATTTGAGGACTTGGGCTTCTAGTACTTACACCAAATTTCAAGTTTCTGTACTCTTACCAGCTTGCTTTACTTATTTTCCCCTATTTACCCCGCAACCCTTCACCGGATATGTTCAAAAAACAATCCAATTCCAGATCTCGTTATAATATATACGTGTACAAAATTTCAAGACAATATCTTAAATCGTTCCAGAGAAAACGTGTGTCAAAAAAGTTACAGACAGACAGAATTTTTTTTGCTCAAATTTAAAATCTCGACGTTTCAACCTATTTCAACAAAAAAAAATATTTTGAAATTTTTTTTGCGATTACTAGACTTCCAATCCACTACGTGGATGTGGAAGTAACTATGAAGAAGTCTGTAAAATGCCGCCCGAAGCAGGAAATACTGATGAAAACTTTATATCGTGATATTGTAGACATTGTGAAGCTCCAACAAAACAGTGAAACATCCTTCCTATTGAGGATCATTAATATTATGTGCACGGCGGAGCATTATTTCCACTTTTCAATTTTCAACTTCACCATTTACAATGATTACAATGGCCATAGTAAAACCACACGAACGCGTTTACTGTCTGCCAATAATATAATGAAACAACTTTATGACGCGACCGTGACCTATTTTGTAATTGACCCTCTAGGTATAACTAGCGTTTTAAATACAATATTATGAAAAGTACTTAATGCGGATTTCAAGGTTTCACTCAATATATTCAAAAGGCAATGGGGGATGTGGTTAAACGTAGGGTATAGTAATGGATGAATTATGGAATTTGCGAATGAAGTAGAAATTAGTTGAGTATTAGGGAATGTATTTTGTATTACAATTTTAAATGTTGCTTATCATTTTTTTACCTTCATACATCTAAATAACAAAGTATAATAATAATTTTTTTTCCGACTATGAAATTTTAACAAGTAGGTATATCGGATGACACAGGGACTGGGAACCTCTAAATTTTGCAATTTTTGCGGTAGTTTAAAATTTGGAGAAGCGATTAGAAATAGAAATATTTATTCGCATATTCATATAGAATACAAAATAACGCCGGCTCCACACATGCGTCCACGAATATTCGGATACTCTTACGAATATTTGTGTACATATTCGTTTATGAATATTTGGCGAATACACTCTTCACACATAACATCGTTGTTATCGATTATTTGTATAGGGTAAAATTTCAATACAGTGAAGGTGAAGGTTCGTTCCCTTTGATGTGCGTCTGTTTAACGACTCGAAACGGGAACATGTTCGTGTTCGGACCAAATATCAAATATTTGTGCATGAACACAAACACGAACATTACATCCAACCTTGCGTACATTCCTACAATAACAAACATTTGTATACGAATAACGTATGTGTAGAGCCGGCGTAATAGAAATCGGGCGTGGCGGGATTATGCTTAGAGCATGGTCTGTTGGTTGGGGGATAAATAGGGATAAATAAATAAAGCAAGCTAATAAGAGTCCAGAAGAAAAGGTCTCAATTTTTCTTAGGACATCTACCACCCCCACTCCATTATTAAAGGGGTTAATGAAATAAAGATATTGAGGTGAAATTTCGTACATGTATGTATTATAACAAGATCTGAACCTAGTAAGAGGAGTATAGAACTCTTAGTGCCAGGACACTCCAGAATTGACGGCAATGAGAAAGCTGGTGAACTTGCTAGACTAATATATTCTACCGCCCAGTTGGCCTAGAACCCGTGCTGGCCATTTCCGAAAGCTCAGCCAGAAGGGCGATCAAAGACTGGGTCAAGAGTAAACATAGAAGCCACTGGAGGAACATTCCAGGAAATCGACATGGAAAACATGCATTAAAGGTCCATTTGCAAAACAAACTGAAGAACTGCTCACAAGGAACAGGACGCAGTTAAGATTAATAACAGGACTTCTGACTGGACACTTTCCTGTAAAGAAGTACCTGAATACTAGACTGCAGACTATGTGGCAAGGAGCCGGAAACGTTTGATCACATCATACTGAACTGCGAGGCGCTGGCCCGCAGAAGATATGGCATCTACGGGCAAACACGAACAGGCTCGGAACTCATCAGCACCCGCCCGACCATAGACCTGTATCACCTGATTAGCCGGGCATACACGAGAGGACTTTTTAAAGGATCGGATCAAACGGATCAGATCCCACGGTCCATAGAGGAATTAATCCGTCGGGCTTGGTCCATAATTTTGCCCACTAACGTAAACGTCAAAACATCTCATGAATTCGCGGACCATCTCCTTTGGCGGACTAGATCCGCTCATTTTATTGTAAAAGGTGCATATCCACGGTCTCTCAGCATGTTTGAAGGACCAGCGGATTTCAGTCATCATCCTAGGTCATGATCGTGGCCATCATGTATAAAACAAAAGTTGCTATAGCCGCAGCGGGTGTTTTTGTTATTTATTATCATACCATATTGAGAAGAAGAAATCGAATCAACTATTTTGACAGAAGCATCAACCATTCCTTCACTTATTAAAAACTCTACCAGTTCAGCCTAAGCTTCGTTTTTTAAATTTGTTCATATATTCCGCTGCTCGGCCAGTTTTCCATAAAGACTCATGTCTTTTATATATTTCTATGAACGTTTCAATTGCCGTTCTATTCCATTCCATGTTTTTGATAAACTGATAAACAACAACTTTCAAGTGTAACGTATACGAGAAATAGTTCTGTGAATTTAGATCGCGCACGTGTTTACTTGTCCGACGATACGTTAGTGGGGATGTACGGTGCCACCAATCGAGCAGTTGTCGAATTTGAATCGGTGGTCCTCCGTTATCCACACACCAGTACCAGAGAACTTTTTTGCGGACTTGGTCTTTCGAGGATCCGATCCTTTAAAAAGTCCTCTCGTGTATACCCGGCTATTAGGGGTACATGGATACTGAAGTCGGCAGAGTGAACAGTGAAGCATGACAGGGAGAGCACAATTAGTCCAGGACGCTACAGTGTCCTCGGAGTTTTCAACAGACGAGCTCTGAGAGAGATAGAGAGAAAAAGTCCTGAAACTTGGGATACGGTATATATACCAGAAGCCAAAGTCTCAAATTTTTTTGGCTTTTTCTTACTCCATTGTAAATGGGATTATCAAAATAAAATTGAACTATTGATTTAAAATTTGATACATATGTATTATAACGAGATCTGGAGCTAGATTATATTTTGAGCTTATTCCACTGAAGGATTAGGAGGTAAATATGGGTAAATAAGTAAAGCAAGCTAGTAAGAGTCCAGGATTTGGTGTATATACTAGAACCCGAAATCTCATTTTATTATTAATGCCATTGACAACATAAAAGAGGAACAAAAGTTGTCAAAAAATATTTCTCCACTACCAAACTCCACCCCTATTACCACTCATTAAAATCGGCCGCTATTTTTTCCTTCTTTTACTGTACTATAATAGTTTTAAATTCCTGAAAGTTCGTTTTAGTATATATTACGTAGGTACGAGGTTCAGTATCACACAATATCTAACTATTCATTTTATACAATTTTTCCACGGCGCCCTCGGCATCTTGTCGTTATTTCTTATACTACACGGGAACTAAATAATAGGGAATAATAGGTAACCACCACATACTCCACAGTTAAAGAAGAAAGGCCTAAGTGGAAGAACATAATAAAGTTGATCTATTACTTTCTATAGAAAATATTAAAAATTATATAAGAATGTGAAATGTTTATACTTAATTCACATCAGTTGAGAAATAATGCAAAAGTTCACATTCATTTTTTTATCATTCATTAGCATGCGAATCCAACATTGCTTTATCTTTTGTGTCTTCCTCCCTTTATAGTAGGCAGCTGTGGGATGGTTAGGGTAATTATATAATAGTGTGAAGCTATTGTCTTTGAGGCCAAACGGGTAATTCTCATTTGTTTCCGGACCTATCCGTATATGGGAACGTTTATATTATGTAAATTGGCTAATATATTTCCTCATATACGTTAGCCTGCATTATTATTCTGTTAATGTCTTCTTATATAAACTATTAATAGCAAGTAATGCCTTAAAAGTATACACGAAAAGCGGACGAGATTTTAATAGTGTTGAAACAATAATTCTAATATTGCTAAAACATCAATGAAGTCATTAAAGTTATCCCATCAATATTTAACTGCTGATTAGTAAGGAAAAAAATTGTTTAAATGCTAAAAATCGATTCTTGAGCAAAGCTTGTCACAAAAGATATTGAGATCGGTAAAAATATATTCAATTTTGTTAATTACACAGACACACAAAAATAAAAAAGTTGTCGATTCTACGGACCAATCATTTTCGGTGTGTTTTGACCTGCTGTATCCGAATCCGGTGTCAGTTTTGCCCCAGCAGGTCACAATTTTCTTCTATCCTCAAAAAACAGTTAGAGAAATGCAATTTCATCCGTCAGTTATGCTACGTTTGTATATTTCTTAATCGTGTGTACGTATGCTCGTGTATATATTTGCAAAATTTTTAAATTATATTGTAAAGATACTTATTTAAAAAATAACGTGATCCAAAATATGCTTAAAAAATCCGTATCGAGATAAATTATTATTACTATTATTTTTATTATTATGTTTGATTTTAATTTGAAACTATCATTCATGCATTGGTCTATTTATACAACAAATTCGAAAAATTATACTAACTTAGCAAGAAGACATCTATTTATAGTACAGGAAAATTAACAATTTAGGGTAACAAAAATTAATAAAAGGATCATCTCTGGGATTTAAGTAGGTAATAACCTGGAGAATGAGATGATGCATTCTTTGCACTTCCAAGTTCCGAGGAAATTCAAAAAAATTTGGAAAAACTTTTTGATTTTTGATTTTTTTGCTCTAGCGGCCATAATGAAAATAGAGAAAGAAGTTCCCAACAAAAGTTGTAGCTCGTCTTTTTCTCTACAAAAAAGGTATTTACAAATTTTTTGTCTTACTTAAGCCGTTTAGAAGATAAATCAAGTTTTCCACTTATAGTTTTAAGCCGCTTCGAAATGCGCGAAAAATGAGAGTTCTCGTTTGACCGGGCTCATCGATCGATAATTCTTACTATTCAGAGCCCCTAAAAAAGGAAACTAACATAAAATGTAGAGAAAAGTATCAGCTTTAATGTGGAACTAATCACAAAATTCATAAAAAAATTATCATTATGAGAAAGTGTCAGAAGATGGCTTAGTGAACTTTGTACAGTTAATCCACAGATTTATTCATATCTTTGCTGGGAGTCGTTAGAATGATAATTCGTTTTGCTTATGTATTCTTATATAATGATATATTAATCGAATTAACATTTTATTGCAATTACTTTTGTTGGAAAAATATGCCTTGCGATCGAAGTAGAGGGTATATTTCTCATCGATCAATCACCTCCAAATTTTGGAGTTCAATTCGCTATATCTTAAGTAATAATAATAGCACAGTCTTAATTTTTTGATTATAAGTGCAATAAAATATATTCTTTCGAATGACATTAGAGTTTTTTAAATGAGTGTAGTATTTTTTTAATTTGTCTACATTATTCAAACACGTTCAGAAAATGCAAAATTATAGAGTACAACATATACAACTTATTTGTTTCTTAACATTCTTCAATTAAATTTTCACGAAATATAGATTAAAGTGCGTGGAATCGAATCCATGCAGTAAAAAAGCACCCATTGTTACGGGAGAAATAGGCAGGATGCATAAAACTCAAAGATGTGAATAAATCAACTGTATAAAGTTACTAAGCCATCTTCTAACACTTTTTTCTCTATGATAAAAATTTGCATGAATTTTGTGATTAGTTCCACATTAAAGCTGAGACTTTTCTCTACATTTTACGTTGCTTCTATTTTTTTTTAGCGGCTCTGAATAGTAATAATTATCGATCGATATGTCCGGTCGTACGAGACTCCCAGAGAATTCTCATTTTCCGCGCATTTCGGAGCGGCTCAAAACTATAAGTGGAAAACTGGATTTATCTCCTAAACGGCTTAAGTAAGACAAAAATTGGTAAAGACCTATTTTGTAGAGAAAGAGACGAACAACAAATTTTGTTGAAAACTTTTTTCTGTATTTTCATTATTTTAGCCGTTAAAGCAAAAAAACCAAAAATTAAAAAGTTTTTCCAATTTTTTTTTAATTTTTCCGGAACTTGGAAGTGCAAAGAATGCATCATTCCATTCTATAGGTTATTAACTACTTAAATCCCAGAGATGATTCTTTTATTAATTTTTGCGAGGTTTTTACAACATTTTGCCTTCATTGCCTGTACTATTAATTTATTTTCAGACCAATTTCTTCTAATTCTCGGTATCCGTAAAGGAAGTAGAGAAATGTAAGTTTTTCATATTCCAAATGAAAACATCTTTCACTTTCTTCTTTTAAAATGGGTATCTATATAGTATTAATTATTTTGTGCAACGACCTCGTAAATAGTGGATATGGAAAGATCTAATCAATATTATAGAAGGTTAATTTAGACACTTAGTTATTAAGGTGAGAGCGAAATTGGCTGCCTGTCTATAAATAACAATTAAAACATCCACTCTCGTCTTCCCAAGAATAAATATTTAATTAAACGTTCATTGCTAAATGTAATAAATTTTTCCATCTACCTAAGGAAATTTTTAATATAATGCTAAATCTTCAGTAGTATTGTTAGCCGACTTTAAACATTTTTAAAACTGAGAAGGTTCTCAATTCCATCCGTGTATACGTTTTGTTCTTTTTTATGTTTGTTCGGCGATTTCTTTGGAATGGCTTGAGCGATATCTACCAGATTTTTTTGCAAAGTGTACAGTATGACTCAGCGGTGGATCCATACTTTTGTGTTCGATTTATATAAGTATAAGGCAAGCAAAGATCAGAATGAGTGACTTAACTGACGTTATTTAGAAAACATTCGAAGTTATGGCGGAGGCGGAGGTGCGGTTGTAGGTAAACACGTAAACAGTCATGTATTTTCGAAGTAGTTGATAATGAAATAAAAAATCAAATGGTGAAATTGTAACGAGACAAATTTTGTCTTGCAATTTGCACCTAAGTTATTATTCCGTCCTAGTATGTAAGAGGTTTTGTACTTATATTGTAATGCACAGTTGGGGTACATTGCGTAAATAATTGTTATATTATAATAATAAGTCCGTTAGATAGTTTTATTATTGTACATAATTATCAAAAGCTAGGTAAATATGTAGAGATACACCAGTTAGTCCTCCCCACCTGACCGGCGGCACAGACAGAGAGAGAATTAACTTTCCTATGCAAGCGAGACACTCTCGCAGTTCAGTTGTGTCTAGTGTTGGGCGATATCGTGATTTTTCAATCACAACGTGAATCGTGACTGTGATTTTCTTATATCAGTGAATTTAAAACGTGATGTGATCACGACTTCACGACTTTTCATAATGCAGTGAATGGGATAAATTGTTAATTGTTCTCTATTCCTAAATAAGCGTCGACAGACTGTGAATCGTGAATTCGCTACTTTGGTAATCTATGCGGCCGTAGATATGAAGATATGTAATACGTATGATATTTTATGAATTAATTATGATACATATTGAATGATATAGTCAACTAACCTAATTTGTGGATTGACGATAAAGCAAAAGCACTAAATTTTGAATGAGACGCTTGTTTGAACTCCGTAATAGCATGTTTTTGTAAAGTTACACAAATATAAACATTTCGGAAGCATCAATAAATTTTTATAGTTTAAATTTAGGTTGCTATAGTTATCAACCAGCGATTTAAATTGTTTATACCAGTATTGAAACCTTTTTAATATAAGCCTCGGATTGCAATACAAAGGTACAACTTAAATAGTGAATAAGTGAATAATATAATATGTTTGTGAAGTGAATAATATAATATGTTATAATATGTATGAAAACCTAAGAAACAACATATAATATGTTTATTTATATATGTAGTTCTTATAGTTTCTATTATTCAATGGGATTTTGATTTAATAGAGTAGAGTATTTCTCTCATTCAAATATATTTATAAAAAATTTGGTAGGTAACTCTTCCATTCGATTTTGTTCAACGGCCGGCTGGCAGCACTTATAAGGTAAACAAGCTAACTATTATACATCCTTAATATCAGCTTCAAATTGATTATTTCAAATAATAATTTCTTTGTTATCCGTTGTTATGCAATACATTATACATCCATTCGTAATCTCAACATCTTCCAACAAAATGCGTATCTATCTAATAACGCTAAGGCACGGAATCGCTTGCTTTACCTGTTAATACATAGGGTAGCAAACAAAAATAGACTCAAATTACCAAAGCGATATATATCGTAAAAAATATATTGGTATATGGAAAGTCGTGATCACGTCACGCTTTTCTACCAACTTTATTAACAGTCGTTACCTGTGATTTTTTAATATCAGTGATTAAATCACAGTTCGTGATATATCGCCCATCACTAGTTGTGTCCGGACCGTTGTAACAACCAGAAGTGTGGTGCAGAACCTGGAGACCGTGCGCGCCGAAGTAATAGAGGTGAGCTTGCCAAAACCGTCAGTCCGACCAGACCGCCAGTCCGTAGCAGAAGTGCACCGCAAGAGAGGAAGTAAGTAAACATACATATTAGAGTTTGGTAAGCAACTTGGCTGATGTTAAGTACCGTGTTTATTAATTATCCTTGTTTAGTTTTCAGCTGAGACGCCCGCCACCGTGCGACGTCCCCGAACGGCGTAGTTTTTCCGCTTGCTGAGGGGGAGTTGAGAGTGGCAACTTTCTGTGGTCCCAACTGGTCTTCCGTAGTTTTTCCGGACACCAGGAGAGGACTTGTATCACCGGATTCAAATCCGGGAGGTAGCCGAAGGCGTCAGGGGAAAGACTGTCACAGGTTCGTGTACGCTTGCGGAATTTCAGCCAAATTCTGGTCGGGAGTAGGCCTCGTGAGTATACTGGGGTAGTTTTTCCCCCAGTATCACGCTGTCATAAAGGCCCCCTACCGTCCGGCATACTGTCTGAAATTCCTGACAGGAGCGTTCCGCAGCCACCTGGACGCCGAATTTAGCTTCCAGTTAAATAAGGCTCAAAGGTGAAATCGAACTAAGGGGAGACAGCTTGTAAGGGGAGGACTGTTATAGGTTCGTGTACGCTTGCGGGATTTCAGCCAAATTCTGGTCGGGAGTAGGCCTCGTGAGTGTACTGGGGTAGTTTTTCCCCCAGTATCACGCTGTCATAAAGGCCCCCTACCGTCCGGCATACTGTCTGAAATTCCTGACAGGAGCGTTCCGCAGCCACCTGGACGCCGAATTTAGCTTTAGTGTTAAATAAGGCTAAAAGGTGAAATCGAACCAGGGGAGGACAGTTTGTTATTGTAGCTGGTATCTTTTTGCTGGGATATCTTGGGCAGGAACAGACCTCGTGAGTATGCTGGGGTAGTTTTTCCCCCAGTATCACGCTGTCATGAAGGCCTGTTAACACCTAAAATATTCCCAGGGAGGCTTTACGTGAGCTTATTGACCTTAATTTATCCCCAGGGATAAATTGAGGCAACAAGCCGGGACCGTAACCGTTTATTCTTGGTTTATTGTGTAGGCCTATATGTGATTTAGGCGCTGCGCATTAGCCAAGTTGTATTCATATTTTCTTGTATAATTTGTGCTACGTACATTTTTGCTTCCTCCCGCCTGGTGACCGACCGTACCGACCGATCATACCGCACTACCCCCCCCCCCACTCGCTCACCGCTTCACTGCTTTCATTAACCGCTTAACTATAACCACCGTCTGGCTAAACTCCGTTGATTCCGCCTAGCTTTAACCGCTTAACTCTTGGTTGTTGTGTTTACCGTATAGTGTTAAGTACTAGTATTGTAAATAGTAGGTAAATAGGCAATAAATATTTTATAGATTTTCTAAAAGAGTCTTTTACTGTGTGTGTGTGAAGTCTACTATCCCTAGACCTCTGGACGTACCGTTTCTTCACTGTAGCTATCCCAGCCCTACTGCAACAGGCTGCGTTAGGAGGCTAGTGTGGGACCTTTACACCACGTAAAAAACTGTAAAGGTGGCGCCCGAGCTTACCGCCGTTTGAAAGCTCGAGTGTCAGGGTGTGACGGGTGAATAAAACGTCACATACTTTGGCGCCCGAGCAGGGACCGTAATTAGGGAAAGTAGTTTAGACTTCACATTCGGCAGTCACCGAAAACAACCGAATTTTCCGAACAAACACTTATAGGCGTGTGAGGTGTCATTTTCGACTAAACCGAGCACGAGGAACCGATTCCGACTACTGCCGAACCGCTCCGACCGCACCCGAAGGCGTTATTAACCATTTAATAACCCCTTTGGGAATTTTTCCGAACCAGAGGTAGTTTCTGTGGAGTTGACACGCGGGGAGGCTGCACTTTTAGCAAAAACCCGAACTCCGACCGAACACTTTCGAAGTCTGCCGAAGTTACCCGAACACCCAAAATATCGTGTGGGGTATCGTTTTCAGGGTAATCGGACCCAAGGAATCAATTGGTGACGTTTGCAACCGGATCCGACCGTCCGTTCCGGGAAAAATTGTGCTACAGCCAAGTTACGGGTCTGAATTTAGTAGGACCCATACTAGGCGATAAACAGCACCCCGAGCCACCATCTGCACCGATTTTTACCGACCACCCGGATTGTGCCCGGAATACTTACCGACTCCGGGGCCTGGAGTTACTAGGCAAGTGACCCCTCGTTTAATAGTAACTCAGGGACGCTGAATCGATTGCCGTTGGTTTCAGCGCGATCCAACCGTCCGTTCCGGAAAAAAGTGTACCCTGGAAAAGGGGGAAGGTGAAATTCAACAAAACTGATAGGAATCAGTTGTCCGCACCGCCAGACACCTTGTTAAGCGACCCTCGCCGGATTCAGCCCGGAGTTCTAGAAACTCCGGTGACAGAGGAGATATAGCTTGTGACCCCTCCTGAAATAGTAAATCGAGTGCGCAGAAGCCAACGGAGCTACTCTTGACTCGATATATCCAGCCGTACAGGAGTTAGCAGGGGACACTTCGTCTTGGGAGACCGTAGAGAACGGACTACTCTGAGAAACCGCTCAGACCGTTCAGCCACACCGTCCTGAGACACCGTGGTGAACAGACCACTCTGAGATACTGCTCAGACTGTTCACTGTCTTCTGTCACCTGCTGCTACCGTTTATAGACACTTCGTCTTGGGAGACCGTAGAGAACGGACTACTCTGAGAAACCGCTCGGACCGTTCAACCTCACCGTCCTGAGACACCGTGGTGAACAGACCACTCTGAGATACTGCTCAGACTGTTCACTGTTTTCTGTCACCTGCTGCTACCGTTTATAGACACTTCGTGTTAGAAGACCGTAGAAAACAGACCTCTCTGAGAAACCGCTCAGACCGTTCACTGTCATCATCTGCTGTTACCGTTTACCGGCCGTTACCGTTTACCAACACATTGTGGTAGAAGGATACGAGAAGAGGATACAGGATGGCAACTCAGGAAGACTACAAGGATGCGGACATGGAACCGACTGAAGACACCGCAGTCACAGAAGGAGTGGAACACCGCCTAAGTTGGATATACAAGCTAAGGAAAGAGCAACTTGATGCCGAACTAGGAAAGTTCCGCTTGGACCTCTCAGGCACCGTGGATGATAAGAAACGCCGCCTGGTCAAATTCATCAAAGACGGCTACACTTCTCCGTTACCGCAAGGCGCCAGACCTGTCTTTCCGTTACCACCACCGCTAATAATCCCGCCTCCGCTCGCACCGTCCGCTGTACCGCCTCCAACTGAAGACCCAGCGTTGGATCCAATGAAAGTCCGCAAATGGGGGATACATTTCAATGGAAAAGGAGATCCTGCCGCGTTCTTGGAGCGAATAGAAGAAGTCTGCTCCTACACTAGAATCCGTCCGGCAGAGTTGCTACCCGTACTACCCGAACTATTACAGGGACCAGCGTTACTATGGTGTAGGAATAACCGTTCACACTGGAGAACTTGGGACGATTTCACCGCCGAATTCCGCATCTTCTACTTTCCGGTTAACTACCAAGAGGAAATAGAAGCCCAAATCAGTCGCCGCCTCCAAAAACCAGATGAGCCTGCCAGTACCTACCTAACCGACTTACAGACGCTCATCCGCCGACATGGAGACTTCACTCCACAGCAAGAACTCCGTTGGTTATACCGTAACCTGCTTCCAGATTATAGACAGTACATCCCGAGATCCGGGTTAACAAATGTAGCTGCTTTGACCGCCAGGGTCAAAGAATTCGAAGCGCTACGTCAGGAAATGCAGCAAGTGTATCGAACGAGTACCACTGCACCGTACTTGTCCGCAAATCGACACCCTGCAAGCACCACTAGTCAGCTGTTACCACTTACGGATGATAACCGACCCTCACCACCACCTGTAAGTGATTACCGACCGCCGTCACCGCCTGCAAGTAGTAACCAACCGCCACCACCGTCTCGAACGGATCGAATTGCGGTCTTGGCTACACGAACATCGCAGGACTCCCAAAGGCCGATGGACAAACCTCCACCTGTTAGTCAAGAGGCTAACTACGAGAGTAGGCCATCGACTTCCGTGACCGCAACTCCCATAAACCGAGAAAATATCTGCTGGAGATGTGGGAGAACAGGACATTTTCGCAACCAATGCCATTTTCCACCGAAACTCTTTTGTTCGCATTGTGGTCAACAAGGTACAATGTCACGAGACTGTACGTGCCGCAAGGCGAGAAAACTAGACCGGAGCTGTCCCGCCACGAGGTCAGCCCAGTTCCACACTACTACCGACCAGGAAATTACCATCCACCGAGACAACCGGCCGCACATACATGTAACCATGTATGGCAGCACCTTTTCTGCCTTAGTTGACACCGGCTCCATGAGGTCTTATGTGGGAAACCGGATGAAAGACTTCTGTCACCAACTAGGAATATTACCGATCGACATATCTGCTCCGTCTGTCCAGTTAGCCAATGGGAAACTGGTAACCGTCTACAAGGCGTACGATTTAGGGTTTACGATAAATGAAACCCCTTTTTCCGAACGTCAGTAGAGGACTTTAGCCGAAGTTGGGTCTCCCCCCACCACTTTTTGTGACCTTGACCTTGACCGTGAACGTGTATGCCGCTATGGCGTGACCTTGAGCCGTAGCCGGTGCGTACCCTTGAAGCCGGGTTGCATTTGACCTTGAAAAGTCGTCATGACCTTGGCCGTGAACGTGGAGGCCGCTCCGTGGCCTTGAGCTGTAGCCGGTGCGTGTCCTTGAAGTCGGGTTGCATTTGACCTTGAAAAGTACATTCGTTCTTTAAATAAACGGTAAAGTGGGGTGACTCTTTCCGTTTTGTGACGTAACAACTCTTCTCTATAAAAGAGAATAGGCTATCAGGGCAAGTATCATACTTAGTCTGATTCGGCTACAGTTAATAAGTGAGTAGTGCTGTGATCTTGAGTATTCCATGTGAGTTAAATTCTGTAATATAATTATTTGTCATTCTTTCACTATACATAACCGTTCAAATATGAATACCAATATCAATTTATCAGCCCTTAATGAACGTATAATTGAAGACGTAGAGGTTCTAGAACAAAAACCCATTTCATCATTAACTTTAAATAAGATTTACGTCATAAAGAAAATGATGGTGGTTAATACACGGTTTGGTAAATCGATTTTAGTACATTTGTTTGATGAAGGTTCAAATAATACCTTCAAATCATTTTTACCTAAACGTATTGTAGAACTTTTAAGTGTACCTATTATAGATGAAATAAATTCAGTTGATGGTAAATACGCGTTGATTTATTTAGGTCAGAGTTCTCCCATATATATCGGTGCCAAATCGAGAACACTACTAAAATTCGAACTTATTTTTTAAATATGTTATCGAAGTTTCAAAACATTATCTAGTTAGTAAATAGAATATAGTAAAAGAATGGCTGTGGTAGAAATATTACAAAATATAATTTTTTTTAGATTACTCATTATCTCACATCAAATCAGGCTTAGTTCTAGTAGGGTCTTGTCATCAAAGACTTGTACCACAAGTACTTCGATTCAATTTATTTACTTTCCATCAATAGCATCCATGTAAGTAATTTTATAATTAAAAAATATATATATTTCTAAATTTATTTATGTAATTTCCAGCTTTACTACAACCAACAAATATGTGGATGCAATATTCGGCACAAAGGTGGACAAAGGAGGAAGATATTAATTCGGCCATTGATAGACTGTCTTGTAAACTGAGTGACCTAAGTTTGCATTCTCTACATTCTATGAACTATGATCTAAGTGTCAACTTCGATCCTGAACTAGTTGAACGTCTTAAGGAAGATTCTGAAAGGTATAATGCCGGTGTTAACCTGTGTGGCAAATTTTCATGTGGTCTCTTAAATTTAGAAGAATTTTGCGAACAAATGGTACAAATAGATTTAAAATGTTTTTTATATGATATAGAAAAATATCTACCTAAAAAAGTAATTTTAAAATGCCAACTCGAGCAATTTGATGAAGAAACTGTAGACAACTCAATTAGTAGTTAACCACTTATTGTTTTTTCATTTTGTATCGAAATATTTATAATAATAACCCAAGCAACACACAATAGTTGAATAAACGTTTAATTTTCGTTTATACCAGGAGTATAATTATAGTTGAATATGAACCTCTCATAAACGATAAAATGTCCGCGCGATAAACGTTGAAATATAGTGTACAATATACAAACTAAGATTATTTATAATATACGTTGAAACAGAGTGCACAATATGCAAACTAATAACATTTATGAGGCACGTTGAAACAGAGTGTACAATATGCAAATTAATAACGTTCATGATACACGTTGAAATAGAGTGTACAATATGCAAACTAATAACATTTATGATACATGTTGAAATAGAGTGTACAATATACAAACTAATAACGTTTATATTACACGGTAAATATTGCTTGATGCAACACGGTTATGCTTAGTACCACTTAAACTTATCTTATGTATATTATATATACTATAAGTAAAGTAAGAAAAGGTCAAAATAAAATTGCGGAAAAAAAGGAAAAAAATATATTTACAAAAATTATATGGGACAGAACTAAATAGTTATTGTTGGACTACTGTAATTATGAAATAATAATATTATAAGATACAAACTAATATTAATTAAAATTTAAAAAAAGATATATGAAACAAAAAATTAAGATTAATTATTATTGGCATTTTGGTATCTGTGTTTTGACTGCTTCAACCAGTCCTGACAGGCAAGTCCAATCGCTTTATCAGTCAACTTCCCTGGAATGGTCCTCTGTTCCCTTCCTTCCCTTCCTTGGAAGCAGATCTTGGCAGCTTCTGTAAGTGAATACAAATTAATGTGTTGTAAAAAAAACAATATACAGTGTGTCTAAAAAATCTGGAACTAGTTCAATAACATTATGCCAAAGAGTTTTGAGTAAATTCCTCAAACTGGTCAATCTCGTTTTTAAAAAAAGTACATTTGGTACTATTGAAACTTTATGTAGGATTTTTTCTATTTGAGTAATGATGTCGATGATTTTTTAAATGGCAAAATATATTTGTATTCTCTCATTCGGTCTAGTTTTTTATTCTCTTTTCAGCTGTTTGCATACATTGCATTACACACTTATGTTTTTTAACGGGCTTAAATTCAAAAAAATAACAAAAAAGCGCTTAGATTTTTTATTGTTTTTACATTAGCATTAAATTCTTCATTTCATGATGCAAATTGAAACAAAAACCCAGAAAAAAAACATAATAAGTATCAATAGACAGAGAGTACCCAAATATTACATTATATATTAGATTATCCTGACAAATTATATTTTGAATAGGTACACTAGTTTGAAATGTTGGAAAAAAATAATTGGTGCAATCAATAGATACTTGATTATTAATGTTATCATCAGTGTTCAAAAGTTCAGAACTTTCATTATCTGCTATGGCATTATGAGCAATCGTACAATTTACTGTTTGAGTCTCGGAATAAAATGGTACAGATACATATCCTTCAGCAACTGCTGCCGATTGAACGACAATATTATCAATAGCTTTGTTAGAAGATATCACCATTTTTCGCCGAAGATGACGTTTTGAAATTAATAATTTTGGCATTGTCGGATCATAGCGTTGTCCACAACATACTAAGATCAAGCCATATGGAACACAATACCTACAGAAAAACAAAGAAAAAATAATACTATAAAAATTATTTTTTTGCGTTACATAAATCAGGGTTTCAATTTTAGTAAAAATGATAAACGCGTATTAGCGGCTTTTACATTTACTAATCTGGTTTTTTTTTAAACCCGATCTGCAACTTTTACATATTTTATACTTACTTTCTTACAATCTATCAACTGTGATAAGTGTATAAAGTGTCTAAAATTTGAACAAAATCCGATCAATAGTAAGGACGTTCTGGCCAAAATAAATTTAGACCAAAATGAGTTTATCACCCTGTATCTCGGAAATTAAGAGCGACAGGAAAATTTCAATGGCCGTTCCGGAATATCGAAGTGGGCCTCTACCGCCCCTGGAAGTATGTATAGTTCCTCATGACTCACCCTGTATAATACACTGTGTTGCAAGAAATGGACTCGCCTAGATAATTATTTTATTTTTTAATCAGCCTATTTTATTCGCTTTTTTCTCCGTTAGAGAAACAGCAAAAAGTTACTTGAAAAAGTTCTTCAAATTCAAAAGAAACCCTCATCAAAAATTGAGTTTCGTTAAAAAATTGATTAATTAAAAAACAAAGTAAATATTGAGGTGAGTCCATTTCAAGTGCAACACATTGTATATATTAAACTTGAACTGATTTTTTCGCGTAATCATTATTATTGTTGCGTGTGTATAATGCAAGTTTCTCGGTAATACAGTTGTAGCATTATGAGAAGGGATCCGGACCAAAATGGAATAATATGATTTAAAGGAATCCCGTTGTTAAATAAGCAACAATAAACGTAGGTTTCAGGTACACAATAAAAAGTTTGTCATGGTAACATAACATAATTTAGTAATAAACAGTACTTACCTCATCAAATCACGATTCCAGTGTATACACTTCTACACAGAACCCCAGATAACAGAAACAATGATTCAATGCAATAATGGCGGCGAACACCTAACACTCGAGATCACAAACTTATAAACATCCTGCTTCTAGCCAAAGACGATAAGTAACGGAATTATCACGTGATGAAACAGTAAAGCGCTATTGGATTTTGGCGAACGGAGAAATCCGAGTAATAGCGAAATACCATGAGAAGCTTGAAGCAGCCTTACACGATTCTTCACGGTTTAATGTTTTCGTGTATATTCAGTATATCGTATACCTCAAGGAAACACATTTAATGTAATAAGGAGAGTTTTGTGATTCTTTTTGGCCCAACCGGTGCAGCATGACAAAAATACTAACTATCTGATAACAGTAAATGAAAAAACAAAAAATTTACGCCCTGTGCGCAACAAATGGTAAACCATGCACGTATATTACACGGCTAAAAATATAAACGTTGGTACAAGTTTCTTCATGGTTTAGTATTTTCGTGTATATCCAGTATATCATATACCTCAAGGCAACACATTTAATGTAATAAGAAGAGTTTTGTGATTCTTTTTGGCCCAACCGGTGCAGCATGACAAAAATACTAACTATCCGATAACAGCAAATGAAAAAACAAAAAATTTATGCCGTGTGCGCAACAAATGGTAAACCATACACGTATATTACACGGCTAAAAATATAAACCTTGACCGTACACGTGTAATGAATATACAATAACCAAATATTTACGAAAATATGGTTGAATACACGTATAAGAAACTATTGTGTGTTGCTTGGGAAATATGTATATTAAAATGTATTAATGAACTATATCTATTTTATTGTAAGGATAAAATGAAATAAATGAAACACATTACTTGATCATACTTTTATTTTCCTATTCCTCTGATACATGTATAAAAAAAAATGTTATTAATACTAAAAGATATTTATTGAAATTTTATATCTAAATCTACAATACATTTATTAAGATAATGAACGTTTGCAAGAGCACAATGACTATAATTGGGTTGAATATGTTCCATACATCTTGGTACAGTCAATGATTTTAGACTAGGTATGCAGGGGGAGCTGTCATCTAGGTCTATGATTCGATTCCATCTTAGATGTTCCAATAGAATGTTTTTCTTTAGTCTGCCTTTGCATAAAATTATAACATCCTGTGGTGATATATGACGTTCATAATTATTAGCTATATTTTGACAAAGCCGTAGAAGTATCGTCGGGAATTCTGACAGTTGAATATATCCATCACTCCATTTTACGCCACCGTGATAGTTGTTCTGTAGCCATCGATACTGATTCTGTTCCCCTCGGGTTAGCGATGAAAAAGGATATGGAGGCTTGAAAAGGTAATGTGCTTGCTGATTAGTGTTACAGCACAGCACAGCCAACTCTTTCACTGTAAACATATTTTCTTTATATTGAAACCCTTGTAAGTCAACAATCAAAGTAGGGAATTCGTTACTTGATGACGCCATTATAATAGTAGATTTTTATTTAGCGCCGGCAATTCCAGACTGAACTGAACCATCCAATGCACTATAGCTTAAATATGTATCGTGAAGTATAAGTGCATATACACGAGTTTGTTCGGGGAACTTCGTCTTTCGGGTTTCAAATTCTATCTTTATATCGACAGTAGACGATTTCGTTGCATCTGGTTGGTGAGAACAATCTATGACAAACAGTGGAGATTTTCTGAATTCTGCAAGATCCATCATAGGTTCACCCATATCTTTATCATAGTAACTACGCTGGAAGTTTTCATATGCGTAGTAAGCTGCAGAGTCAAGTTTCTTATCGAAATTTAAGTTCCAACGCTCATAAGGAAATACTTCCGCATTTAGATATAGTCGAATATTATTAATATCCGCATGTATAAATTTTGTCACATCTTTACTTCTATCATCGGAATGACTATTGTTTTGAAATCCAATAATTATGTATCGAGGTCTCTCAAGACTGTTAGTGGTTTTAACGGCCCAGACATCTGAAGCAGTATCGCGCAGAGTAGGTAGCTCATAGAGATCCCACATACGGTAAGCCATCTTAACTCTAGCATTATTACTACTTTTATTAATTCTGTTTAATAGTTTAAGCTTTTGTCTATCCTCAGGCACAATATGCCTAATCTTCCATTCAATTTTGTTAATTTCTAAATCTGCATCAACTTCCCCAATGTAGGAATCTTTGAAGGAACGAGCTATTATTAAAATTAATTCCTGCTTCACATTTAAAATACCTTTGGTGTAGTCTTCTGCAAAACCCATAAGGTATTTAAGGGGTAGTCTACCACTAAACACATGGCTAGTACTATCTAAAATATCTTGTTTCTGTTCGCTGAGGCCCCAACCAGTAGTTAATAGTGATCGCAGATGTGTTTGCCCATATGATACCATAGTCTTCATTGTGGTAGTGATGCCAGGCTTCCTAACGACGGCCACTTGCTCACCGCCCATTTCATATCTAATCTCTTCAAAGAGGAAAGCTAAAGCATTATTGGATAAATAACACCGCTTGGTAACATCGTTAGGTGTAAATTTCCCTTCTATATAGATGTAACTTTCTGCAATATCGAGTATAAGGTCTTGAAAATTGATAGGGATACGTATTTCATCGGAGTTTCTATAATATGGTGACCCGTACGGCTTGTATGTATGCTCGTGTAAACTGAGAAGTGACTGATCAAACACAGGTTCGTCGAACACTTCGAGTTTTTCACTAGATGTAGTAACTGTCATTATTAGTTAATTTTCTCTCAGTTTTAATCCAATAGATTGAAGAAATGCACGGTCCTTTGCCGACAATCTATGTCTTAACTGTTTAAGGGGTATACGCTGAATGAATCGGTTTCTACAATCACCCTTCTTTTTATCGTTAAACACTTTATATCGGTAATGTGCTAATCTTTCCTGATTATATCGAAAACCCATTTCTTTTGCTCGAAATATTAAAATTGTTTTAATTCTAGCTTCACAAAAATCTTTTCACCTCGAAAATTAATTAAATCTCCGTTGTCATCCAATATGCGTACAGTAATGTTGTCGATAAACTGGCGTCCTTCAGGTTTAACAGGCAAATATATGATGTTAGCTGGCTCCCTGGTAAGTTTGAATCCAGGTTCAACATCAATATCAAACTCGAAGAGTGTGTGGGATTTAAGAGCATTCAGATACGCTCCGGAAATGATGTTGCAATCTACACGTATCATTCTTACTTTCATTATATCAATGGGGAGTGTCGATTCGTGAGTCTTGTTTGGTGCTAAATATGTCGGTTCAAATCCCAACAGACTACCAATAGAGTTTGCTTGTGTAAAGTCAATTCCGTATTTTGACCGAATCTCACATTTCATTGTATTGTTGTTTGCTCGCAGTTGAAATAATTTTTCTTTTTCTTCATTTTTGTTAGTTGGCATAACTTTCAGTATTGCATTATATATTTCATCAATTTCATAGACTCCGTACGGTATGTGGATAAATGTGGGAGCTACTTTCGGTGAAGTCCTATAGCAAAAACCATTGTTTGTCTCATCTATATTAAATATAGAATTGTATGAATAAAATCCGGTTAATCCCAGACCATATCGACAGCTCATATCTAGTTCAATCGGGGGATAAAACTCTGCACTGAGCACGCTTGAGCGGCTTGATAAAGTGAAAGTGCGTGACATGACTGATGTTTTTGGAGATTGTGTGTGCCTTTATTGCGATTTGCAGCAGTAGTTGTGTATTAATCTTCTTTTTTTGGGCGGTGATGGAGATAGATTCATATCATTATTTGACGCCACGTTCACCCCGTCCACTTTACAGTAGCAGCAAAATATTTTTCGAGGGGACGGACCATCGTTAACATCAACATTATTTTCGCCTTCAGGAGAATAATGTTCTTGACAGTACTGGTATTTTAAAATATCAATGTCATCCTGAAGATGTTTGGGTAGTTTATCCCACACTAATGCAATTTCATAAGGGGCGCATGCAATCATTACTTCTTTAGGCATATCTGAAAGTTGCTGTTTACTCATCTTCAACAAGCTGCGTAGTCTAGAGAAAGCAATCAATGAGTGGCCCATCCGTTTAATTGCCTCTCGATCCATCGATGGGGTCACAGATGCCATTTGGATAGTTTTATTTAACTTTCGAAGAAAGAAACTTTAAGCACAAATGGCCACACCACACTGTGTTGAAATTTTGTTGACGCTCATAATTGTAGTAGATTTTATCCGTAAACGTTAAATCATTGCGCAAGTACAGAATTAATTCTCTTGGTGGGGGTAAATCGCCAAAACTATCGAAATATGTGACCAAACTACCACGTTTTTTATATGCCACCCAATGTGTTCCCGGGCCATCTATAGTATCCAAATTTATGATGGCGGATTCATTACGATTTGGCCCGGAATTTGGTAAAGTATCGCGCATAAATATACCCCGAAAATATGGCACCTTCATCTTCTCAGCATAATATTTAAGATCGATGTTGGTGAGAGGTTTTCGAGGCAGTGTGTCTAGTAGTTTTTTGAACTTTGTGATTTTAGATAGAGGCCCAATCCCTTACGATATGGTTTCAAATATAGTCCCTTGCCACTTTTCCCAACAGCAATTGCCTCCATATGTCTATTATGGCGGTTTGTTTCTGCCAATTCCTCTCTGCCTTTTTTCACGTCATTTATAGCCTTGGCTAAGCCTACTGCAGAGCCTGCTAAACTACCTAACGCCGATAAACCAGCAAAAATAGGTATTAAGGGTAGAATTCCACCAACTTTCGGAATCGGTATTATGCGAGGTGTACGGATATTGCGTTTTCCTCCAGCTGATCTCATGTGTCGTCGTGCAGCTTGAAGCGCTACTTGCATAACTTTTCTAGTATCCTTAGCTACAGATCGCTTACCACCGGCTTTACGCAGATCATCACGTACCTTGCGTACTATTCCAGCCCCGAATGCTACCTTTCTAACATTATTCTTCCTGCTTTTATTCTTCTTTTTATTTCTTTTTGTAGCACGAGATGTGGTTGATTTACATCCCATACCAAGACGTTGTTTTCCCTTCATTATAGTCGTAACCAACCACGCGGCAGCCTTTTCTTTTAAACTTGCCTCTTTGGATTTAACTCGATTCCACGCAGCTTGTTCAAGTTGATAGTCTGCTCTATGTCGGGCTGATAAATCGTTCGAGTTTTGATCGTATGCAATATCGTGCTGCTTGCATGCAGCGTCGAGTTTATTTATACCTGGATCGCCTCGTGCTAATCTTTTTTTTAATTTAGTACCTGGACCACAGTACTGGTAACCGCCGGGTAAATGTAGTTCAAATGGAAACTTATTTATTAGAGAATTAACTACCCCCTTACCGACCTTTAAAAATCGGCTGTTCTTACTTGTGCGCTGCTTGACTAACAACATTTAAATAACAATTGTAATGCATACATCTATTTATATAGTCTTCAACCGTGCTACGATGCGCATTGTGAAGCAGAGCCAGAATTTTTCTATAGAAAATTTAGATGAAAAAGTTGGATGTGGATTGCAAATTGAATCGCGTCATGGGCCATTACTTCCATCAACTGTTCGTGGACTACTTATCGGCCCGAGTAACTGTGGCAAGACGAACTTGATGATATCTTTGCTTACTCACCCCCTTGGATTACGTTTTGAAAATGTATACCTATATTCAAAGTCCTTATATCAACCCAAGTATGAGTTCTTACGCACCATACTATCACCGATTAAGGGATTAGGGTTTTATACATTCAGTAATAATGCGGAAATAGTACAACCGTCTGATGCCAAGCTCAATTCTATTTTTATATTCGATGACGTTATATGTGAAAAGCAAGACGTAATTCGTGCATTTTTCTCAATGGGCCGTCATAGAAATGTAGACTGTTTTTATCTCGCACAGACATATTCTCGTGTAAATAAACAAATCGTAAGAGACAATACTAACTTTTTAGCTGTATTCAAACAGGACGAAATGAATTTGCATCACGTTTTCTCTGATCATGTCTCACCAGATGTATCTTTTAAGCAATTTCAAGAAATGTGTGCCCAGTGTTGGAAAGACAAGTATGGTTTTCTTGTAATTGACAAAGATAGAGATGTGAATGAGGGGAGATATAGGAAAGGACTTGATAGTTTCATATATCCATAAAGTATAACAATTAAAGTTTCAATCGACCTGTGGACGGCGTCGGGACTACTTCGTTGAGGCTAGACATTGGAAAAGAAAATGAAAGACCATAGCAATATCGATGGAGACATGGCAAGGGAAGTAAACCTCAAACGGCAACTAGTTGAAGCTACTGATTCTGTACGTAAAAAATTTAATTCACTGAAGAGTAGAAATGTTGAGAGTCAGTTAGCACTTGAGAAGATCTATGAGCCCATAACAAAACCTTTAAAAGTTATGTCATCTGCCTCACAGATAAAATCACATAACCCGGCACCACCAACACCGACACAATCTCGAGATAGTAATAAAGCTACGACCAGTATGTTTAAAGCGACACCTGAAACCAGTAGCGACGATGGCGAGAATAATGCAGCATATTATATGGAAACACCACCAAGATCGTCGTTAATGAGTACCCCAGGCTCAGAAAGATCCATTGGCAGTGTAGAAGAGAAATGTGCTGTAATCAAACAACATCTAGAAAATGTAAAGTCCGGCAACTATAAATATGACACTGTATATGGTGTTCGTCTAGACCCCCATACAGGCAAACTACATATGGGTAATGTCGAGGTGCGGTTTTCTAGTGGGGATATTACGTTGTGGAATGGTAATAAGTCTCTAGGAACGTATTCTGGCAGTACTAAGTTGTACGATGTAATATTTTTGAAGTACCCATTAGTTCTACGCAGCGATGAAGTATCTCTTTTTGACGAGGAGTATCAAATATATGGCGAAATATTAAAAAAGACGAGAGCAGCATATAAACACTATGATATCAAAAAGGGTTTGAATAAAACTAAATGGAAAAAATTCAGTGACATTATAGAACCACTAACATCTTCTACAGTAATGACGAGATCCAGAACTGGTTTGGGCTTTCCGCAAATGCCACTTCAGAAAATATACAATAGTAAAGGTGTCGACTATGTTTATTGGAATAAGCCAAAAGAGTTGGTAGATCGTCTACGTCTGCTGTATAGCTCAAAAATGGCAGGTAACAGTGGCGTTAATAATGAAATAATTAGTTTGTTGGAGGAAATGAGAGAAGAAAAAATAATCTATTAACATAATTATAATGGGGAAGTATAATATACTGTGAAATGCTTAAATCAGATCAGATGTAATTAGAAATGCTACCTGGTCACAACACAATTGATAAATTTGGACGCAGAAGAGGCGGCGCTAATAAATCATTAGTCGTGCGTGGTCCACCAGGTCTTGGCTTTAAGCTAACTACAGATAATCACTTCGACATTCAGAATAAACGTTTAAAGAACATTGGAGAACCGGTAGATAGTCAAGATGGGGTAACACGCAACTATGTTGAAGAGCGACTTACTACCTTCTTTGCAGACATCCGCAAGGCTATGGATGAGGCCACTAACTTAATTATCACAGCAATGGAAAAGTATGTTAATGGTCAAATGGAAAAGTATGTTAATGGTCAAGTTTTGTTAGCTGTTGCTACTGCAAAAACTTATGTAAATGAGGAAATTCCGAAAAAAATTGATAAAGGAAATGTACGGGTTGTTGCAGAGATGAAAAAGTATATTAATGAACAAATACGAGCGAATATTGATAAGGAACATAAAACAGTGGAAAATTCAATTTCTCAGCAAGCTAGAGAGCTTCAGAAAATAATTGACAAAATTAATAAATTAGAAGAATTAACTTATTAGAAATTAGTCTATCGGCAAACATGTAACAGCTTAGTGTATTCTCTGCACACCCATTCGATCCAATAAGTTAACATGGAAATCAGTGCTACAAAGAAGGCCATTGTGCAGGAACTGCACAGGTTACCCCGAAAAAATTTTCGTAGAAGAAGAACAATCATCAAAGGGTATGCGGATTTATGGCAAATGGATTTGGCTGAAATGCAGCCATATGCGAACCTTAATAAGGGCTATAGATATATCCTCGTAGTGATCGACTGCTATTCAAAATATGTGTGGACAAGACCCCTAAGAAATAAAACGGGTATAGAAATTACGAAGGGTATGAGGAGCATTTTGCAAAAATCAAACTACTCACCTAAGAATCTTCAAAGCGATCAGGGTACGGAATTCTACAACAAAAACTTTTCCACTTTAATGAAAAAGTATGGCATTAATCATTACTCTACATATAGTACGAAAAAAGCAGCAATTGTGGAGAGAGTGATACGAACATTAAAAAATTGGTTATATAAAGAATTCTCAGCCAGAGGTAAATACAAATGGTTCGATATTCTATCCAACGTCACAAAAAAGTACAACAATAAAGTACATCGAACTATTGGCTTGAAACCTGCTGACTTTAAACCAACCACATGTTTAAATGTGTATAATCACATTAGGATTGCTTTAAAACCCAAGTTTAAGGTTGGTGACATAGTTCGAATAAGTGCATACAAAGGTGTATTTGAAAAAGGTTATACAATTAATTTTTCAACTGAACTTTTTAAAATTGTGAAAATAAACATAACGAACCCAACAACTTACCAGCTCGAGGACATGCATGGACAACCAATCAAAGGATGTTTTTATGAAATGGAGTTACAAAAAACTAAGTATCCCGACATATATCTAGTGGAGAAGGTTTTAAGAAAGAAAGGGAACAAAATATTTGTCAAATGGCTTGGACTTTCCAATGAACACAACTCTTGGATTGACAAAATGGATGTCGTGTAATTTAATAAATGTAAAAATATGCATAATTAATTTATATATTTACTTATGTATCAGTAATATGGAAATAAAATATGTATACGATATTAATGTGTTTTATTTAAACGTATAAAATTCATTATTGAATTGCTTTATTTCACTGTATAACAGTATTTAGATTTTATATTTCGTTAAGTTAAAGAGAAGAAAAAAAAACAAATTAATATAAATATATTTTATTTTAAGCAAAATATGTAAAAAATACAAATTAATTAAAAAAAAAAAAAAAATCTTCATGAAATCCCACGCCTTAACATTCGAATTTCTCGATTCCAGGACACCAGCATTTTCTATTGTGATGCAACATATCCACATAATAGTGACCGACATTTTCGCACAATAGTTTATTATGTCTACACTGGCTGCATATATTATTCCAGCAATTGCTCTCGAATTTATCACATGCCATACACCGCTGCCTTAATGGATGGTCCACCATGCAAACACCACAAACATCTCTCATTATTCCAAAGTTGCTGCGAGCCAACATTTGAAGACATTTACGACACTGACGTTCCCCAGCTTTTCTTCCTTGGAACCTCTGAATTGACACAGGATTCTCCCTTACACAAATTCCACACAAGCCCGTACATGGATTGAAATATTCCTTCGGCCAGGAACGGTAGCAGTTATGACACACCATTTGGTCATTTATTCTAAAAGGATATGCTGCAATGGTTGGTTTTGACTGCCACTCTTTTGGAAAAGGCATTTTTAATACTTCTTAATACTTTACAATATGTACAGTATGAAAGCAGAATAATAACTGTGCTCCTCATTGTGTTCATTCTCATTTAAGTAGATGCTGAGGGCGCTGACGTCAGAGATGACATGACGTCATCAACTGTATATATAAACGAGGAGGTGACTCGATACAAGTCAGTTGATTTTCAACAATCATCAGTTCCAGTAACTATAATTCTGTTCTGTTTGCGATGGCTGCTCAACAAAATTTTATGGCAAGTGCACCAATTGGTTGCATAAATAATGAATTTCTGGATTGGCTAGCAGAAGTCGACCTAATAAATAATCAATGGGGTGACGACTTAGATGCTGATGATGCCCTTGGAGATGTCGTGGCAGAGCCTGAAGGAGATGTCGTGGCAGAGCCTGAAGGAGATGTCGTGGCAGAGCCTGAAGGAGACGTAAGTGAAAGTGACGAAGAGGATCTAGGCAGCGAGAATGAAGGTGATGCGGAGGAAATAAATGTTCCCATTGGAGATGGTGTGGGTGAAGAACAGGAAGTCGTCGACCAGGATATCGATATGGACGACAATGGTATCGTGGCCGACGTGTCAGACGATGAGGACGAGATAGAGCAGACCCACAGATATCTCCAAAGAGGGAACGCTACAGAAGAATTATTTTGCACCACCATGGCGTACGTAGCTGTGGATGTACGAGGTGGTGCAGAATACCTCCTTTGTTACCCGTGCTACATCACATACCAGAGACGTGTCGATCGGTCACTCCATCGACACTTCGATATGCACAGGACAACGCGATTAGCAGACGGTGTAACGGAGGAGTGCAAATGTTGCAGAAATCCTCTGCATCAAATACGACCTCTCGAAGTATGCAATATATGCAATTGCAATTATAAAAAGACCTGAGTTGTAAATATGTAAATAGTTAAGTTAGTTTAGTTAAGTTAGTTTAGTTATGTTTTATTTTATTGTAAATATATATATATTTTTACTTCCTTTTATACTTCTTTTTTTTTCTAAATATACTTCTTTTTATTTTGTAAATATAATTCTTTTTTTTTTTTTTTGTAAATAAATATTTCTGTAATATGAAAATGTCGTGTTTTGTTTACATCTTGTAAAGTCTAAAAAAAATAAGATATAATTTAAAATATCTGTCTAAGTGGTGGAAATGCTGCTATGATAAAAATAATCTGTGTATAAGAAACAGTCTACCACCTCACTCTTAATGTACGTTGTGGTGGTTGAATGGCACTAGTATAAAATGAATATGGGGTTGGTATAGGCTAGACTGCTATAGTAAAGCGATATTATGCTACTCAAGTGAAGACAAATGTACTAATTTCTTATTATGTAAGTCAATTTACCCCACTTTATTTTGCACTTAAAATAGAGAATAATAAACAAATAATTTCTTAGAATCGATATATTTATTTACATAAAAAAAAACATTTGTATATATTATTAATTACAAAAATTAAATATCTTCATCAGCCATATATTCTTCATCGGATACCTCGTTATTATCATAGTCGTCCTCATTTGGAATGGTCTCTAGACTCCAGAGTGACGGTGACCGATCCATCGACCCCATGGGCTCCACTCTACTGTCTCCACAGTCCTCGGTCGTACTATCAGGCACCTGTGGGGTGTCCTCAATATTTTCCAATGATGGTAGCGGTGGTGGTTCGTATCGTAGAAAGTACTCTGCCCAATAATCTGGTCCAAGTATCGGATCACTGCTGGACGACACGGTATGATCTTGAATCTGAGTATTCATAGTTAGAGCTCTCTAATACAGAACTGATAAAGAATAGAGGATTCTCTCAGTTTTAAGTATGTCAGTTTACCCCCACTTTCTCTCCCACGTTTACGATAGTGGTGGCGACGGCAATGTTACCATGAGAAAAATCCGTATATGATGAACCTAGTACCCACAATTCTTGCAAATGTTAGTTATAATATAGAGTGGGGGTCCATTTATATAAGAAACTCCCCTCATCATGTTTCTCAGTTAAACTGCAAAGTTGCAAGAAATGGCTGCTCAAGACAATACAATAAGTTCCAGCGACTGCGCAGAGTCGACAATGCCATTCTGGGAATACGAATACAGAATGGCCATGGAGTACAGAGATAATGGTAACATGCCAGACAGTAGTACTTGGTCTGTGCCGTTAGTACGCTACTTGGATGATCTAAACCAGGATGGTCCTGATGGTTCAGAATGGTGGAGACCATTGGGAGTTGAGCCACCCAGTAGTCCTAGCTCATCTATAGAGGTAGAGCCGCCTAGCAGATCTAGTTCACCAAGTGAATGGTCACTGAACAGTGGGTCAGAAGACGAAGAAGAAGAAGAAGAAATAGATGTATAACTTTTTATGTTATGTAATAAAAATAAATAAATTTGTAATCTTTCTATTTTTTTTTTATGAGTTATATAATAAAATATCAGCACAGAAAAAGTATTTTTTATTAACAAATATTTGCTTAAATTACCAAATTATACCATTATAATTTTGAGTTGAGAATAATGTAATCAAAAATAAATACAGTAATTAAATATAAAAATATGTAGCATACAGTGCGCCACTGATCGATTGGCAGCTCGATACAGAAATACAATTATTCTACCGACCTCTAAATGTCACCCAACGAAGTAAGTTATTTTTGTAGACGTACCATAGGCAACTCTATACAGGAATACAGTTATTATTCTAGCGACCGCTAGATGTCTCACATCTAAAGTAAGTAAGGCGTATGAAAATAAAATAACGTTTACAAACCAATACAATACATTCATAAAAATAAATAATGATATAAAGGTATGTATAATTAATAATAATTGTTAGAACGCGCGCATGTAAATGAAATGGTAAAATAGGTAGTGTAATATTAATTTCATACACTCTGTTTAGAAAAGAATAATATGATGGTATGTATATATATTTTTTTAAATGCACACCTAAATAAAGTTAGAAACCATTTTTTGTAAAAAATATATAGAGGTATGTATCATTTTTTTCTCAAGGGAGTATAGAAAAAAAAAAACAGTATAATATTAATTTCATACACTCTGTAGAAAAAAAAACAGTATTGGTGTTTGTGCCCCCCCCCCCCACCCCATTCTTACTATTTCTTTCACGTTTTTTTTGTGATCTGGGATTCGAACCGCTGTCACTACGGAGTATTTAGGGGTGTGAAACCCTAAAGCCCGTTCGGCTATTGCCGGCCTAAAGGCTTCACTGTTATACGTGAATACTAACCGCTCTACTTGCCGTTTGGTGCAGCGTAAATACAACGGTATGCATCTCCACATACACATAGTAGTGTTGTTGGTTGCATACCGTTGTATCCTGCCAATACCCGCGTACTATATAAAATCAAATTCAATATACACAGTGACAGTGGCGTTACATGTTTTTTTATTTTATTATAAATTATTATATTATATTATATTTTATTTCCAAATATATGTTTACGCTGTTACAAGAAATGAAAGGGAATACTCTTTTTAACATACCATTTATTTACGTTACAACCTAACCTACAGAGAACGAATTATAACTATTTCTAACATTTTTTTAACACAACTTTCACATTACCAATATTTTTTCAATGACCTTACATTGTTTTTTCACGACCTTCAACTTTTTTTCAGACTTTGCTTCAGCGACCTCTCGTTCGTCTGCACCTGTTAATAGATCGGTGTAATGCGAAATAGTTTGTTCTTCGGCTTTGATTTTTTCATTTTCTTCCTGTATTTTCTTTTGTGAGGCTTCGATGTTTTGTTTTGCTAAGAGAATGGCTCGCCTGGCGGTATCTCGTAATTTGTCATCACCAGCGCGGGCGGACGTTTTCTCTGCTCTTTCACGCTTCACTTTTTCCAGTAATTTGCCGAAGTTGCTGAAGATGTCCCTATCACCGATCTGAGAAAAAATCTCTTGTTCTTCATCGGAAGAGTCGCTTAAATTAACAGGCGATAAACGATGAATGCTGTGCTGTGGTCTCGATTTCACGACAGGCTCCTTACCTTTTTTGGATTTTTTCTGCACACTAGGAGTAAGAGGAGCTGGTTCTTCCAAAATGTTTCTAAGGATGCTACGATGATCACCCTTCTTGGATTTCGCCGCCTTACCCTTTTTTGAAGAACGATTATTCCTAGGAGCCGGTCTAGAAATCCTAGAAGGACCTGGTGAATTCTTAGACTTCTTGGGTGGTTGAAATTCATCCCCGGAATCTTCGACAACGTCAGCATTATTCTTTCTGGCGAATGCAGGAAGGGGCAAATCAATCGGCTCTTTGAACTTGCCTTGGTCTTTGACGCCACCGACATTGGGACCCGCGTCCTGAAGTGGCACAGCAGCTTCTTCTATCACATTACGCTCCACCTCATCCAGGATACGATACAACTCCGGATTGTATTCTTCAATCTCATCCTGGGACAGGTGGTAATCCACGTCGATGTCGTCAAAAGTAGCACCCACATCGATGTCGTTGAAGTTATTGCTACCGCCACCACCACCACTGTTTGTACGCACGGCGTCCTCCTGTGATGGCGTAAAATTCGACACAAAGGCCATCGCCGTCAAAACATCCAATAAGGGCGAACCAGCTCTCTTCCTGCTACCACCAGCCATCTGCGAACAGCTACTTCCTTCCATTTTTTTTTAAGTCACTAACAACAACTAACACAAAGCAAAAAGCGTTTAAGTCTTTTAATGACCCGTCAGCACTTAAGGATAGCTGAAGACGAAATGAATCTTGTTAGCATTGCTGGCGCTTATGTAGAGGAGTTCACCCCCACTACTCCTCCCCACCCATTTTTCTGATTGGTTTAAATTCACCCCCATCGTTAATGTATCTGCACATTTCAAGTCCCCACATCGATATAGTTCTCTTCATATATTTAAAGCAAATAACAAAATGTCAGGGTATTTGATCTTTACCCTAAAGTCAAAGGCGCCTACACTTTTTATGTGCCTTAAGTATATGAAGAGAACTATACCAAACTTCGACTATGCACACTCTCAGTAAGAAAGTGGTGTAATAGCTGAAAGCGTTAATAGTATACACTTTACATTATTTGATTACAATTTATTTTGAGAGAAAAGAAACACAACAATTCATGTATAAATTTTATTAACAACCAATAAGAGAACACATGTCATACATTTGCTACAACTGACTAAATACTGTTTTAAATTGATTAAGTGAAATATTAGGGATGAATTTTCCAGTTTAGTAGGACGTTCGCCGATCTTTGCGTTAGTATTAAAAGCATTATATGTTACACGTATTCATTGTTTAACTCGGCTATTGCGGCAAGTAAAGCATCTAAATTATCATTATTTTTTTCAACACCTCGTTCGAGACTATTTACGGCTGATATTAGCATCTCGACGTTTTGCTTTGGTTCACTTTGAAAGAATCTTATATCAGAGTGTCCCCAAGGCAAAGTTTTTGTGGTATTTGGAATAACAAAACGCTTATCGTCGTGATGAGAAAGTGCTACTTTATTACGCATCTCCGTATATATATCATGTAAATGACTTCTAAACGTGTTCATTTTTCTAAATATTAAACCCCCTTGTTCCACAACTTTCCTGTAGTCGTCTAATGTCAATTCTTTTTTAATAACCGACTTCTTGACACCTTTTGCTTTTTTTAATTCGTTATTGACGGATTGCACGTAATAGGCTTTGGCTCCCGTACCATAAAAGCTAATTATAGGATCCCCAGGAAACTCATCTTTCATATTTCCGAGCACCGATGGATTTTTTGGAATATTAAATTTGTTTCCTACAGTGTAATTGGACGTATCAAATTTTTCGGGATTTTGTATGATAAAGTCGTAAAAATTGTCAGTAAAAATTTTGATTATTAATGAATCAGTGTCAGTGTACAGCAAGGAAGCATCATTGCCAAATTTACTTTTAATAACTTCGTAAAAGAACTCATACAATACAGTCTTTGACAATTCAAGCACGCAAAAGCCAACAAAAATCGCCTTGTTATATAAGACCCTCAATTTACCCATTTCAATGGCCACAAAATCCTCTGAGAAAATTGTGCATGACTTAAAATTTGGCCGAGCTATTAGTGCATTTGCACCTACAGTTTTTTTGATACTTTCCCAGTGAGTCACTAACTTTATATCTTTTCTATTATCTACATTTTCCATTGTTTTTCCAAAAATTGAGTTGTTCATCAACTTATACTGGTCTCTTTCAAACTTATTGGTTGCATTGTTTCGCATTTCTGTATTCAAATCGATGTATTTTTTTAACCACGCCGACTGATTGAATTTAAGCACTCTATGTGTTTTTAACACCATTAAACCATGTTTAATGGCTTGTTTCAGGTTTCTGTAATGTACAACATATCTCTTTTTGTCATTCAAATTTGGAATTAATTTCGAGGATTTTGATTTTGACTCCGGTGGTATAATGCTTTCTACCAAAAAAGGGAGATCTGAGTGCAAATCATGTAATTCTTCCGGGTAATGTATGTCTACTTCAAAAACATACCCGATGGCGCTTTGATCTGAAATGTTGGTAATATCTAAATCGAGAATTTCTCTTTCAGACATCCACTCAAATCCGCTAGATGGCAGCATCTGACACATACTATGGCCATATAAATTCGTGCTGTCGAGATATGTAATAAATGAGGAAGGTTCTGTACAATCATAATTAGGTAGGAATTTATTGTTTGCAATATGCTTCCTTTCTGAGCACTGACTTATCCCGCCACGTATACCCCTTTTAAAAAAGTGAATCATGTCAATGTCTGTTAATAGCTCAAGTTCTACTTGTGTTAATTTTAACATAGCATCCCATGATAAACCAGGACTAGTGAAGTAATGTGCCGCGTCCAATTTATACTTGTTCAGGCAAATTTCACGAAAATTTTCAAATACGTCACATAAAAGTAGCACGTCTGTGGTTAAATAAATATCTGAATAAGATCCCAAACTGTTACACTCAAACAACCTCCACACATTTTGAGCTCTTTCGTAATCTTCGTCTGATATGTGTGTTTCATTTAGGTTATCATAAAATTCTTCTTTCGAAGGCAAATTTTGATTATTTAGCTTCTCTAAACTATCTACAAAGCTATATGGAAATACACCTTTCCGACGCATTAAATTAAATTTTACGTCATCACCACAAAAGTTTCTAGTCATAGCCATTTGATCGTCTGATAAATTTTCTCCTAAATGCTGTAGTGATGCTGACATAAATTTGAAACTATCAATGAATCGTAATTTTAAAAATTTATTTTTATTTTCTCCCTTGCTGTTAACATAATCATGCATATAAAGGTGTTTTGTGAAAGATATATATTTCTCCTTGTTTTGTGGTATTACTTCAATTTTATCTTTATGTGCACACAACTCTTTGACAAATAGATGTATGTCATATCCACTCATATTGTGAAATATAACAGGGATAAAATTTGGAATTTTATAATTTAAATTACAGATAGAATGAGCAGCACCGAATCTTATTTTACCAGTTATGTGGCAATGATCTTTCACTTTTACGTCACCTTCTTTAAAGGGTTTCTCACATATACCGCAAACGGTTGCATTGTTAAAATTTTCTATCTCCGATGGTGTTAGAGGAGCCATCGGTGTTACATCTTTCAAATATGTATTATAAATTTCTCTTACATCACATTCTATACGTGATACAAAAACCTTAGCAGCATCAGATCCTCTATATAGCTCAAACTTGGAAAGGGAATTATCAAAAGAACATTTTATGAAATATGCGAAAGAATACGGCTCATGAATGAAGGTTTTGTTAGTGTAAGAGCACTGAGGATTTGGCTCACACGTATTTATTGGTTTAAGAATTGATTCAAAATCAGCATATACTACGAATGGTACTTGCATTTGCTTTTCAAAATTTTCAAATTTTAATATATTTTCCGGTACCTGTTTTCCATATTTATCAAGCCGAAATTGTGTCGATGGTGTTGTTGTATAAATATGATTACAATCATTTTTCTGATGAAGCATTAACTGGCGCTCATTGCTAAAATACAGCAAACATCCGTCACAGAAATATTTTTTATGTCCGTGAGCAGAAATTTGATGTGAAACTAACCCAGATAAATTCTTTATCCAACAATAGTGAGTTTTGGCACAGTCTATTGAACAATGGTGATCTTCATCACATTCCGAGGAAATTAATAACAAATTAACATGCATACGTAATTTTTTCTCAGAGTAACGCAAAGGTCCGACGACATCATACTTTATTCTATTATTCTCAAATTTCTTTTCTAAACCATATACGTTAATCGATATATTATTCAATTCTTCAAATTTAGAAATATCGCGCAATTTAACTGGAAAATCCATACCTGTCAAGTTTAAAACTCTTGAATAATGCGGATAAGATGACATGTCAGATGTTTGACCATTTGCAGGATACAGTGCTGAAGTTACAGCCCAAGCAAAGCAGCATTGATCCTGGTTTTCTATATTCACTACGGCCTTTTTGTTTTCTATGTACTTTGGTAGTTTAATATATGATGAACCACGTAGTGGACTGTACTTATTCACATTTATTTCCACAAATTTTATTTCCTCAAGGGCCCATCCTAAAAATAATATGCAGTTATTAATCATTATTCTACACTTCGATAAATATTTACGTACCGGAATCGCGTTCTTGGAACTCTGTAGTTTGGGCAACCATCATATCCACAAAAGTATCGAGAAAGCTGCCTAAATCCATACCTTGATCCAAAATTTTATTGCAGGTGTTAAATGATTTCATTTCAGACACTTCTTGAGTTTGCAATATGTATCTGGCAAATGTCTCCATGTTTATCTTCACTATTTTGTGAAGCATCAGGACTTCATGCAATAAATCCAATACTTTATTTCTAATTTCGTTGAAAAACATTATATAGTCCAATTTTTCATTTTCACTATGCACTCGGTAACTTATTATTCTATATTGGAAAGCACTTCGGACAATTTCTACACCATTCATCAAAGGTACACACGAATTTGTTCTATGCTGCAATGTCCTCTTATGAGATTTCATCTGTCTAGCTGTTAGAGTCACATTACAGCTGTAACACGTTTGCTGATTTGTAGATGTCGAAGGAGTTGAATCTAATTTTGGTTGTTTTGCCCCAGGCCCATTATCATTTATATTTTTACATGACTGTCTCTGATGACGTCGCATATTATCACCTCGAGTAAAACTAGCACCGCAAGTACACGTATACATCTTGGATACTTTACTGAAGGAATCTAACTTTAAGAATGATAATACAGAGACTCCTCTTGCTCTTTTATAGCGTTCTGCTACGCCACAAAGCCTTCCCCCTCTTCAATTACAAACATACTTTTCGAGGTCAAATGGAGTGGTGCAAGTCGAACTCAACAACTGCCAACGACCTTTCAAGGTCAAGCTTTACAACAGTACTTTTCAAGGTAAAATGCAACCCGACTTCAAGGACACGCACCGGCTACAGCTCAAGGCCACGGAGCGGCCTCCACGTTCACGGCCAAGGTCATGACGACTTTTCAAGGTCAAATGCAACCCGGCTTCAAGGGTACGCACCGGCTACGGCTCAAGGTCACGCCATAGCGGCATACACGTTCACGGTCAAGGTCAAGGTCACAAAAAGTGGTGGGGGGAGACCCAACTTCGGCTAAAGTCCTCTACTAACGTCTATTCTATCTGGCCAACCTATCGTCCGATATTGTACTAGGGATGGATATCCTAAGTACGAAAGATTTCCAGATAGATCTGATCACCGCCACCGTTTTCTTGAACCGCCGTCCCGTTTCATCACCGCTTGGCAACAGTCCGTTGGGAGGAGTAGTTTTTGCTCTATCCCAGAGCGAAGGAGCGAAACTTCGGGAACGCCAGGATACTGAATTGTCAAGCGTCCAGAACACATCTGAAACCGCGCAACCGGCCCAACCTCATACGCGCCTCTCACCGTCTAAACGGCGCAAGCGAAGGTACCGTCTGCAGAACTCAAAGAGGCAGGAAGTAATCAATAAGAAGATTGATGAAACGTTATCCAACGGGATAATAAAACCGCCGAACCGTTCGTGGTACCAACCAAAGAAGACAGAAGTTGCCCGTAGCCCAAAAGGATTTCCGAATTACTGCATACGTAATGATCGGCAGATCCACCACTTTGGGGATTCCAGCAAACCAGATCTGTCAGACTCATGGAGAATACGTGTTCCCACAGCGCTCCGCCGCACCATCCTGCAAGAGAAACATGATGCTCCGTCCGCTGGACACATGGGGATCGCCAAAACCATTGCACGTATCTCACAGAGGTACTACTGGCCAGGAATGTTCCGTGACATAGCCAGATATGTACGAAGCTGCATGCAATGTCAGCGATGCAAAGTCTCGCAGCGGCAGACAACAGGAACCATGCAACCGTCAGTCAGTAAGCAACCATGGGAAACAGTCCGTACCGCCCGCAAGAGTTTTTTATCGAAACTTGAACCGAAACATTCGGGACCGTATACCGTTACCGACGTATCACCAGTTGTCTACAACCTCAAGTCCACTACCGGAAAGAAGATCACTAGGGTCCACAACCGGGATCTGAAATCGTATTCTTCTGTCAACGATAAACCGTTCACTACTGCCACCTGGAGGAATGCTAAGAAGAGATCCTCCAGGAGACCAGCTCGGCCTTAGAAGATCCGTTAACCGCCACCGATCAGATTTACCGTTAATTTCTTTTGTTTTAGGCAAATCCCTCAATACCAGGAAATGGAATTATAAGTCATGGTAGAAGAGGAGCCTGTCCAGTTTAGTTTTTTTTGCATTTCTTGGATAAATGTAAATAAAGTTCTTTTTAGTTTTATCTTTGATTTTGTAAAAGGTGTACTTGCGTCCAAATAAAGTTTATCTAACCGTCGTGGGGCAAGCGCCTTCTAATCAGATAGGGACCGTTACAGGAATTTGTTGTTTCTTTTCTTTTTTTTTTAGGAACAAGAAGACACAAGGAAAAAAAATAATGGCAATTGCATTTTATTTTTTTTTTTAACGAAGTAAGAGGGGGGTGTAACGAGACAAATTTTGTCTTGCAATTTGCACCTAAGTTATTATTCCGTCCTAGTATGTAAGAGGTTTTGTACTTATATTGTAATGCACAGTTGGGGTACATTGCGTAAATAATTGTTATATTATAATAATAAGTCCGTTAGATAGTTTTATTATTGTACATAATTATCAAAAGCTAGGTAAATATGTAGAGATACACCAGTTAGTCCTCCCCACCTGACCGGCGGCACAGACAGAGAGAGAATTAACTTTCCTATGCAAGCGAGACACTCTCGCAGTTCAGTTGTGTCCGGACCGTTGTAACAACCAGAAGTGTGGTGCAGAACCTGGAGACCGTGCGCGCCGAAGTAATAGAGGTGAGCTTGCCAAAACCGTCAGTCCGACCAGACCGCCAGTCCGTAGCAGAAGTGCACCGCAAGAGAGGAAGTAAGTAAACATACATATTAGAGTTTGGTAAGCAACTTGGCTGATGTTAAGTACCGTGTTTATTAATTATCCTTGTTTAGTTTTCAGCTGAGACGCCCGCCACCGTGCGACGTCCCCGAACGGCGTAGTTTTTCCGCTTGCTGAGGGGGAGTTGAGAGTGGCAACTTTCTGTGGTCCCAACTGGTCTTCCGTAGTTTTTCCGGACACCAGGAGAGGACTTGTATCACCGGATTCAAATCCGGGAGGTAGCCGAAGGCGTCAGGGGAAAGACTGTCACAGGTTCGTGTACGCTTGCGGAATTTCAGCCAAATTCTGGTCGGGAGTAGGCCTCGTGAGTATACTGGGGTAGTTTTTCCCCCAGTATCACGCTGTCATAAAGGCCCCCTACCGTCCGGCATACTGTCTGAAATTCCTGACAGGAGCGTTCCGCAGCCACCTGGACGCCGAATTTAGCTTCCAGTTAAATAAGGCTCAAAGGTGAAATCGAACTAAGGGGAGACAGCTTGTAAGGGGAGGACTGTTATAGGTTCGTGTACGCTTGCGGGATTTCAGCCAAATTCTGGTCGGGAGTAGGCCTCGTGAGTGTACTGGGGTAGTTTTTCCCCCAGTATCACGCTGTCATAAAGGCCCCCTACCGTCCGGCATACTGTCTGAAATTCCTGACAGGAGCGTTCCGCAGCCACCTGGACGCCGAATTTAGCTTTAGTGTTAAATAAGGCTAAAAGGTGAAATCGAACCAGGGGAGGACAGTTTGTTATTGTAGCTGGTATCTTTTTGCTGGGATATCTTGGGCAGGAACAGACCTCGTGAGTATGCTGGGGTAGTTTTTCCCCCAGTATCACGCTGTCATGAAGGCCTGTTAACACCTAAAATATTCCCAGGGAGGCTTTACGTGAGCTTATTGACCTTAATTTATCCCCAGGGATAAATTGAGGCAACAAGCCGGGACCGTAACCGTTTATTCTTGGTTTATTGTGTAGGCCTATATGTGATTTAGGCGCTGCGCATTAGCCAAGTTGTATTCATATTTTCTTGTATAATTTGTGCTACGTACATTTTTGCTTCCTCCCGCCTGGTGACCGACCGTACCGACCGATCATACCGCACTACCCCCCCCCCCACTCGCTCACCGCTTCACTGCTTTCATTAACCGCTTAACTATAACCACCGTCTGGCTAAACTCCGTTGATTCCGCCTAGCTTTAACCGCTTAACTCTTGGTTGTTGTGTTTACCGTATAGTGTTAAGTACTAGTATTGTAAATAGTAGGTAAATAGGCAATAAATATTTTATAGATTTTCTAAAAGAGTCTTTTACTGTGTGTGTGTGAAGTCTACTATCCCTAGACCTCTGGACGTACCGTTTCTTCACTGTAGCTATCCCAGCCCTACTGCAACAGGCTGCGTTAGGAGGCTAGTGTGGGACCTTTACACCACGTAAAAAACTGTAAAGGTGGCGCCCGAGCTTACCGCCGTTTGAAAGCTCGAGTGTCAGGGTGTGACGGGTGAATAAAACGTCACAAAATCAATAGAGCTGCCATACTTGCATAGCTTTTCTAGATTTACATGAAATTGGGCCACTAAAGAGAAAAGCTATTGAAATTAAAAAATCCTGTAGAAAATAGGTTAAAAACTGGTGTGAAGTTTTTAGAGATAAAATTGTGGGGCCATTTTTTTTACCCTTACACCCGAAACATATTTAGAAATAAATATGCAATTTAATCTTTGGATTGGTAATGGCGGACGAATTTCATGGCCACCAAACAGCCCTGGTTCAACACCTTTGGATGCATTGTTGTGGGGGTATTTAAAGGACAAAGTGAATTATGATTTTAATCAAATTATTGAAATAATTAAAACTAAAATTAGAGAAACCATTTACGAATTAAACAGGGACAATGATAACTCTGTTTCTAATTGTTTAAATAATTTAAGAAAAAGGTATGAACTTTGTATTTTAAATAATGGTGGCCATTTTGAACAATTTTTGTAGTTGATGAAAGTAATGCTGATGTAGAAGTTTCGTTGTTATTTTATGTTATAAAATATTGTTCGTCTCAGGATCTTATTTTTATTCTTATTGCTTCTCGGTAACCCATGTTGATCAAATAATAATAGGAAATGTCAAACAGTAACAATGTTTTCATGGTATCATCACTCACAGAGGAGTAATTACTATGCTTCTTTCGATCACCATGAAATACTTATGTACATGTTTGGAGCATATTTAATGTCCGATATATCACGTGACCTACGCAAGCAATTGTTTTTTTAAATTGTATTTAAAAAATATACACATATAACCCTACAACTTTTATACGAAACTTGTTTTAATCTCCAATAATAACAGAAATAAAGGTGGGGTCAATCTATAATGAATAACCCTGTACAGGGCTCAAAAAGTATACATCAAAATTTCCTCGTAGGCTTACCTACTCGATTTATATTTCTATGTTAAAATATAAATCAATCACATTTTTAACTCACAGTATAAAGAAAATCTGACGAATAAAACAAAACTTGGCCCTACGTAATAATATTGAATCGATTTTCTGTTGAACATTGAACCCTCTTTTGAACCAAATCTCATCAAGTTTTCTTTTTAACTTCAGTCACAGTTCAGTATCCCAGGATAATCCTCACTAATCCTCATTAATAAAATGAGGTTTAGTTTATTGGCCTTATTTTGATTGGTAATTTCGTATTCTGAATAAATTAACAAAACGTAAAATAATTTAAAAAATACATAATATGTAAACATGAATTTTAGGTTTATTAAAAATACACAAATTAAGCCTAGAGGGGCCACGAATCTTCGCTATAACGCAGCATCTGGTGACATAGTGACCTATATTGTTTCCACAAATACCAAAACTCTTCAATACAACACTCGAATACAACACTAGATGCTCGTTTCGCTAACCACGTTAGCATTGCCAGGAGATAATAAAAACATCTCCGATGATGCTAACATGGTTAGCGAAACACGCGTCGAGTATTATATGCTACACTCGAACAAAATATCATTATATTATAGGCCCTTCTAAGCGTAGACTATCAGGAGTAACGATTTTATTATAAAATGGATCTGACACTAGATGATAAATTAGAATATAATTGATACCATTATGTATTACATTAGCAACAAAACGTTAATTATTTAATTTGCGATAAGGTTAGAAATAAAGCAAACACCGCAATCAGTAATTCTGATAATTCGATTTTTATTATGTTTTTAGAAATACTGAGATATTTACACATATGTTCAATAAAATATCAATATATTTCCCTATTTGCTACAATAAGATTATACTAAATAACGTATACTTGCATGAGAACATTGCGGAGTACGAATATTAAATTTGATAATGTTTTTCCTAAGAGCACCATTGTACAAAATTATACCTCAGGGTGTGTCACCACAACCTTAAACTATCTGTATTTATGAAAGCGTTATGGTTGGGACTGCAGAGTGAGAGGCAAATCGGAGTTTATTTTTGGTTTATTATAAATATTTAAGAAAACAGTCTTGATGTAATATTTTAAACGAACATTCTTTACTATTTTTGTCATCGATGAACACCTCTTTGTTACTGTCCAGTTAGTTTTTATTTTTCTTTCGATAAGTTGCAGTACATATATTTTACTATAGCAACACATTGTTTTTTTTAATACGCATTTATGAGTACTAACTTATAGCCTAAGAGCTGGCTACGAAAATAAAAAATGATAAAGTGCATTGAAAAATTGTATGTAAAAACCCTCCTTACTAGCTGAAAAGTACATAGCTCTGCAGCCAAAAGTCCATCCCGGGGAGGGAAGCGTGGGTGGGCGGTCACACGCGTTAATTTTTAATCAAATAAAATCTTTGAGTGCAGCTCTGAAATTTTGTGTTATAGTTTTTAACTATAAATTGAGTAAGATTAGTGCCAGAAGTCTAGGTCGGGGATTAAACGTTGCCAGAAGTCAGTAAAGTTGTAAAAAAATTGTTCAAATTATTAAAATTTGACATCGATCAAGGTGCAGTTCTGGCGATTTTGTTTATATATTTAAAATCTCCCTACTGTTCCGGGGTTTCCGGTTATTAACGTACTAGTGACATTAATGGAACAAAAAACAAATCAAATTCGCGAAATGTAAAAAATGTTTTTCGTTCACTTCTGTCGGCTCGAATTTTCGATTTCATCCATGCAATTAATGATGCCGTGAAAATGCCAATTTCGATCTTTCGATATCGACATTAGGAAGCCTTCCTGCTGATGTATTTATTTAGTTATGAACATTTAAAAATATCATGTTTTGCTTTTTTCGACGAGACTAATTGAAAATTCAAGTCCAACCCGACCGTAGCACATTGTGTTTAGCAACGACATTCACAGCGGATTTCTCGGTTCGAATCCTGTACGGATGTGCTTTTTTTAATTGTTTTGAACTTTTTGGCTAATATTTCTTATCCTAAAATAACATCGCATTTACATATTTATTTCTACAGCTAAAAACTATAACTACCTACACAAAATTTGAGAGCTGCACTCAAAGTTTTTATTTAAATTAATAATTAACGCGTTTTACTGCCCACCCACGCTCATCTCCCCGGCATGGACTTCTGGCTGCAGAGCTATGTACTTTCAGCTAGTAAGGAGGGTTTTTACATCAAAATTTTCTCTGCACCTTATCATTTTTCATTTCCGTAGCCAGCTCTCCGTCTATTACGTCATATCTCATAAGGCATTAGACGTTTTCCTCAAAAGATAAAAATGCTGATTGTTCTAAATGTAGTTAATAAAATAAGATTTATGTTGGTTTATTTATGATTACAACACTCATTGTTTCTGCTAAGGTATGCAAGGTATGAGTATTTCTTCGATAAGTAAAATATTTCAATATTTAGGTACAAATGTAGGAAAATTTAATTTGAACAGAAAACAACAGGTTGAATTTTAAAATACAGTTTGTATAGAGGCATTATGTATCTCTTCGACACCCCATGGTTAATGTAAATAATTTAAACAGCTGTATCCTAACAGATGAATTTTATATTGTTATTGCAATTATTTACACATTAAATTTCTTTTAAACACTATAGGTTATTAAAATATTACTGAAAAACAATTTTTTTCTATAATACCTAACTTTAATACAGTTTGGAGAAATTGCTTCAATGCGATCTCTCACAAACATAATATAAGTATAATAGTATAATTCCTGAATTGTGATTCTAATTTGCTTTTGGTCATTTCAGACTTCAATCAATATAATAATGGTTTGCTATATAACGTTATTTCCCACGGTTGTCAAACTTTACTTAGGGGGAAGTTTGTGTTGTTCAAAAAATTAACGAGTAGAAGTTACAGTCTTTCTCGCAACTAAAAGAAAAGGTCTGGTCAAAAAACGCATATTGTTGAATTCTCCTATTGTATCACATTTGCAGATTTAGGCGTAGATTTTACGATCCTCTGAACTTATCCAAGTTCCCCTTTCGATGTCGAAATCGTAAGTCCTTTCAGCTTCCACCAAGTTCTATTTATTGCTGCGAAGCATTACATAAATTGGGAAGTACAGTGATAGGACTTTTGGCCATACCGCTCGCCCGATTTGATCCCAGTGAACTTGTGTGCATCGGTTGTGCAGATATACAGTGTGCTCCACTTAAGATGAGTGTTTAATTTATTTTTAAAGTAGATATTTGAATTTTGGTACAGAGATAGAACTTCAGGAGCAGCATTTCTTAGAGTACTGAACTCAAATGTCAGGTGTAACTCCAGCCAAAAAGTTTCTATAAAAAGTTATTTTGAATCTTAATTTAACTTTGGCCATCGAGTGTTGAGATAAAATTCGAATTTTGACATTTCTCTATCTATTTCACTCGGAAGTTCGAATTCTTTGTCAGTTTTCGCTAGCAAGCCATGGAAACAATTATAATTGTCAATATTAAAGAAGGCCACGATAAATTATTCGACAAAACTTGAACAGGAATTCACAAAATTCGAATTTTATCTCGAATCCCGGTATCCAAGGTTAAAATAAGATTCAGAACAACTTTTTCTAGTAATTTTTTCGATATGTCCAACGCGACGCAAAATATTAAGAATCTGTTCTATTACGAGGTAGTAGTAGGCTGGGGTAACACTTGACATTTGAGTTGAGTACTCTAAGAAATGCAGCTCCTGAAGTTTTACCTGTGTACTAAAATACAAATCTCTACTTCTGAAAATAAATTATATACAGGGGTGTCTTCATTTTGAGTGTGTCACACTGTATAAAAGATTATCGCTAAAATTCGATAGAAAGCAACGGTCTCGAAGTAACACTAATGGATTTAACTACGTCGATCTGCATGTAGACGTATCAAAATTACAAAAATTCCCTTGCAAGCAATGGAACTGAATCTGGTCTGACTTGGCCCTAATTGATCTATTTTATCTATATCCAAAATTACTATAATTTTTTTAATTGATGAAAACTATAGAAAGCAGTGGAACCCAAACTGGCCAGATTTAACTCCAATCGACCTACTTTGCAGCATAGAATGCTGTGATACACGAACTGATGCGATTTATCCCCAATAATTTTATTTTTTCACTAAATGTATAACAGGTCTTCTTCCTTGGCAATAATGTCACCTACTTTAAAAGTAAATTATTATTTGTTTGCTTATGATTGTATTGAAACATATTCTTTATGTTTGCAAAATCTTATAAAGAATATGTTTCAATGTCAACCACATACCAAATATTAGTTTCCTCAATTGTTGGTTAGTAAATCAGGCCACCTTGTACATAATTACTTCCACATCCACGTAGTGAACCGGAAGTATAGTGATGGTAAAAAAAAGTCAATTTTTTTTTCCGTCAAATAGGTTTAGAATGTCATGAAACGTCGAGATTTTAAATTTGAGCGAAAAAAATGTTTCTGTCTATCTGTAACTTTTTCTTGTCCGCACGTTTTCTCCGGAACGGTTCAAGATATTGACTTGAAATTTTGTACCCTTATATATTATAACAAGATCTAAAATAGGATTGTTTTCTGAAGATACCTGGTGAAGGGTTGGGGGTAAATAGGGGGAAATATGTGAAGCAAGCTGGTAAGAGTGCAGAAACTTGATATTTGATGTATGTACTACAAGCCAAGGCCTAAAAAAATTGTATAATATTTTTCATCCCCCCCACCATCCCCAGTTCAGTATTAAACTAAACAATTTTTATAATATTTTTCATCCCCCCACCATCCCCAGTTCAGTATTAAACTAAACAATTTTTATAATATTTTTCATCCCCCCACCACCCCCAATCCATTATTAGAGGGGTTGATAAAATAAAATTGAGATATTTACTTGAAATTTCGTACACGTATATATTATAATGACATCAGGAACTAGATTATATTTTGGGATTATTCTGATGAAGGGTTGGGGGTTAAATAGGGGTAAATGGGGGAAATAAGTAAAGCAAGCTGGTAGGTACAGTACAGAAACTTGAAATTCGGTGTATGTACTAGAAGCCAAGGCTTCAGATTTTTTTATAATATTTTTCAACCCCCCCATCACCCCTACTCCATTATTGAAGGGGTTGATAAAATAAAATTGAGATATTCACTTGAAATTTGGTACACGTATGTATTATAACGACATCTGGAACTAGATTATATTTTGAGATGATTCCATTGAAGGGTTGGAGGTTAAATAGGGAGTAAATATGGGAAAATAAGTAAAGCAAGCTGGTAAGATTACAGAAACTTAAAGTTCGGTGTATGTACTAGGAACCAAGGTCCCAGATTTTTTTATAATATTTTTCACCCCACCCCCCAATACCCCCACTCCATTATACAAGGGGTTGATAAAATAAAATTTAGATATTCACTTGAAATTTGGTACACGTATGTATTATAACGACATCTGGAACTAAATTGTATTTCAAGATGGTTCCATCGAAGGGTTGCGAGATAACTAGGGGTAGATAGGGGAAAATAAGTAAAACGAGCTAGTAATAGTACAGAAATTTGGGACTTGGTGTATATACTAGAAACCAAGGCCTCAGATTTCTTTTTAATATTTTTCAAACCCCACCACCTCCGCTCCATTATTAATGGGACTGATAACATAAAATTGAGATATTCACTTGAAAGTTAGTAAACGTATGTATCAATGTATCATAATGATATCTGATTGAGATGATTCCATTGAAGGGGTGGGAGGTGGTAGGTTAGGAATAGGGGAAAATAAGTAGGGTAAACTAGAAACTTCATTTTTAACGTATATGGTAGAAACCAACGCCTCAAACTTTTCTATGACATCTGCCCCAAATATCATTAAAATTCTTTTTACACATACTAGAGTGCGAGTCTAGTCAAGAGTTTCCTTTAAAGTGACTTGGTTGAAAAATCTGGATGTGGAAGTAGTGATTCCTTAGGCAGCGGTTTTTTTTACCTAACTGTATTATTTTTTTAGGGATCCTTCTCTGCTTATCTTGAAAGCATATTATCAGGTTTCGTGATAATGAATTCGCCAATTTGACCTTGAAACACTGTGCATGCAAAATCATATTTTTTTACCCATACGAGCTTTTTCCCTGTAGGATATTTTTGGTCAAGAAATATTTTTGAATGTGTATCAGGATCAGTTTTCGTTGTTTGGGACTCCTCTCCCCCTTGCCGAGGACAAAGCTAAAAGCCACCTTCACGTAAAATGTGAAATTATGTTTTAGGACCAGGGGAAAGGATTCTTATAGAAGTTAGCATTTCTGCTCTGGGCAGGAAGATAGAAAAAAATTCATTAGATCTTTTCACTTGTATGGGCAGAAGGTAGGCAATGAGTTTCGGTGAAGTAATTTATTTAATAAAAAATATTTCACTTACGTAGCTGTATTACTAAACACTATACTGTGCGCTAATCATTTAAAATATAACTTCTTGCGGCATTTTTATGGTGATGAAATATGAATTGATTTTTACTCGAGTAATTTTACAAGGGTTTTCCTAGAATAAAGTGATTGATTTATTGCTTTCATGGAATATTTGACTCTACACAAGTTGGTTGGATGGATATTAATAGTCTTAACACAATGTTAATTCGTCTAAATATTTTTAATAAAATATCACTGAAATCTTTGTTTTCTTTTATTGCAGAATTAACGCTGTTATGGGTGAATTGTATTTTTGAAGTTTTAATTAGCACAATTTTTAATTTTAAGTCTTAGGCTGATTGACAGTGATTGCTTTATCTCAACTTTGCAATGTGATGATGTGATATGTCTAAAGTTTTCTGCTGATAATATTGTTCCTTTAGTTGTAGTATTCTAAAATTCTATTTGGGTACACGTATGTATTATAACGAGATCTCGAAGTAGATTATACTTTGATTATTCCGGTGAAAGTAGATGAGAGTAAATTGGGGAAAATGAGTAAATCAAGTTGGTCAGAGTCCAGAAACTTGAGATTTGGGGTTTATATAATTCATTCTCCGGAAAAATCGAAATCCGTGTCTTTGGCATAATAACAATAATAGTTTATTGGTGTTTTATACACGTAGTATTTACACAGGTCAAGACATGGAATACAGAAACTTTAGAATGTCATTAAAGGTAATAATAATAATTATATCATAACTAAGATAAAAACATTAAAATACAAAAGCGTACTAAGGCGAGAACTAACACAGATTAAAATGACTAGAATCTGCACATAGAAATTCCTCAAATCAATAAAACGCCTTTCCAAGCAGAAAAAGTTTTACCGTTTCTTTAAATTTTCTAGAGTTTAACTGTTTGATATGGTTGGGTAATGCATTAAAGAATTTTATTCCGTAGTAATTTATGCTGTTTCTACTTTTAGTTAACCTCAGATAGTCTGGCAAAATTGAGTTACACTTTCTTGTGGCATATAACTTCTCTCCATCTGCAATCTGCATACTGCAAGGTCAAACCAGGTCAAGTACATAAGTTTGATCCATTCTAGCTCAGAAAAATAATAAAATAAAGAAAACATGATTACCAGAATGATTATTATAGTGCTGACATATATTAGGTATGCAATATTCAGTCAAAAGTTGCTTCAGATCTGAAATCGCGACTAAATTCTTTCTCCTTGAAGATCATTCGAGGAATAGAAAAATTCAAGCAAGAAATTCCTAGTCTTGGATAATTATAAATGCTCGAACTGTTCTGTAAACTCCGTGTCATAAGAGTAAACTTCGTGTCTTTTGAAAACAGTCGTTATCTTTTTGATAAAGTATCAAACAGTATTCATATATATTGACACCTGATATTCTCCGTTATCACATGTTGATTTGAATCCGAAAATCATTTTGTTCCCCTTCACAATCGATAGTCGACATTTTCTGGCGAATGACCCATATACTAGAAGCCAAGGCCTTAATTTTTTTTTATAACATCTGGCACCGCACTCCATTTTTAAAGGGGTTAAAAAAATAAAATTCAGATATTCACTTGAAATTTGGTACACGTATGTATGTATTATATTATAACGACATCTGGAACTAGATTATATTTTGAGACGATTGCGTTAAAGGGTGAAAAATAAGTAAAGCAAGCTAGTAAGTCCAGAAACCCATTGGGATTAGGTGTATAAACTAGAAGTCAAGATATCAATTTTCTTTATGACATCTGTCACCCCCACCACAACCTCCAACATCTCCATTCCATTAAAAGGAGTTATCAAAATAAAAATCAAAAGAAGATTTTAAATATTATATTATCATAATTCGAGCAATAATTTCCACATATGCAAATGTAGTCACAGTGCAAATATATTATAAAAATGTTTTCGTTTAAAGATACTTGGCTGGGAAATCTGGTTGTGGAAATAGTGATTTCTTAAGGGCACCTTACACGTTCAGTAATAATGTCATTACATGAAAACAATGATATTATTAATGAACATATAAAGTTATAAAAGTGGAATGATAACAAGTAATGAGGCGGTAATGAATCGTTTCCGGATATTTTGATATTCGAGCATCATTATTAGCAAGAGGAGGGGATACTGTCAGTAATAATGATCAAGTAAAGTGAGAGCATCATTATTTCGTCATTAAATACTTCGCAGATTTCAAGAACAGCTGTACTTTTTGAAGTCGATGACATTGCAACTGAAAATTTCAAATCCCCAAAGCTTCTTCCAGTGCAGTGGCTAGGTATCTCATAGTTAAAGCCCAGACATTCATTAACATTCATAAACTGCTCCGCATAACTGTATTTTTCCGTATTAAAATTGGTTCGACCATTCCCAATAATTTATTAAGTCTCATCGCCCATACGAAAATAATTTTTAAAATCACTCACTTCCTTCGTATCACTTATTTGCTTCAATAACATTAGATATGAATTGTCGCGTTTTTTCAATCATTCTTTCATCCAATAACGCCGTTTAACAACATGGTGTTTCATACTTAATGCGATAATGGGCTTGTTCCATGATATTCTTTTTATATGGTTTTTATACTTTTTCATATAGTACTCGATATTCACATTATACACTTAAAATTTCGTATTATTAACTTTTTCCGTTCTCGAGATATAAGGAGTTGAATTTAGTAATAGTTGCAAAAACCGAGCACTCATTTGTGACGTCACTATACGCAAGTGACGTAAGAAAAATGGCTTTCTGGGACCTTTCAAATTTAACCTGAAAAGTCGAAAAACATGGAATTTTTAAACGCTGGTAACTAAATAAATACGTCGAGTGGAAGTTCGTTCTATGTGTCTACGGAAAGGAGAAGGTCGGCGATGAATTATAGTCGTAAATTGCAGGGTCGAAATCGAAAATTCGTTCTGGCAGGAGCGAGAGAAAATTTTAATTTTTTGACATTTCACCAAATTGTACTTCCCTACTGTCAAGTAGTAAGCAAAACAAACAATACTTCGAAAACACTTATAATTATAACCAATAAGGAGCATCAAGTCTATTGAGATCGCCGAGTCTATGCGTATAGTGACGTAGCGCCTGGTCACGCCCCATTTTCGCGACATGGAAATTTGTAATAGTTTTTAAGATACTAAACGTGCGAATAAGATTCTGATATTTTGCAGATCCATTAATTTATACTTGCACTTTCGATTTGTGAAATAAAAAAAAATGCTGAACAAGCCCATTGTAGCTAGACATGTTTTTTTCTTAAAATCCATTCTCTGATAAAACAAAATCAGTGTGCTTTCTATCGCCATTTGACATAATGACGAAAAAATAATGTCAGTAATAATGAACATGTAAGTTGCGAAAAATAATGAGAGGAAATGACGGGGAAATTTTTAGTAATGATGTTTCTGTAATGATCTGCTGGAATTGCATTATTACTGAACGTTAGGTGCCCTTTAGGCAGAGGTTTTTTTAATTATCCGTTACTCTGTGCTCTTTAACGCTCTAGGAATTTAACCCCCGGCCAAGCTTACTAGCAGACGCGCCTATGTTCATTGAGCGTTATTATATCTATTGCTTCAAAATTTAAACAAGGTAATTGGATAAATAACTCAAACTCTTGTCTCAATCGTAAGCTAATGTTAATGACTTTTTCAGACAATAATTTTGTTTCAGATGGAAAAAGGAATAACAGGTTATTTTGAAAATTCTAATATTAATAATTCATAGTTTTAAGTTAATAATTAATTTTCGACTATTATATTATTATTATATTGTGAAAATTACACTTCTCAATGCTGTCCATAAATAGGCCAGGTAATAAAATTAATACTTAATAGCTCTAATAGCTAGTTTGTCAGAAGTTATAATAAAACTAAAAAAAAATATTGTACTCATTACTTACTTATTATCTATTCTTTGTTATTAAGAATATTGATTTTGAGACGTTCTTTTTATCAAGTGTTGTATATTCACACGATGTTAATTATCGGATCGATTTGAAATTGATTAATATACAAAAAAATAATGAAACACTATACCTTAATTTGGAAAGAGTTATAAAAACTTCCCCATTGAGTCGCCATTTTGTAAAGCTAAATTAATTGGGCGAGTGTAATTTAAGAATAAATGCTAATGAATTTGTTACAAATACACTTATACGCTATAAATAAAAATAATAATTAATATCATCATATAATTTTCAAGGAGTTGCCTCGGTGACTTAAGAAAACAAGAAAACAAGTACAGTATGCAAAAAATAAAAGTCTGTTTTAAAGTTAGACCATAAGTTACACCCTTCACTCAACATATAATTAAAAAACCCTTTTTTATAAAAAGTCTTTTATGAAAAATGCACTTTTCAGCTATCGCAGTATTTTCCATTTTTCTGGCTTATGTTGCCAAGAATTCGTAAATGATGTCACGCTTAAAGAGGGGGAGGGGGGTTCTGAAAGTTGTGACACTTTGTGACAGGGGAGGGGGGAGTCTCAAACAATTGTGATGTCACGATACAAGAAAATAATTTTATGCCTAATAATAAAAGTAAGTTCTTTATTGATTGCATTACTTCACAATGTAATACAATAGAATCAAAAGGCCATCGAACTAGGTCCTTCAGCCAAGGAGATAATAATATCATTTTGTATGGACAATATGGAGGGAAACAAAAGGTTAATTACATAAATAAATTGTTAAAAAAAGTAAAACTAATGTGAGGGGTAGTACGTTAAATTTTTAAAAGATGTATTTTTTATGTTTTGAAACAAAAAATGTCTATAACAAAAACTATCCCACCCCTTTGAGAGTTGTTAAAAAAAAATGAAAAAAAAAGAATAAAAAAAATATTTAGAGAAGATTTTAATGTTTAGATATGAATATTGTTACATTGCAAAACTGGTTAATATTTATATACATAAAAGTAATAACTTTGTCACAAATGCAATAAGATTATAGGGGCTTGGCAACTTAACTCATCTCGCAGTAGACAAGACCAAGGTCACTGGCTACCATAAACTAACATTTTTTATTTACGATAAAACTGCGAAGAGTATCCTGTAGAATGTGCAACAATTATATAAAAAGTGTGGTAAATCGGCGAAGAGTATAATGGTTATCTTGTTCTAATAACATCATCGCTTTCCTCATCAATGTCTGTAACTTAAATAGGTGACGTGTTCATTACATTTATCGAACAAGATGGTTTAATATGTACCTATCTGTTTTGCAAAGATAACGCAGGATTCATTTACTGTTTAATTTCTGAAAAAAAGGCCTTGAGTACCTATAATACGTAAATTACTGTCAATGAGTATTTTTATTGTATCAGTATATCACAGATTAGAGAGAATTTAATTACTTGTAAGTCAGTTTATTGCGAAACCTTAATTATTGCATTTATTCTGTTTTCAATGTCGAAATTAATTTATTTCTCTTGGCCTAAAAAAATCATTAATTAAAATTGCAACATTGTTGCGTTAACTATATGAAAAATACACCAGTAGACAAGACATTGCCTTTAGATCACAATGATCGTATACTGTTAATTTAGAACTTGGTTATTTCTTGCTTTTATAACCGTAAAATACAAAAAATCGATTTATTTCCAACAAATATTTATATGTAATACATTTAATACATAACTGTGGTTTGAGAAAAATATGAAATATGATTGATTACTGTTTAATTAATAATATGTATTATCTTTTCTCACTATTACTTTTAACTCTAAAGCAGTAAATCAAAATTAAAATGGTGGACGATTAACAATCGGGAACTGTGCATAGTGTAATTTGGAGTAAATAACCTAAAGAACCTGATTTATTTGTTATTTTCGCGATTAAAAAAAAATGATGGACGATGGAGCTAAACGGACATCGGATTCGTGTTCAACACGTCGAAATACATAAGATTACTATGTCGGGACCTGGGTACAGATCACTTTTTTGTGGGCCTGTGTAATTCAAATAATAGAATATTAAACTATACTTTCATCATCGTCGACGACTTCTGATTGCTTTTGAACTTCCTCTTGGGCAAATTTTTCTGGAAAAATCCCCCATTTATATCATTTTCCTGTGAATCATCTTCAATAGGTTATAAGATTTAACGTTTCCAAAGCGAAGACAACTTCAGTTATTTTTAATGCAGTCTTGATTCGGTTCTACGCCTGAATTAAACAAGTTAACCGTTATACTCTTCGCCGATTTACTGCACTTTTTATATAACTGTTGCACATTCTATGGGATACTCTAGTTGTTTTGTAAATAACATTAGTTTTAGACATTTTTAGTTTAATTACAAAATATAAAAAAAATGTACCTATGTAAAAATGTCTTTTTTATTTAAAAAATGTATAACTTTTTTATTTATTGATTGATTTTGTTCAAAAATAGGGTTCGTCCTCTAACTAACACTAACTTACTGTCCAAATTTCAATACAATCGGGCTTTTCGTTCTTAAGTTATTGTGCTTACGTGACGGACGGACAGACAGACGGACGGACGGACATTTTGAAAATTGTTCAGAATTCGATCACCAACACTGTGATATAAAAAAAATTTCTCTACGCGCAATATTACCGGTTTTAGAAATGTGCCGATCGAATGCAATATACTCTTCGTTTTTTATTTGCGAAGAGTATAATAATAGCGCTTCTTTTCACACTTTTTACTTATTTTTACTGTTACCAATGGGTTAGAACCTTTTTTTCGTAAAATTTCCTTATCTTTCATATTGTTATATACATAAAATCATCATTATAAAACTACATCGAGTGCATAAATTACCCCATTACTGATTTTTAGGATAAAGCGGCAAATCTGTCACTGCAAATTTTTAAAATTCTATTGTGTACCTATGTGAAATATTACTTGTTATATTACTGTAAAGTTTGCTTATAATTATGCGTTTTTTTACAAAATCGTTTGTGCTGTCTATGTTAAATACACAGCTCTAAGAATGTGTTTGTTATATTCAGTATCCATACTTACTACACTTACACAAAACTATTCATATAGTCAACAGTTTTATTTTATATAATGTTAAGATTTTAAGTCCTTCTCTTAACATTGGCAACCAAATAAAATTGCACCTTAATTGAACCTTATTATCTAATATCAAGGTCGAGGTCGGTTAAATAAGCTTCGATTTTTTTATTTGCTCATTTTTATACCAAGAAAAAATAGATCCCCTTTATAAAACTGGTCACTTAAAATTACCAAATAAAATGTCATTATTGCAAAGTGGGTTGAATTCCTAAAAACATGTTATTATCTATCTCTAGTACTTATAGACCTGGGAAGCAATAGTCTAGAAGACTCGACTTTCCGAGAATAGGTACAATAACCATCCTAGGTAGGTTTTAGAGGCGAAACACGATCTTCAAACGGAGACGAACAAAATACGAGAGAAATTATGTGTTTAGTGATCATACACTTGTTTTCTGTTATTGTGATTTTTGAGCTGAGAAATTCCGTAGCAACATAAATTTGGAACCAATAAGTAGCAGGTATGTAGAATAGAATAACATAGTCGATATCTAGTCATGTTTTTTGATAGATAGATGTTTATTTGACCACATTATATACAGATCATACATTTGTAGCAGGTCAACAATACTGGTATTACAGTTGGATATGCTTAAGAACATAGTTTACAAAGACAAACATTTTAAAAATAGGCACACGCTAACACAAAGTAATAGACAAAAATGATATAGATTAATTTGAAACCAAATTTACAGTCAATAACAATTTGATAACATTTAATTATTAAGATGCGTTATTAAAAAACACTAACAATACTTGACAGTATAAACTATTTCATAATCATATATAAACCATATAAAAGATCAAATAGGTTAAAAAGATTAGAAAAATTAAAAAGATTAATTAAAAAATCTGTGAGTATCCCCCATATTAACACCCAGTATATAAGTTGATATTAGATTCAGTGCACAAAAATTCAGCAACAGTATAAAAACAGTATTGTTACGTATTTCCACCTCTTAGGAAACACCCTGTATGAATCCGTGGGTTCTAAAATAATTTCAACAAGAGATAAACACTAACACTTTATTTAATAATTTACTGACTATACAATACTTCAAAATAACCTTTCCACTTTGTTTACTTGATATTTAACCTCACTTTTTACCGAACGTCACTTTAATAAACATCTTCTTCTGCGCCGGTAATCGCGCCTTATATACTCTGAAATTGCATCTAGATTCATCCAGAAACAATCAAGAATCTTCTCTCACCACACTCTAGAAAAGTCTATTCTCTTTCTACAAGTTTCCAGTCACTCACTATTAGGCATAGGCGTATCAATCTCCAGTTCCAAGGGGGTGTAATTCATAACAGTATGTAAGAATATGTGTCCTAATGATTTTTTTGAATTTATTTGTTGTTTAAGTTTTTTATCTGTTCGGGTAATCTGTTATACAGATTTAAGTTAAGGGAGTTTTTGACCGATTTAGCAAGACGGTATCTAGGAGGTTTTAATAAGTTTGCTGACCTTGTGTCATGATTATGATAATCAACCGGCCTATCATAGAGATTAGCGTTTTTGTTTATTTCTAGCAATGAGAAATAAATATATAACGAAGAAATGAGCATAATACCATATTTTATAAATAAAGGTTGACAGTGTTCATTAAAATTAGCATTTGCAATAATTCTAATAGCTTGTTTTTGTTGTCTAAAAATCCTGAGCGCATTTGTTGAGTTTCCCCATAGTACGACTCCATAACTTATATGAGAGTGAATCAGTCAATCGTATATACGTTGATAGTAATGTATTATTATTTACCACATATTTAAGACGTCTCACTAGAAAAATATAACTAGCTAATTTACTACTGAGTTGCTCAATATGGCACGACAAGTTGAAGTATTGTCGAGGACCACGCCTAAGAATTTGACATTGTCCCCTTTTGCATTGAGGTTATTAGTGGAAAAAATCGGTTTTTGTGTTTTATCACGATTTAATTTTGGCATATTGGAATTATACCATAGTTCGGCATGACTTTAAGTTTCAGATATCGTTTCATGTAGATTTGCAAGACATTTATCTGATTCGCGTAGGGTAGCATCATCAGCAAACATAATGATTCGGCTAGGAAATAAGTAATAAAATAAATCGTTTTCATAAATAATGAATAACAGTGGCCCCAGGACTGAACCCTGAGGCACACCATGCGCTCCGTTTAATTTTTTATTACTTATTGAAACGCATTGCTGCCTATTTGCAGATAAGACTCAAAGGGAGATAATGGTGTCCCCTTTATTCCATAAAAACTTAAGTTTTTCCACTAAGAGACTATGTTGAACGCAGTCGAAGGCCTTGCTGAGGTCACACAGCGTGAGCGCTATAAGTTTGCGCTCCTCAAAGCCCTGAACGATGTCACTCACGATATTGCAAACTGCATCTATTGTCGAGCAGTTAGTTCGAACACCAAACTGGAATTTATGTAGTAATGAATACTTCTCAAAATATTTGATTACACGGTTCCTTAGAATAATTTCTATTTTCTTATCAAAAATCAGGATAATTGATATGGGACGGTAATTGTCGGGACTACATTTATCGCCTTTTTTAAAGTTTGGTATAACTTTAGCAATCTTGAAAACGCCTGGAAAATATCCTTCACTAAAACATTTATTTATAATAATAGTGGATAAACCAAAAAATCTAATGTTCTTTTAATTATCTTACTATTAAGATCATAAATGTCACTGCTTTATGAGCTTTTAAGGACTTTGATTGCATCACTAACATCTAATGTTGTGACCGGCTCTAAAAAAAAAGTATTAGGGGCTGGTGTATGTTCCAAAAATTGAATTGCGTTTCCATTTGTTCCCGTTATTTATTAAGTGATCAGCTACTGTGGCGAAAAAATTACAAAAGTATCAGGGTCGATAAAAATGTTCTCATTAGTAATCAATTTCCAACTATCACTAGACTTATTTTCAGAATTTTCTATAGATAGAAGTATTGTAACGGAATCTGCTCGGGCGCCAAATTATGTAACGGAATCTGCTCGGGCGCCAAATTATGTAACGGAATCTGCTCGGGCGCCAAATTATGTAACGGTGTTTTGCTCTGGGTAGCTGGAGTCGGAGATTAGTTCAGGATCCAGATTAGTTTAATAAGACAACCCAATCAAAATTAACAATTTTATTATCTTCAACAGGTAAAATATGCAGGTTTACATAATATACAATAGTTACAGGTTATCGGTTTTTTTCAGGTCCGTATCTTTTACGGTTATTGGTAATCAGGTGATATTTAAATCGTATGAGTGAGAGAGACGACGAGAGTGTAATGCAGTGATGCGGCGAGTAGGGGTTTTGACGGCGGAAACGGCGGCGGGCTAATAACCATCAACTCGAGCAAGCTATCGGCTCAACTCGCCGGGTCACTCCTCTGTTAATTTATATTTGCTCCGTGTCGGTTTCGTCGGGACATCACTGGACTAAATAACATTTGGCACAAGTTCTGTCCCCGGCTCAGCGCGCCGTAAGACTTCTCTAGGTCAAGATATATTCGGTCCGGAGAGTCACGTCACTTGGTGCATAAATCCGCAAATTGTCTTCGGCTCAGCGCGCCGTCGGCAGTCTACGGAGAGATGTACCCAGTGCTCTTCTCGATCCGCGGCTGGGCTTTTATACACGAAACTATCCCTCCTTTTTGAGACGGTCGGAGTCGGGCGGTGTGCAAATTTAGTATATCGAGTATGAATCGCCGTCGTGTGGCAAATGTGCACACGGCACTACACTGAAACTTCTTAGTAATGAGGTATGACTTTAGGATGCTTCATTACACTCCCCTCGTTCGTCGGGTGAAAAAATTGACATCAGGAACAATTTTTAAACAATTTAAAACAACTCTAACATTTTTATCTAACTAACGAAAACATGGTAAAATTTCGTAAACACCCTGTATAAACATGTGAATAAACAATTTTAAAACATTTTAAAATAACTCTAACCTATTAAACATTTTTATCCAACTAACGAAAACATGGTAAAATTTCGTAAACACCCTGTATAAACATGTGAATATACAATTTTTAAACATTTGAAAACAAATCCTAACCTATTATACATTTTTATCCAACTAATGAAAACATGGTAACAAATTTTCGTAGACACCCTGTATAAACATGTGAATATAAAATTTGAAGTTTTGTCAACAGGAATCTATCTGTAAAACAACGGAAGAGATAACAGGAAAAATAAAATGTACTATGCAAAAAATAACTAAACTAGGTATGGCATAAATCGAAATAAATCGTAAGAAAACATTGGTATAAAAGATAAAACAAATGGATTCTAAAGCAAAATTAACAAAATTTACATATCGGAAAATGTAATAACAAATTCGGCCTGATAAAGTTTTCCGCGCACTCGTTTGCCGCGCACTTAGCCGTTCCCGCGCACTCCTGGGGTTGCGTTAGTGGACGTCTGCGGCAAGGGTATTGACGCACAGGGCTTGATGCTGGACAGGGCGGTGATTCCTGGGATTCGGGTGGTCGTTCCGTCGCTGCTGCGGTGCCTGAACTTTCGTCTCCGATTTGGTACTGCAGGAGGCGGCTTTGTGTCGTCTATCTGAAACAAGGCCCGAAGGCAGGGAATTGACCTACCTGGGGTCGGCGGCTTTGGGGGACTGGGGCTTTCACCAAATAACTCCCTGAACTTCCTTTCCATTGACCTGGACAGTGGAGATATCGCTTGTAGCCCAGGGGACGGTATCGGGGATGGCACATATTTAACTGGCGGTGAGGGGGACGGCTCAGCTCTGGAGGTTGAGGGACACCTCGGGGACGGCAGCAGGGACGGCATGTCTAACCTCGGCGGCGACGATGGTATTCTGGCGTTTCCCTGGCTGGGGAGGCTTTTGGCTTCCGGCGTCGGGGGTAGGGGTGATAGTAGGGCTGGTATCTGGGTTTCTGCCCTAATTTTTGAGAGTGGCGGCGTCTCAGGGTTGATTGTCCTGGGAGGATCAAAGAATATGTACAGGTTTTCCAAACCTGGTCCGGGCGGTGACATCGGGCGTGGTGGAGGAGACGGCGTCGGGTCGTCTGACTCAGGGTACCCGGGTGGTAAACTTGGAGTTCGTGGCCACATCTTGGTCTGAATTTTTCGTAAGTATTGCCGGTGTGAATCCCGTGGATTCATGTCTGGACGGTATTCTGGTATTCTGGTATTCAGGTATTCTGGTATTCTGGTATCCTGGTATTCTGGTATTCTGGTATTCTGGTATTCTGGTAATCTGGTATTCTGGTATTCCGGTATTCTGGTATTCCGGTATTCTGGTAATCTGGTATTCTGGTATTCCGGTATTCTGGTATTAACAATTTTTTGCATGGCTGGGTTTAATGGGCGGTATCTCTGTTTAATCGGCGTGTCGTCCAGGAGTCTAATTTTGTGTTGTGTTAGTGGGGTAACACCTTGAATTGTCTCAAATTTCGGAAGTTCGACTTGTAAAAAATTTGACAGGATCTGTTTTTCGTTATCTGAGGGCTGAATTAGAGAGAGCGGTATTGTTCCTTCTATTTTCTGATTAAAGTCTATCATCTTTCCCATAATTTGCCCTGTTAGTAATTTAAAATCAATGGTAACGTGATGGTTCCTTAGAAAGTCCATCCCCAAAATAATATCATAAGTTAAATTTGGCAAGTACAAGAAATTATCGGTTAATTGAAGTCCTGTTGTGTAGTAATTTAATTTGAATTCTCTGTTTACTTGTGTTTCGGTTCCATCCGCCAGTTTAATATTATGTCCGGTACAATTTATTTCTAGTAAGTTTGCTTTGCAGTTCGTGTATACAGCGTCCCCTATGTAAGAGCGGGTTGAGCCCGTGTCGAGTAGCGCTGTAAAGTGTTCGGTTCCGATTTGTATCGGGAGCTTCAGTCGGTCGTTGACATTGAAAACTGGAGTTTGGACGGTGGCCGCGGGGAAGTTGTTTACTGGCTGGACTGTTCGCGAGGCAGGGCAGCCATATTGCCGTTTCCCGAGGCCTCATTTTTGCAGCTGCAATCACGGGAAAATATGCCTAGTTGTCCGCAGCGGGAGCAAAATATTTTGGGTGTGTTTGTACAGTTATCTCGGGTGTGACCCTGGCTTCCACAACGCCAACAGTTTGTATTTCTATTGTAGTTATTAACTACGCTGTGCCTGAAATTTGTTTGTGTGTTATTTCTAGCATTGTTTTGTGTTCTGGGGTACTCGGCGGCGGTTTGTCTCTGTACCTGATCTTGTGATCTAGAATAATTCTGGGTGGCCGGCCTATTGTGGTTTTGTGTGTTGTTTCCATAATTATTTCTATAATTCGGTGCTTGATAATATCTGTCTGGTGTGTAATTTAAACTTAATCTTGGTGTGCCTGTTTGCAAGCTTGGTTTAGCTGCCTTTTCTTCTTTGCAGACAGTTTCGTGTTCATTTGCTAGGGTTATTAATTGATCGAGTGTCTGGAAATCGGTTCGTTTGATATATTTTCGGTATTCTGGTTTTAAATTTGAGTATATTCGGTATAACTTCTGTTCTGGAGTGATATTTTTAAGCCTCCGCAGTAGAGTTTGGATTGCTATTATATAATCTTTTATATTTTCGTTGTCTTTTTGTACACGGAGCCTTGCTTCGTCTTCCAACTTTAAATGGTAATCTGAGGGTGCGTAAAATGCTGTTAACTTTGTGACAAATTGATCCCACGTATTCCAGGATGTTTTATTATTTCTGTACCATAATAATGCATCGCCTTGTAGTAGTTCGGGTAGGGCTCGTAGCATTTGTTCATCATTAAAATTGTATCCGGACTGTAGCTCCTCTACACGTTCTAGAAATGAGAAAACATCTTTTCTGCCGTCGAAACGAACGTTCCATTTGCGAACTTCAGTTAAAACCGTACCCATGGGTGTTGGTAAAATGTATGACCTGTCTGGTATTGTAGGATTTATTTGGGTGGGCGTGGCATCAACTTTCTTGGCTGCCTCGCTACGTAAATAACTTTTTAGTCTACTTCGGAGTTCTTCCACTGCTCCAGTTGTAATTGCGCCGTACTTGGATAATTCTACTAGTAGTTCATCTTTCTTTAATTTATATATCCATCCTACTGTGGTATCTGCGACTTCTAGTCCATAAGCACCATCTGTGTCTGACAAACTCATTTCTATGGCTTGGAATATTTTGTGTCTCCCTCTAAATATTTTACTATCTCTCTCTTAGTATAAATGTATCCTTTTGGGTTGTTTGGAGTAAATCTACCTTTTAAAATCTGTTTCGGGTGTTAAATTATGTTACACTTTTTCGATTTGTCTATCTCTCGTTTGTAAATGTCACCGTTTGGGTTATCCGGAATGAACTAATGTCTTAAAATCTGCTCGGGCGCCAAATTATGTAACGGAATCTGCTCGGGCGCCAAATTATGTAACGGAATCTGCTCGGGCGCCAAATTATGTAACGGTGTTTTGCTCTGGGTAGCTGGAGTCGGAGATTAGTTCAGGATCCAGATTAGTTTAATAAGACAACCCAATCAAAATTAACAATTTTATTATCTTCAACAGGTAAAATATGCAGGTTTACATAATATACAATAGTTACAGGTTATCGGTTTTTTTCAGGTCCGTATCTTTTACGGTTATTGGTAATCAGGTGATATTTAAATCGTATGAGTGAGAGAGACGACGAGAGTGTAATGCAGTGATGCGGCGAGTAGGGGTTTTGACGGCGGAAACGGCGGCGGGCTAATAACCATCAACTCGAGCAAGCTATCGGCTCAACTCGCCGGGTCACTCCTCTGTTAATTTATATTTGCTCCGTGTCGGTTTCGTCGGGACATCACTGGACTAAATAACATTTGGCACAAGTTCTGTCCCCGGCTCAGCGCGCCGTAAGACTTCTCTAGGTCAAGATATATTCGGTCCGGAGAGTCACGTCACTTGGTGCATAAATCCGCAAATTGTCTTCGGCTCAGCGCGCCGTCGGCAGTCTACGGAGAGATGTACCCAGTGCTCTTCTCGATCCGCGGCTGGGCTTTTATACACGAAACTATCCCTCCTTTTTGAGACGGTCGGAGTCGGGCGGTGTGCAAATTTAGTATATCGAGTATGAATCGCCGTCGTGTGGCAAATGTGCACACGGCACTACACTGAAACTTCTTAGTAATGAGGTATGACTTTAGGATGCTTCATTACAGTATCGTACGCAGATCTTTTACCTTCATTATTTGCATTTTATAATTTTTGCGGTATGTATTGTAAGCTGATTTATCAGCAGGATCTTTTAATATTACATATATTTTTTGTTTTATGGCACTTAGCGTGTCTCTCATATTACGAATTTCATCGTTGAACCAGTTGACAGGAGATTTTTATGTTTTAATTTTAAAGGGACTTCTAACCTAGTTACTTAACTTATGAAATGGAACGTTCCCTAAAATTAGTTGATATTCAATGATTTGTCATGACGTGACGGGAGAAACCACACAGATAATTAAGTTATAGTACTTCTAACTTAATTTCTAAAATTAAATTCTCTCTGTATTGTTGATTTCTGCGTCGGAAAAAATACACAAACAATTAAGTTATAGTATAATTTTTTGCAGTGTATCTGTGCTACAATATGACAATCACAAGCATAATATACACGGACCATATCTGCAGGTGGTAAACTTTTTAAGGAGTATCAAGATGCAGTACACAGATAAATAAAACACTATTGTCGGGAATTTTTATCCTTGAAAACAATCGGAAATGAAATAAGCTAGTAATTTTTTATGTTTTTCTTTATTTTGAAATTTAACAGCTCATATTACAAAATTACTCTGGGTGTGTATCCTGACCATGTGAACGATTTTTTAATCAACACGTAATTCAATCTACATAGCCCACGCTTGTAATTCGTTTATTTTTAAATTAAACAATGCGTCAATATTTAGTCTGAGCTGTCCACATTGTCCACAATAGCTAGCAGATTCTAAAGTGTTAAATATTCGTATAAATATTTGTTATTTGCTATACAAAGTGCAATTAATACACTAATAAATGTATGCTTCAAAATATGAAAAAAGAACAAAATTTATGAATATTCATTTATAAAATCAAATAATTAATAAGGAACGGCTTGAGATATTTAAAAGCCGAAACAATTTTTGACTGGTTCTTCATCGAGGACTACCCCGTGGTATGGGGGGTAACCCTGTACCTAGTGCCCTTCTGGTCGATACATTCTTGTCCAACTTAAAGAGTGACCTCACACATTACATTTTTCTGTACAACTCAAGAACGCCTAGAGATATTTAAATATCTGAAATTTGTTTTGACCAGATCCTTTTCGAGGACTACCCCGTGATTTGGGTGGCAGCCCCGTAACTAATGCCCTTCTTGTCGAGAAATTGTTGTCAGCTTAAAAGGTGACATCACACTACATTTCATAAAAAAGTTATTAACAATTTTATTTCTAAAGTATGGTAGAAAATTCCAGAGAAAAAATGGAAACATTAATTACTGCATTTTGTCATGGGGCTGCCGATTTATCTGTAATTCATAAGTTATTAACATCTTACGAATCCATGATATAATTAATCATGTGAACCTAAAATAAACCTAATTGATTACCACTCACTTATGGATTAAATTATCATATTATAATGTGTTAACCTAAGGTTAGCCCTTGGATATACCTTTTTGCATAAATATTCTCAATAATATTAGGCCATCTGGGCTCGTTTTAGCGTAAACAGTAAACAGGTGGCACTGTCGTTATCATGAATCGAATCTCGGATTCAGGTTCAGCGGGTCAGAAAACCTCTAGGTATGATATTCTTAAATACATGCTTCTTAATAAATGAAAAAGACTGAAGAGAGTTGAATTTTGTCTTAAAATATAAGCGTTCGTGTCTGGAACATTGAAACTCAAATTACTCGGAAAAAGCCCATTGTCGGTCTTTGGGATCAAGGGGACTTTTGATGGGGACGGTGAGCAGAACATTTTCCCAAAGTTTCAAAAAAATTGACCGAGAACCAAAATCTGTAAGGATTGTGCGGGGTTCTTTATCGAAGCGTCAAGTTAAAAAATAAATTCTGTAATTGTATGATCAACGATTGGACAAGTTATTTAATATTTTTTCTTGATCTTTGATATTAATTAATGCAGTAGGTAAATTTCATTTTTTTTTTAAATAAGCTTAGAATGTCATGAAACGTCGAAATTTTAAATTTTAACGAAAAAAATGCTGTCTATGTCTCGGTCGGTCTGTAACTTTTTTGTGCGCACGTTTTCTCAGAAACGGTTTAAGATAATGTTATGAATTACACCCCCATGGAACTGGAGATGATACGCCTATGCCTACTAATTGTGACTGGAAAGACTCCAGAAGGAGCCATGGACTTTTCTAGAGTGTGGTTGGAGAAGATTCTGGTTTAATCTAGAGGTAATTTCAGAGTATATAAGGCGCGATTACCGGCGCAGAAGGAGAAGTTTATTAAGAACGCAGTTTATAAAAGTGAACAAGTTGAAAAGTGAAAAATGAGGTTAAATATTAAGTAAACAAAGTGTAAAGGTCATTTTGAATTTGAAGTATTGTATAGTCAGTAAATTGTTAAATAAAGTGTTAGTAGTGTTTATCTCTTGTTGAAATTATTTTAGAACCCACGGATTCATACAGGGTGTTTCCTGTAGGTAGAAATACGCAACAATAATGACTTGAAATTTGGTACACATAGATATATCATGGCGAGATCTGGAACTAGATTATCTTTTGCGCTAATTCCGATGAAGGCTAGGGGTTAAATAGGGGTAAATAATGGGAAATAAGTGAACTAAGCTGATAAAAGTATATGCACTCGGGATTTAGTATATACAGGCTGTCCATTTTATCAGGGCCATCGAGAATATCTCACTTAATATAGGTCGTGCAAAAAAATTGTTTCTATGATAATTGTGCCCATTTTTATAAGCTACAAAATGGTTTGAAGACATTTGAAATCATTGGCCTACTTTAAGAGTTATGACGGAAAATATAGAAAATGCGGAATATGTCTAAGTAAAATATCTCCGTTATTTGGAGAAATGCGACGAAAACTTTAAGGCGAAAATTGTTTGCAAAACAAAGTACTTCAACGAGGTTTTATCTAAATTTTTCCAAATCCGCTGTATTTTGAGATTTACTCTCCAGCGCGTTAAAAATTTTTTTTGAAACTGGCGAGAAATAGTGGCATTAAATAGAGTATTTTTCTCCCATTCCAACGATATATTACATGCCATATTTATTCATTGGAAGAAGTGGAGAAGTATGATTAAATAAAACGATTAAGAAATTCAGTTCTTCAAATCTTTACTATAATCAAACATTAACACAATTAAAAGGAATAAAGTAAATTCAGCTAACAAAAAAGTTCACAATTTACAAGCCGAGGACAAACCAAGAAGGACGACTTTTTGTAGGTGGCTGTTGGAAAAGAAGCGCGCCGAACCATTAATATGTAGTAAGATACCTTAGTCCGACGAGACAAATTTTTCCAATAATGAATTTTTAATCGTAATATTTATTACAAATCGACTTCTGAAAATACGCACTGGCATAGACCAACTGGGTTTCAAAATCGTTCTTCAATAAATATGTGGTTAGGTATTTTAGGCACCGATTTAATAGATCCTTGTTTTTATGATGGTCACCTCAGTCGCCAAAGAAACCTAAACTTTTTGTGGAACGAATTTAATGAATTCTAAGATGACAGTAAATCGACATAATATTTTCAATAAGATGGAACTCCTCCCCACAATTCCCGTATTTGCTTAGATTATTAAGACGAAATTTTGCCTCAACATTGAATAGGTACCAATGAATTTATTCGATGACCCCCTCGTTCTCCAGATATAACGGATAGATATAATGGATTTCTTCATGTGGGGATATATTAAAGATAAGGTGTTTTTGACACCGCACAATGTAGAGAACTTAAAGCTAAAATTCAACAGGCATGTAATACAGTTACCCCCGAAATGATAAGTAATGTTTTGAATGTAGTGCCTCGTCGCGCCCGATTGTGCATAAGAAATCGCGGTAGACATTTTGGACACTTGATATGACATTTTATTTTGAGGATTAGATAAATATTAATGTTCTGTGTGCTATATTTATTTTTATTATTATTTTTTTTTGTTAGCTGGATACACTTTATTCTTTTTAATTGTGTTAATGTTTTATTATAGCAAAGATTTGAAGAACTTACTGAATTTTTTTGTCGTTTTATTTAACCATACTTCTCTACGGCAAGTATGACTATTTAAAAAAAAATGTGGGTTTAAAAAATGTCTTTATAACTACTTGCTTAATTCCAATGAATAAATATGGCATGTGGTATATCGTTGAAAAGAAAGAAAAATACTCTATTTAATGCCACTATTTCTCGTCAGTTTCAAAACATTTTTTTAACGCCCTGAAGAGTAAATTTCAAAATACAGCGGATTTGGAAAAATTTAGACAAAACCTCATTGAAGTACTCTGTTTCGCAAAAAATGTTCGCCTTAAAGCTTTTGTCGTATCCCTTCAAATAACGGAGATATTTTACTTAGACATATTTCGCAATTTCTATATTTTCCGTCATAACTCTTAAAGTAGGCCATGGATTTCAAGTGTCTTTAAACCATTTTGTAGCTTATAAAAATCGGCACAATTTTCGTTGTAAAAATCTTTTTGCACGATCGATATAAGTGAGATATTCTCGATGGCCCTGATAAAATGGACTGCCTGTATACTAGACGCCGAGGCCTCAGATTTTTTCATAATATTTTACACCCCCGCATCATCCCCACTCAATTATTAAAGGGGTTGATAAAATAAAATTGAAATATTCACTTGAAATTTGAAACATGTATGTATTATAGACATATGGAAATAGATTATATTTTGAGATGATTCTGTTGAAGGGTTGGGGGTGAAATAGAGGTAAATAAATAAAGAAAGCTAATAAGAGTTTAGAAACTTGAGATTTGATGTATACCGGGTGTAAGAGGATCATGATATACTCCCTTTTCTCCTTTAGTTTTGAAGATAATTTATTGACATGTAGGATATACTACATACATAATAAGCGGCACTTTTTGACATTAAACTGATTTTTTTTCACGTCCGGTTTCGTCGGAAGTGACACTAACTTTCGATTTTTAAATGGAGCACCCAATATATTATTGCATTTTTAAATCCAAGGATGCCAAATAAGTGACATTTCAAAAATCTTTTTTCTTATAATATAATTTTTAGTTTTCCATTTAAGTGAGCCATGACGGTTCCGATTTATTTTAAAGACCCGTGTAATGCTACAAAAATCGAAATCCCATTAATAACACTAAATTACGTGATTTATGAGCAAATAAAATTCACCAACATTGTTTTTGGGGAAAAACTCAATTTTTTCAAATAGAATCATATCGGTACCGTGGTACCATTTATTAGTACTATTAATAAGGAATTTATTTATATGTCGTATTAAAATGTGCGATAAATACAAACAAAATTACAGCCAAAAGAAAATACGAAAATACAATTTTATTCTAATTACCTTGTTACATATAAGGTGGTTTTCGAATACAAAAAACTAACACAAAACATTACAACACTTGTTCAAAATGCTGTCCATTAATGTCAATGCACTTCTGAACTCGCGTAGCTGTTTCTCGAAGAACATTCGCCAATTGCTGGACCGCTATGCTATTAATTGCTCGTCTTACTCGTAGTTCCAGGTCTACATGGGTTGTAACGGCGGTTGCATAGACAGTATTTTTTAAATAGCCACAAACAAAGAAATCAAGGGGCGTTAAATCAGGTGACCTTGGAGGCCAGTTTCTGATATCCGTTGAAGGTAATCCATTACTATCCTTGAATTATGGGGAAGAGCGCCATCTTGTTGGACATACATTCCCTGTCCTAAATCTAAAATGTCGTCAATCTCATTTTCCAGGAATCTCAAGTATCTGGCACCAGTCAGAGGTCCATCAAACATTATTGGACCAATGATTCTACTACCGATTATTCCAAGCCAAACATTGAAACCGAACCGCACTTGAAAGTTATCCTCCCGTAATAAATTTTGATTTTCTTGTGACCAATATTTTGTATTGTCGCGTTTTTTCCACCTTTTAGGAAACACCCTGTGTGAATCCGTGGGTTCTAAATAATTTCAACAAGAGATAAACACTATCAGTAGGCATAGGCGTATCATCTCCAGTTCCAAGGGGGTGTAATTCATAACAGTATTTTGTCGGTTAAATAATCCCAAATTTGCAAACCTTGACTCGTCCGAAAATAAAATCAATCCCAAAAAATCATTGTTTGGCTGCACGTTATTATACAAAATCCAATTGCAATATTCCATCCTACGTTCGTAATCACTTTCGTACAAATGCTGGTGCAATTAGTATTTAAAAGATTTATAGTGGTATTTGTGTAAAATTCGGCTTACTGTTTGGTGACTGATGTTCAATTCAAACCCAACTTGCCTTAAAGAAACAGTCTTATCAACTTCTATTCGAGCCAAAACATTAATTTCCGTTCCTTCGTCAATAATGAAGTTTTCTTCGGGATCATCGTTGGGCTCTCTTCGGAATTGGTTTTCAACACGTTTAAAATAATTTTTCGCTGGACATTGTCTATCAGGATATCGTCGGCCATAAGGGTCCATAGCTGCAATTGCATTTTTTTTACTTTCCCCATAAATATTTAACATATCAACTTTTTCATCTTTTGCATAAATTTGCGGCATTTTGAACACAATTAACAAGAATTTTAAACAATTTTTAAAAACACCGTTAAACCAACAGATGTTTAACAAGCTAAATATTTCGTTGTTTTCAAAGCCACCTTAGTTACTTCTTAACATTTAATTAGAACAAAATTGTATTATCTTATTTTCTTTTAGCTGTAATTTTGTTTATATTTATCGCACATTTTAATACGACATACGAATAAATTCCTTATTAATAGTACTAATAAACGGTACCACGTTCCGATATGGTTCCATTTGAAAAAAAATAGTTTTGCCCCAAAAACATTTTTTGTGAATTTTATTTGCTCATGAATCACGTAATTTAGTGTTTTTAATGGGATTTCGATATTTGTAGCATTATTCGGGTCATTTAGAATAAATCGGAACTGTCATGGCACACTTAAATGGAAATAAAAAAATTATATTATAAAAAAAATTGATGTTTGAAATGTCACTTATTTGGCATCGTTGGATTTAGAAAATTATGCAGAATTCAAAGATATTATAATAAATATCGTGTTCCATTTAAAAATCGAAAGTTAGTGTCGCTTCCGGCGAAACTGGAAGTGAAAAAAAAATCAATTGTATGTCCAAAAGTGTCACTTATTATGTATGTAACATCCTAAATTTCAACCAATTATCTTAAAACTAAAGGAGAAAAGGGGGGTATACCATGATCCTGTTACACCCGGTATATACTAGAGACCAAGATCTTACATTTTTTTATGAGATTTTCCATCCCCACCACCACTTCCACTCCTTTAATTGTGATTTAATGTGGACCAGAGAGTAACAGTCCTCTAAAAAAATTTGTAGCGTCCGCCACCGTCAATCCATTAAGCGTCAGTCAGGTATTGAAGTGACACATCGTTTAATGGGTTTTTGGGTTAGACGATTTCTATGAGCAATTATTTCCACATACTGGAATGCAAATGTAATATCGAGATGCTTTAGTATGAAGAGACTTGGATTGGAAATCTGGATGTGGAAGTAGTGATTCCTTAGAGAGCGGGTTTTTTTGACATTTGGCACAATCGTATAGACGAAATATTGTAGTGTTCTGGTAGTTCTTTGTCTAATAGTTTTTTTGTAACGGACCGTATTTCGTGTTCATAGACTGGTCCTCCCTCTCTTCTTTTAATGACGTCAATGGTGCATGCACTCATTTTTACAACAAACTTGACTCTGTATTTGAATCTTATGTACCTAAAAAATCAAGTTCTCGTAGCGGCAGATATCCTCCGTGGTTTAATGGCAGTATCATAAAAAAAATGGCCTTAAAGAACGTCTTAGGAGACAGTATGCAAGAACCAGTGATCCACTTATACACAATAACCTCAAAAACATCGGAAGGGAAATAAAATATGATACCAGTTTAGCATACAGAAATTTCGTGCGGAACTCTTAAGATAATATAAAAAATGATCCCAATAAATTTTGGGCTTTCATCAAAAGTAGAAAAGGGTCGGCCAGTGTATCTGAAGAGATGTTCTTTGAGGGATCTTCGCTAAATAATCCCTGTGATATACTAAAGGCATTTGCCAATTATTTCGGTCAATCTTATAATGAGTCCTCATTAGATATCGAGTAACATCACATTGAGACCGATATACCTAACAATAACCCTATTGTTAGCATAAACTCTTTCAGTGAATATGAGGTTATTCGGGCTCTAAAACGAATTAAACACATAATGACGATCGGTCTTGATTCCATTCCAGCTTTTTTATTAAAGTATTGCGCTATCATCTTTGCATATCCTCTAACTCTAATTTTTAACTTACTCTTAAAAAACTGCCTATTTCCTGACCTACGGAAATATTCCAAAGTATGTCCCATCTTCAAAAAGGGAAACAAACTAGATATTGAGAACTTTAGACCAATCTCTGTAATTTGTAACGTCTGTACAGTCTTAGAAATATTACTTCATGATAGAATATATCATTCAATTAACACCAAATCTCTATTAATCAACATGGATTTATGAAAGGGCGTTCAACAACAACAAATTTATTCTGTGTAACTCAATATATTTCTGAATCCCTAGATGAACGTGGGCAGGTAGATGTCATATATACCGATTTCTCCAAAGCGTTTGATAGACTTGATCACCAGTTGTTACTTAATAAATTAGAAAAAATCGGCTTCTCATATTCTTTGCTCCTTTTGTTTAAATCTTATTTAATGAATAGGAGTCAGTACGTTGCATTAAATGAGTTCAAATCGATCGAATTTGCTGCCACATCTGGAGTTCCCAGGGATCTATTCTGGGACCCTTGTTTTTTAACAGATTTATTAACGACATAGTGAACGAAATTAATTTGCCTCACCTTTTATATGCCAACGAGCTAAAAATTTTCACAGTAATTGATGAAATCGATTACTGTTTTCAACTTCAGACTTCTCTTGACAAAATAAACACCTGGTATATAGTATATAAATTATTCATGAATCCTAGTAAATGTAACGTAATGTCCTTTTCTTTAAAAACATCACCTTTTATTTTTGATTACAGGTTAGATAATGTCATACTTCAAAGGCCTATAACATTTCGCGACCTCGGCGTAACTTTTGATAGTAAATTATCCTTCACTGATCATATCGATACCATTGTGTCTGAAGCCTCCAAAGCCCTTGGATTCATCGTTCGTACTAGTCGAGAGTTCACTAACACTGATACTCTGAAAATTCTTTATCAATCCTTCGTCAGATCGAAACTTGAGTACGCATCGCTAATTTGGAGTTCCAGTTATGATGTTCACAAGAATAACTTGGAGGCAGTTCAACGTAGATTTCTTAAATTACTGTGGTTCAAATCCGACGGTACCTATCCAGTGATTGATGTTCAGCAAAGTAACTTTCTTGAAAGATATTCTATGACTACTCTTGAGGATAGGCGTACGTACTTTTCTCAAGTATTTTTGTTTAAATTACTACACAATGATTTTGACGCACCCGAAATAATTAGTAAGCTTAATTTTCACGTTCCCAGGTTAACCTCTCGTAATCACCAAGATTTCTATTTACCTACTCCGCGTACCAACGTACTAAATAATTCACCTTTGTATACGATTTGCAGTACTTCTAACAAATTATGTAGCGACTTCGATATTTTTAATTGCAGCCTTAGTGACATAAAACAAAATGTTCTGAATTAAATAACCAGTGAGTGTCTTTGTTTTCTTAATTTACTTTGAATCACATATATGTATATATGTACATATAGTTTTTATATTTAAACATTTCCCATGTTATTTTTTTCTCTCTCTCTTCGTATCATTAGTTATTCATAGTTCGTACATTTAAGTAAATTTTTTCTTCATTTTACTTTCTTTCTATGTTGTTGTATATTATGTAATTAATGCTTTGTATGCCTTTATTCCTGTTCTGTAATTGGGTATCTTACCTGTTAAACAGTGTATGCAATAAATAAATAAATAAATAAATTAGTAGGTCAATTAAAAAAAGTTATATGACTTTGCTTTAATCTCTGACTAAGAAAAAAATATAATGGCCTTTACTCGAATTGTCTTTTTATATGATTCTACTATCGGAAATCGCTAAAGACAAAACAAGATACTTACAATTTTTATAATACACACCTTCGAGAAGAATAGCGGCACCATCCTGTTCTACCCATCTCAAAGTACATGAATTGTGGTAAATCAGTGAGTCATTTTGATTTACTAATACAATACGGACGGACTAAAATGAGAATGGAACACCTTTAGCAGCATTTTTAGCCTTTGTATTGAAGTGCTCGAGGAATAAGAAATTGGGATCACGTTCATTTGTCTCCAAATAAAACAAACTTGTTTTTTTGCGTGGTTTTGTAGGTCATGATCTTTTAACTCGTTTGTTTCACATTTCATATGGGAAGTGTTCATAAATAAATATAATATGTCGTGGGTTGAATTAGCAAATGTTATAAAAACCAATGTTCTATTTACATGCTTGCGATCTTATTTACGATTAGTTAAGAGGATTGGTTGGTGTTGGTGATAATAAAATAATATTACTCTTAGATAACTTATTCTTTTATTAGTAATGACATGACTCATAGTTATACAAAAAAACAGCACTTTACATATCTGTCATCTTACCAATTATAATGACTACAGTCTGTTCTGAACAGGCCTCTTGAATTCTGGTAAGATTTGTGAATAATTTTAAAAAATCATAAATTGAACGGATGAGAGATACGAGGCAATAATAAAATACCTCCAAAATTTTTTAAAAATTTCAAAAGTATCAATTAAAATGTTGTACAAGTATCTATCTGTTATTGGGGAACAAGCTATGTCTTGACCATAATCGTGAGGTAACAGGAGTCGCAGCTACTAATTGAACGGCGACCTCGCCCCATAATTTAGCAGCTTAAACGCAGAAGCTATGCAATATTAGGCGAAGCTTTCGTAGTGGGCATATCTTCGGAGGGAACATAAACCAGTATATGACTCGTTTATTAGATGTTATGCAAGTAAACCGCCCATACTCTTTGACAGAGGAAAGGTTAAATAAGTGAAATAAAAAACCTCTTCGTGAAAGGTACGAGAAACTGTAACTTATTACCTAATATCAATTTTAAATTGGCGCAAAAGTATGCCATTTCAAAAATATGTAAAAATATATGGTAAAACGTATTTTTCAAATTACATATTTTTACACATGTTTCAAAATGATCCATGGGAGAAAAGTAACTTATCGTTTTGCGTCCCAAAAATGATCCCACTCTATTAAAAGGTCCTATGAAAGTTTAATTTAAAAAAGTATTATTAATTTGTATTCTCTGAACATTTCTGTAGAGGAGACTTGTGTGTGATTTAATAAATTAATTTAATAAAATACAAGCAGATATGCGATATCTTCAATACTAAGTATCCTGACCGTCGCATTTTTCAGTCTACGATTAGTGGAGTAGAAACCAAATTTCGTGAATTTGGAAATGCCACAGATATACCTAAATCTGGTAGGAAACGCATTTTAGACGATGAAATGAAATTGGATATATTGTTCTTGAAGATAATCCACATAAACCTATACAAGACAAGTTGCCGCGATAATGATGTTAGTAAAGCTTCCATATTGTGTCCAGGCGCGGTTTCAGGGGGGGGGGGGGAGTGTCGCCCCCCCCCTAGACCAAAGTTTAGATAAGAAAACCTGATATAAAAATAAATTTATTTTAATGCATTTATTTTATTTTTACCCCTTAAATAATTGTCGCCCCTCCCTCACCAAAATGCTGGATCCGCGCCTGATTGCGTCTTCTAAAAAATGAAAAATACCGCCCATATAAAATTCATTTGGTTCGAAAACTTAACGGCGATGATCCGATCACCGATTGGAATTTTGCGAATTCATGGCAAATAGATGCCAAGATGATCCGTTATTTATAAAAACATTATTTTTTCTGATGAGGCAACATTCGTCTTAAATGGAATAGTCGACAGACAGAACTGTACGTACTGGAGTACAGAAAATCCACATTGGGTGATGGAGGCCAATACTCAATATCCTGAGAATGTGAACGTTTGGGCTGGAATTATAAATTCTCAAATTATCGAACCACATTTCTTTGATAGGACATTAATTGGAGCGCGTTACTTGGATTTCTTGTAAAATTTCTTAATTCCAGAGTTAAGAATGCTTTTCCCAGATAATGACAACCCTAATCAGGCCGATCAAATGAAGTAGAATGAGATCGTCTTTTAGAGGTAATTGCCATTAGAAAAAAAAAACACCAGGATTATATTCAGTACATGTGAAATATTAATTTTCAGAAGAGTGCATCCAACACAAAGTTGCGAAAACAAAATGGCGGACGTCTTACGTACGAAAAATGTTAAGAAGTCGGTTTTTCTCGTTTATGTGCGAATGTAAATTTTTCACCGAAAAAAGTCTGCGGCAACAGTTATAGGCATTTAAAAAACCTACAGAATGACGTCCCCTGAGTCAAAATCGGTTTTTAGATTTCTCGGAAATTAAAGAAAATATTGAAAAATTACATTTTTTAATTTTGCAATAACTTTTGCAATAATTATAATATTATAATAATTTATGGAATCAACAATCTCAGGAAATATGCAACGTTATATGCTTAAAAAGGTACCGCAACCCGAATTCCGATGGATGAACAGTTTCCGAGAAATTCAATTGTTTATTAACAAAATGATTTTAGTACTTAACATTTGAATTCCCCAAAATGAGGAGGTCCGATTTCAATTTTACAAAAAGCTTTCTACTCTTCATGAGTTGTACTATCACTGAGCTAATAGCCAAAGTCAAATATTTCAATTAAGTTGCTTGAACACACCGTTGAAAATTATGCATATTTCGACAAGCGTCTAGGTACACCGAAAATCCGGAGCTTCGAGCATGCACAAAATGTGATATCATTTGTCTGACTGTTTATTCCTTGCTCTAGTGTTCATCGTCAGCTGGATGGGTGGCGCATAGGTTAGGTTAGGTTAGGTTAGGTTGACATGTGAGTGGGCTATTGTCAGACCCTCCACTGCGACCATCAGGTCTATTGTGGCTCACTCCTAGTTATAGTTCACCCAACAGATTCAGCTTTTTTATTAAGCCGATAATCTTGTTGGGTGAGAAACTGTCCAGGTCCTCTGGCGCCAGTTGCCCTTTGCCAAAAAGTGAGAACCTGATTCTTTCTGCTGCAGGACAGGTACACAAAACGTGTTCTGCCGTTTCATCATCCTCCAGACATAGACGGCATTCGGTGTTTTCCACCAGTCCAATTCTATGTAGGTGATGATTTAGTCTGCAGTGCCCAGTGTATAGGCCAATTAGAGTTCTTAGGTGTAACCTATTTAACTCTAATAGTTTTTTAGTTCTTGACTTCAAAGGGTATGTGATAAACTCCTTTGAGTGAACTAAACCTGGTAGTTCCTGCCAGTGTTGAATGGTTTTCAATTCAGCCCAGGTCAGGATGGCAGCCTTGGCAGAGTTAGCAGATATGCCAAGTGCCGGTTCTGGACCTATAAATTTGGTTGCCGCGCCTTCTCTGGCCAGGGAATCAGCAACTTCGTTGCCCTCCATGCCAGAGTGGCCAGGTATCCAGATCAGAGTCAGTTTGTTGTCTCTGCCCAATCGGGCAAGAGCTTCCTGGCAATTCCATACCGCTTTAGAATTACAACGGTAGGATCCAAGGGCTTTAAAAGCCGCTTGGCTGTCTGAAAATATTTTTATTGATTTGTGTCTCGGCTGCATCTGTTCGAGCCTCCGTACACACAGCTCAATGGCATGGATTTCTGCCTGAAAAATAGTCGCATTATCACCAAGGCTTGAAATTATCTTTACCTTTGGTTTGCGACTATATACACCAGCTCCAGTTCCCTCAGGGGTTTTGGAGCCGTCTGTGAACCAACAGCTGTCTGCCCTTTGTAGGTCGGTTTTGTTCCGATCCCATTCGTCTCTTCCAGGAAACAGGACTTTAAAGGGCAGTTCATGGTTGATCAAGGTAGGCATCACATCTGAAGGCATTCCCAGGATGCTGTGACAGTTTAAGTCGTCCAACAGCCTGTTGTGCTCCATGATGAGCCTGCGGCATATTAGTTACCGCTTGATGGATTCTGTATGTTGCCCACCTGGCCTCTCTCTCCAGGTAGATATGGAGAGGAGGTAGTTCCAGGAGGACTTCCAGAGCAGCTGACGGTGTGGTGCTTATTGCACCAGTTATTGCCAAGCATGCTTGTCTCTGCAATCCAGAGAGCTTGGCTCATAGGTAATGTTCTCGCTTATTTTTTGTTAATTTTTCTCTTCCTAATAATATTTTACCCACCTCCACTCCATTATTAAAGGAATTGATAACATAAAATTAAGATATTCACTTGAAAGTTAGTACATGTATATAAGTATTGTAATGACATCTGATTGAAATGATTCCGTTGAAGGGGTGGGAGGTGTTAGGTTGTGAATAGGGGGAAATAAGTAGAGAAACGTTATTGTTATGAATTACACCCCCTTGGAAAAGGAGATGGTACGCCTATGCCTCTGATGGTGACTGGAAAGGCTCTAGAAAGAGCCAAGGACTTTTCTAGCTTATGGTTGGAGAAGATTCTGGATTGATCTAGAGCTAATTTCGGAGTATATAAGGCGCGATTACAAGCGCGGAAGGGGAAGTTTATTTTGAGAAGTGACACGCTCGGTAAAAAGTGAGGTTAACTATTAAGTAAACAAGTATTGTAGTCAGTAAATTGTTAAATAAAGTGTTAGTAGTGTTTAATCTCTTGTTAAAGTTATTTAGAACCCACGAATTCATACAGGGTGTTTCCTAAAAGGTGGAAATCCGTAACATTTTGGTGTCGGAAGCGGAATTTTAACAAGAGGATTTTCCGGAAGTGTTGAGAAGACTGGGACAGTATTCTCGGAGTTTGTGCTAACACAGGGAGGACTAATTTACTGGACATTGTTCGAGGATTAATTTCGAACAGGAAAATAGTGTCAAGTGCGTTTTTAGACATTGTAGAACATTTTTGTTGGACATTAGTGGTTAAGTGATAAAGACTCTGAACAAGACTTTCGTGTAGTTATTAAGTGCATTTTCGTGAACTTTCTAGAACTTTTCTATTTGGACAGTAGTTTAAATAAAAGACTTTCTCGTACTGTTTTGCGATTTCTCTGGACAGTTCCATTACCGATATTGACGTGATTAATAAATTTTGTTGATTTTATCATAATTATATGCCGGTAACAACCAGAAGCATGGCATCCGAACAACAAATGCAGGACTTTATGGCCCAAATGCAAAAGATGATGATGGATCAGGAAAGGAAGCGCCAGGAAGAGAAAGAAGAACAGGAAAGAAAGCGCCAGGAAGAGAAAGAAGAACGGGAAAGAAAACGACAAGAAAAAGAACAAAAACGTCAAGAAGAAGAGAAACGACGTCAGGAAGAATTAAGGAAAATTTTTGAGGATCAAGAGAGAAGACGTCAAGAGGAAAAACAAGAAGAGGAGAAACGCCGTCAAAAGGAAAATGACGACTTAAAAAAAGTTATAGAGACGCAACAGAATGCCTTGTTTACAGTCGTTGAAGAAATAAAAAATGAGATTAAGGAAGATATGGGTAGCGTAAAGACGAAAGTTAATGAGGTCGAAGTAAAAATGGACAAAGTCGAGGAAAAAGTAGACAAGGTTGAAGAGAAAATGCATCAGGTTGAAGGAGAAATAGACCAACTTAAACAACAGTTGAGGACAAGAGGAAACCAGCAAGTGGTGTCATCAGGCCAGCAATTAAAAATTCCCTCCTTTGATGGTCAAAATTCCTGGATGACTTACAAGACACAGTTTGAGGCGGCAGCGAGTGCTAACAACTGGAATGACGAAGAGAAGGCTAAGGCATTAATCGTGGCTTTAAGAGGCCAAGCGTTGGAGTTGCTCCAGACAATTCCGGCAGACCAACAACGGAATTTTAGAGTTTTAGAAGCTGCCTTAGATCTACGATATGGAGATCAACACCTTGCTCAAGTATACCAGACCCAGCTGAAAGTGCGCGTTCAGAAAGCTGGAGAGAGTCTGCAAGAATTTGAAGCTGCGGTGGAAAGACTGGCACACTTAGCATACCCTAATGCGCCAAAAGAATTTAAAGAGCAATTGGCAGTGGGGGCATTCCTAGATGGGATAAGGGACGAGGAAATCAGACGAGTCCTCAGGCTATCCCGACATAAAAGTAGTAGTGAAGCCTTGGTGCATGCACTAGAGGTAGAAGCCGTCTATAGGGATACTCCAAAGTCAAGAGTACGGGCTATGACGCTGGAAGAATCGCAGTCAGAAAAGGAGAACCAGAACCCTATGTTGGCCGATATACATAAAATGTTCAGTCAATTACTGGCTAAATTCAATCCTCCAAGAAGACAGGAAAACCAACAAAATAGAGAAAAGCCAAGTGGGGGTATTAAATGCTACAACTGCGGCAGGATGGGACATATGAAACGAGACTGTCGACAGCAGAACTCGGACAGACGAGTAAATGCTGTAAATGTAGAAGAGCAGCAGGAAAACTAAAGATAGCCAGCACTAAGGGGGCTGTGCTGGCTAGGGAACACGGTGCCCCCAGAGAAATAAAGATTTCCCAGCTGCGAAGAATTCCAAGTAGTCTGCTGTTGCAAGGATATGTGAATGGAAGAAAGTGCGTGTTTACTGTTGACACAGGAGCTACGTCATCAATAGTGCGGCCAGGGTTTATATCAGGCTTGCAGATTAAGAAGAAGCAAAATGAAGTAATTATTCGGACAGCCACGGGAGACAGGGCTGCGGTCCATGGAGAGGTCAATTTGGAACTGCAGGTTGGACGGTTGAGATTCAATTACAAGGTCATTGTGGCTGACATTACAGATGATTTCATTTTGGGACTGGACATCATGGAGGAGAAGAGGTTTATTGTTGACGTAGGGGAGCGAGTCTTGAAAATTGGAAATGAGGAATTTATCCTGGCAACCGCAGATGACCAATTCCGTAAAGCAAGGCTATTGACAACAAAGACGATTAAGATTCCTGCTCGTTCAGAACAGATCATCGATGCTGCCTTGGAAGGAAATCATGGAGGTTACCGTGTTGGCCTGGTGGAAGGTGACGAATCGATTAAGTCCCTAACCAATATTGTTGTGGCAAGAACTTTAACCCGGACTAAAGATACAATCCCAATTAGAGTCGTCAATTTAAATTCCCATGCAGTAACAATTAAAGAAGGCAAACCGATTGGCTCCTATGAACCGGTTATGTGGGTAGCAAGGTGCGAAGAACAAACGGAGGGAAATTCATCTACAAATATAGACCAGGAAGTTTTGACCTTGCTGTGTTCCCAGTTGGAGCATTTATCTGAGGATGAACGAGAGGAGGCGTTCAAGTTCCTGGAAAAGGAAAGTTCAGTATTTGCCAAAAGTTCGGAGGCCCTTACAAAAACAGATATAGTCCAGCATCGGATAAATACTGGTGACTCACCCGCTATTCGACAACAACCTAGGAGGCTTCCGCTAGCAAAACAAGAAGAAGCCTCGGCAATGATAGATAAGATGCTACAAGATGGAGTCATTGAGGAGTCAACAAGTCCCTGGTCATCGCCAGTAGTTTTGGTTGCCAAAAAGGACGGAACGTTAAGATTTTGCGTCGATTATCGGAAATTGAACGATGTGACGAAGAAAGACAGTTACCCATTACCCCGGATTGACGACACGTTAAGTACATTAGCAGGCTCACGATGGTTTTCGACGTTAGACCTTAGGAGCGGTTATTGGCAAGTTGGGCTTCATCCTGATGATAAGGAAAAGACAGCATTTTCAGCAGGCAGTGGTCTTTACCAATTTACGGTGATGCCTTTTGGACTTTGCAATGCTCCAGCCACGTTTGAACGATTGATGGAATTTGTACTACGAGGGCTAACCTGGAAGACGTGCCTGGTTTACCTTGACGACGTGCTGGTTATGGGACGAGACTTTACAGAACATTTGAAAAATCTTCAAGAAGTATTTGGACGAGTAAGGAATGCACACCTGAAGTTGAACCCGAAGAAGTGTTTACTATTTCAGAAAGAAGTTAAATTCCTTGGGCACGTAGTGTCTTCAGAGGGAATACAAACGGATCCCGATAAAATTTCTGCCGTACGAGATTGGCCAAGGCCATCTAACGTTCATGAAGTACGAAGCTTCCTTGGCCTTTGCACTTATTATAGACGTTTTGTGGAAGGGTTTGCAGACATTGCGAAGCCATTACACCGGCTAACAGAGGAGAAAGTTCAGTACCAGTGGACACCGGAGTGTGAAACGGCATGGAGAAAATTGAAGGCAGCTCTATGCACTGGTCCTGTACTAGCATACCCACAACAGAATGGACTTTTTATTTTAGATACAGATGCCAGTAATTCTTCGATTGGTTGTGTGCTGTCCCAAATTCAGAACGGAGAGGAAAGAGTGATCGAGTACTTCAGCAAGGTGCTCTCCAAACCAGAACGAAACTATTGTGTAACCAGGAAAGAGTTATTGGCCATCGTCAAATCAGTGGACCATTTTCATAAGTATCTCTACGGGCGACATTTCAAAATCAGGACCGACCATGCTGCGTTGAAATGGCTGTTGCAGTTGAAAACCCCGGAAGGTCAACTGGCTCGTTGGATAGAACGGCTGCAACAGTACGACTTTAAAATCGAGCATCGACCAGGAAGATCTCATAAGAACGCAGACGCATTATCTAGAAGACCATGCAAGGACGACTGCAAGCACTGCCGCCACGTGGAAAAACAGCAGGGCATGGGAGTAGTCAACACTATTAAAATAGACGTTCCGGATGATTGGACAACTGAAGCCCTGAGACAAGAACAACTGAACGATGCAGAGATTGGGGCTATATTGAGAGCAAAGGAAAAAGGAACTCGACCAGAGTGGAAGGATGTTTCGGACAAAGCAGTTGGATTGAAGGCTTTGTGGGCACAGTGGGACTCACTTAGAGTTATGAATGGGCTGTTAAAAAGAGCATGGGAGAGCCCGGATGGGAAGCAAGTTGTTATGCGTCTAGTGATTCCCAGGTGTCGAGTACCGAAAGTACTTCAAGAAGTGCATAATGGAGCATCCGGTGGACACTTCGGCGTTAACAAGACCCTGAATAAAGTACGTGAACGATTTTACTGGGTAAATAGTCGTCAAGATGTTGAAGCTTGGTGTCGTAATTGTAAAATTTGTGCAGCCAGTAAAGGACCACAGACTAGAAGTAGGGGTGCAATGAAGCAATATAACGTCGGGGCCCCTTTTGAGAGGATTGCGATCGATATAGCCGGACCATTCCCAGTAACCAAGGACGGTAACAAGTACATACTGGTTGCCATGGACTATTTTAGTAAATGGCCTGAAGCCTACGCAATTCCGAACCAGGAAGCGGTTACTGTCGCCAAAGTCTTGGTAGATAACTTGATATGTCGGTTTGGTGTACCCCTGGAGCTGCATTCAGATCAAGGGAGAAATTTTGAGTCAGGGGTATTTCAGCAAATCTGCAAGTTATTGGGAATACACAAAACACGGACGACAGCCCTTCACCCTCAATCAGATGGAATGGTGGAGCGACATAATAAGACTATGAAAGAACATCTCTCTAAAGTCGTTCATAAAAATCAACGTGACTGGGATCTCCACATACCGTTTTTCCTCATGGCATATAGAGCTGCTATCCACGAAACTACAAAACAGACTCCGGCTCGTGTAGTATTTGGACATGAGATCAGACTGCCATGTGATTTGATGTTCGGAACACCAGGTGGAGAACGACTTCCTGTGAACGGCTAAGGAACGTCCATGAGTTAGTTAGAGACCAAATCACCATAGCCAGTGACAGAATGAAGGCTCGATATGACCGTAAGGGTAGTTCAGAAGGATTCAAGGCAGGAGACCTGGTTTGGCTGTACAACCCACAGCGGAAGAAAGGAAGGTCACCGAAACTTCAACCGCCTTGGGATGGACCGTATACTGTTATTACCCGAATTAATGACGTCGTCTATCGAATTCAACGAAGCAAAAAGTCCAAGATGAAGATCGTGCATTTGGACAGGCTGGCGAAATACATCGATGATTCTGAGTTGCCTGATCGGGACGATCAGGCTTAAGGAGGGGGCAGTGTTATGAATTACACCCCCTTGGAAAAGGAGATGGTACGCCTATGCCTCTGATGGTGACTGGAAAGGCTCTAGAAAGAGCCAAGGACTTTTCTAGCTTATGGTTGGAGAAGATTCTGGATTGATCTAGAGCTAATTTCGGAGTATATAAGGCGCGATTACAAGCGCGGAAGGGGAAGTTTATTTTGAGAAGTGACACGCTCGGTAAAAAGTGAGGTTAACTATTAAGTAAACAAGTATTGTAGTCAGTAAATTGTTAAATAAAGTGTTAGTAGTGTTTAATCTCTTGTTAAAGTTATTTAGAACCCACGAATTCATACAGGGTGTTTCCTAAAAGGTGGAAATCCGTAACATTATTTTTAACGTATATGGTAAAAACCAACGCCTCAAATTTTTCTATGACATCTGCCCCAAATATTATTAAAATTCTGTGATCAATAATTTTCACATACTAGAGTGCAAATATGGTCAAGATGTTTCCTTTAAAGTGATTTCGCTGAAAATTCTGGAAGTTGAAGTAGTGATTCCTTAGGCAGCGGTTTTTTTAAAGGCGGTTCAATTTTTTTCAAAATTTTCGTCATTCATCAATTGTAAATTTAGAATTTTCTCAGCTATACGCAACGTTTTTTAAATTTCACTCGCTACCAAGCTAAAAATCGTAACACATTGTTAAATATGACATGATTTTTAAAAGCCTATATTTAACTTCACCGGTCAGTATGTTAGTTAGTGTTAGTTAGTTGGTTAGTATGTATGTATGTTTAGGTCAAATTTTGCAACCAAAATTTCGACTAGTTCTAGAGCTTTGAAATTTTGCACACTTTATAAGTCCGGTGACAACGCAATGGAGTATATCTAACATCGTTCTAACTCCAATATGGCAGACGTCCCAAGATAGCGGGACACCTTTTCCTTGTTTAAAAGTGAATTATTATTTGTTTGCTTATAATTGTATTGAAACATATTCTTTATAGGATTTTACAAACAGCAGAAAAAAATAACTATCTATGAGAACTAAAAGAAAAACTATGTCTAAAAATATTAATGAAATCTTTGTGTTCTTTCGATAACCTGAATTCTCGTTATGTTAGCAAATTAAAATCTTAAAATGAATTTGTATAATTTCTTATTTGAAAATTCTCATTCAACAACTAGCAGTTGTTCTCATTTTTAACTGAATCTTCATCACCGTACGGGGTTATGTAGATACTAGTTTAATCTGCATGACCGTAGGGGACTATGTGGATGCTAGTGTTAGAATGAGAATTTTCAAATAAGAAATTATACAAATTCATTTTAAGATTTTAATTTGCTAGCATATCCAGAATTCAGGTTATCAAAAGAATGCAACTCCCTTGATATGGTTATCAAATTAAAGTCTTTGCCGAGTAAAATATGATAAACTATGTAATGTCATTCTAAATCCAAGATGATGGATGCCCTAGGAAGACGAATTACCTTTTTCTTCACAACCCACTTGCCATGGATATCAAATGAAAGGGTTCTGTCTGTTTGTAAAATAAGTGAAGAATAAAAAGTAAAAAATAAAATTATATGAAACAAAAATAGTATTTTAAAATAGCTTTTATTTAAAAAAATGTAGTACTAAAATGTAAAAAATAATTTTTTTAAATTCAAACATCTGGAAACCAAAATCTTTGGGGGCGGTCTTATAACACTATTGCACCGTTACTTTACTCAATTTGCCCCCCCAAAGTTATTGGTTTTCAGATGGACGAATTTAAAACAAACATTTTTTACTTTTTAGCAAATTTTTTAAAATAAAAGCTTTTTTAAATATATTTTTATATAATTTTTAAAGTTGATATTGCCAACAAAATTAAAACACTAGTTTATATTATTCATTATAGTAATTGACAAAGATAATTATAATTAATCATCAATACAAAATACCTTTCATTTTGAAATGTCAACTATTGCCACATTATTGCGTTTATCACCATGTCCTACGACTGTGAATGGCATCTTCGTTGTTTTATTATACAACAATCTGAAATATTATTATTACAGTCACAGCCAGCAGCATAACCAATCGACATATTAAATTCCGAAGAAAGTATATCTGAAACCAAATCCGTATTATATTTATATGTTTCTCTTTCTCTATTATCATTTATCAATGACATTTTACTCATCTTACCTACTTTCACTTTTAATCTTAATGATTACATTAAATGAAATGACAATGGAGCTTGTTCCAGTAAGGGATTTTAGGGAAAATTTATGATGAATATGCGAGTACATTACACATCTTGATCATTTAGTACTTTATTAAATTTAGTAATGGTAATAATAAAATTATTTTAAATGTAAATGCGGATTTTAATGGAATATATCTAAAAACATTGTTGTTAATATTGCGTGAATCATTAAAATTGACCTGAATTTTTTCAAAAAAATTGAATTTTTTGTGCACATTTGAGGCCACATTTAACGAAATCTGCCTAAAAATTTGAAAGGCATCCAAATTTAGGAGGGCGAGGGTGGGGTTTATTTTATTTTCGAATTCTGTTCTTATATATATTGTAATATTGAGAACATTTAAGAAAAAATGTTTTTTTAAGGCATTTATCTATATGAATTATTTTTATTGTATTTAAGGTTATACCTACTAAATGTGTAGAACTTGGGAAATAATTCTATAAGTACTATTTGTAAATAGGGTTTTTCCTCGTACTTGAATAAGTGTGTTACATGAATAAGAGCCTCAATGGGAAAAATTAGAAATATTGAATACTTTTCGAGATATTGCCTGCAAAACTGAACAATTGTCATCATCATCAAGATAAAAATAATTAACAAATTAAAGGTACCAAATAAAAAGGGAAATTTTGTGTAAATTCTTTTACCTATTTTTTTCTAATGGAAATTGCTTGAAAGTAAAATTTACCCCTTTTTAAGAACGCGGTCACCAAGAATTATGAAATTTTGAAGTCGAGTAAAAATTCGTTCGATTTTGTTATTTGTTCATTTTTACACCAATCTCAAGATCGATATTAGGTACTAAGGTTTAGTTAACCGAATGATTTTTAAGGACCGTTTTTTAAAAACGGTTTATTTTGTTAATTTTTTTTTCACCCTTTGTGGCCCAATTTCATGTAATTTTATAAAAGTCATGCAATTATTTCAGCTCTAATGGACTCGCCATTTTGAATTTTTAACATCAGATTCAGTATCAGCTACTTTGAGAATACCTGACTATTTAGCAACAACTTGCGCTGCCGCCATAATTTCAAATATTCTAGAAATTACATCCTGCCAAGTTTTTGCTCACCATCAATTTAAACTCTCCAGTTTGCAAACGACTTCGTAGAAAACGCTTAAACCATCCCATAGAAATTAATATACAAATATTTTAAGAAAAATACATTGGATTGAGAACCTCCTCCTTTTTAGAATCTATTAAAGTCTGTTAAATAGTATTTACTTCATACAAATTTCTTACGCCAAAACATAGTAATTTCATCAAAAATTAAAAATACTCGAGTCAAGTTGAGAATTCCCTCTTTTTCAAAAATGGTTATAGTCGTTTTAAAAAATCCGGTAGTCTCAGGTAGTCTCTCACAAAGTGTGCAAGGATAATAGTACTAAATCGAACGGATACTGTATTTTTATTTAATTTAAGAATACATTAATGTATTCTGAGGAACTCGTCAGTACATCAGTATTATTTTAAGGTACAATAAATTAAGCTTCATATATTAACTAGGAATTGCTTCTTTTAACTGTTATATGTATAGTTCACTACCTACATTTTTTAATTCCTTGATATTAGAACTGCCTCTATTTATATCTAAATTATGTAAACAATTTTAATGAAAAATCTATTAAAATGTGTAGGAATAGCAATTTTGTATAGCAGCGTAATATTTTAAAAATGTATGTATATGTGACAGGTACGTAAACATTTTTATTAAAGCTTTTATTAAATTTTTGATTAGATTAACTTTTCAGATTAACTTTTTAACTGAATTTAATTACTTTCACATCCACATAGTGGATTGGAAGTATAATAATCGTAAATTTTTTTTATAGAGAATTAGTTTAGAATGTCATGAAACGTCGAGATTTTAAATTTGAGCGAACATTTTAAATAAATTTTCACCGTTTGAACTTTTATTTTATTTTCAGGGATACTTTTAAACAGATTAGTTAGCTATTCGTAATAGAGTACAACAGTATTATTTTCTATTAGTAAGATGTAGTAATAGTCCATTAATAAAGTTCAATTCCTATTACAAATTAAGGAGCGCTAACCTTTTTTCTTAAGGCTAAAAAAATGTAGATATGCCCAATCTGACTAAATTGGTATTTAAAGATTTTGCATTTACAATTATGGGTGAAGCTGAATATAATATAATGTCTTTTAAAATACAATAAAAGAGAAATTTACTATTGTGTGCTAATGTTTTGCTGTTAATTTAATGGACACTAATAGAGATCGTACCTATGTAAAATATTTATAATACTTGCATTACTCCTGGCTGTAAGTAAATACATAACATACATTAAACAATTATTAAAATGCAATGAAATTACTAGATGGCCATGGTCAATCTAATCATCCGATGAGTAGGAATTACAGATAATGTACCTGACCTAATAATACCTATACAAGTATACATGTACCTATTAATATGCCATGTTAAATGTTTAGTTTTAGCTCTTTTATAAATTAATATTATAGATAACATAATATAGAAATTTTGCAATATCGACTCAAAAAAAAACGATATTCATGTTGTAAAAATCTTATATAAAATAGCACTATTTTCTTATAAGAATTGTTTTTTCAACTGGAAAAACTATAAATTTGATATATTTTATATAGTTCATTGATCTTACTATTTTTTAAATTTGTGGTTCATTTTTTGTTATAATCAATTTACCAACAAAGAAGGAGTAGCCACCATTGGAAATTGAAGAGTAATTGGAAAATTACTTAATCATAAGAGAAGTTCATGAAATTGATTCAACAAATTAATATTAATATACTAAAATAAATTATTATGTTAAGCTTTGAACATAAATATTCCTTATTTTAATATTACGTAAAACAAAGTTAAATATAAATAAATGAATAATCTAATGGTACATTAAATCATTATACGATTACAGTGCTGCTACCTGTAAGTTGCCGTCAACATCGCGGTTCTATGTCAAAGCGAGTATAAATTTATGTTCAATGCCTACTAAGTTTACATCTACTTGCACAGCCACGAAAAAAAAGCTTCAAATAAAAAAGTTACCTTCATCCTTCCTTACTTCTTAACATATTTGATATTTATTTTGAAAGACAAAAAAGTTTTCCGCTTACTATACTGACCCTGCACATTCTCTCATTTTATCGAAGAACAATTGTTGTTTTATTTTATGACCCGCGAAAACTAGTGGAGGTGTTAAATTACTATTTATGTAAATAAACAACTCGACGGATAATTATAAAATTAAATAGGGTTCTGTTCTGATAATAGGCGAAGCGATTAAAAAATCAAGGATTGCATTCTGTAGAGTGTTTCCGTAAATACAGACCAAGTGATGGAGCCGTATGGCAATTTTAGAACTTAATAAAAGTGAAAATTAATTTTAAAAGGATACGCTTTTCGACTGTCTGAACAAGAGAACAGGACATTCGCGTTTTTGCACATGTAGGAGTACTGCTAATCTATTTATCTTAAAGACTGACTTTTGATCTTTAATTATGAATTCGTCAAATACCTGTTCACCCGGAATTAAAAATAGAAACAGATTACCTAAATTCTCGTGAACACGTTACATGATTTTTGTAGACGATAAGAGCATGAAAAAAATGTCAGTTTACGAGCTATATAAATGTTTTATCGTTCGTAAGATTATAGGCATAATTAAATTTTTTAATGACCTTTCAATATTAATGTAATACAGCTAAATAATTCGCCGTTAGAACATTATTGATAAAGATTGTTTTACATTTCGTCATTTATCTTAATAATTTCTAAATATCTGTTCACATCGTAAGTAAATAGACAAACTTCGCCCTTTACAATAGAGACGCTTATCATTATAATAGTTGTTTTACACTGCAGTTTAATCATCCTCCAATGATGCCAACGTATAATAGTGTGGTACTCTACATACAGTGTCCATAAGTAACGGATAAATTTATTATCTGCGTAATTTTCAATTTATGAGTAAAATCCCAAAACACGTCAATTTTTAATTCTAAAATATCAATATTTGAATATAATTAATTTCATAACTCCCCCCTTCAACCCCCTTGGAGTGACAGCTACCACTTTTAAAACAAAACAAATTTTTAAATGGAACGAGGGTGCGTATGATAATTCATTTGAAATGGTTTTTAATTCTCTGTCCAGAAATATAAGGTTTTTTGAATATTGTGTATTCTTCATCAAGAAAATTAAATTTGAAAATTTATTTGAAAATGTATTTGAAAAAACTATTTATGACTATGTACCAAATATCTGTCAAATCTGACTTTTCAACTCTACTCTAAATGTAAGATCTCCTGCCTTGAACCCTTCTGAACTCCCCTTACGGTCATATCGAGCCTTCATTCTGTCACTGGCTATGGTGATTTGGTTTCTAACTAACTCATGGACATTCCTTAGCCTTCTCTTCGTCATTCTAGTTGTTTGCACTCGCTGCTGCTTCAAACTGTGTCTTGTAAGTCATCCAGGAACTTTGACCATCAAGGGAGGGGAGTTTTAATCGCTGGCCTGATGATACCACTTGCTGGTTTCCTCTATCCCTCAACTGTCTTTTAAGCTGGTCAATATCTCCTTTGACTTCTTCGAATTGTTTACTTTTTCCACGACCTTATCCGTTTTTCCTTCAACCTATCTACTTTCTCTTTGACTTCACTTATCTCCTCCTCGACCTTGTCCATTTTTACTTCGATCTTATTTTTGAGTTCTTCAGTGGCTGAAATAAAGGCATTCTGCTGTGTCTCGATAACTTGCCTTAGTTCGTCTCCTTCTTCTTGTTGTTTTATGTCCAAGTCTTACGTGATTTTCCTCAATTCTTCCTGGCGTCTTTGTTCTTGGTCCTCAAGAATTTTTCTTAATTCTTCTTGACGTTTTTGTTCCTGTTCTTTTTCCTGTTGGCGTTTTTGTTCCTTTTCTTGTCGTTTTCTTTCCCGTTCTTCTTTCTCTTCCTGGCGCTTTCTTTCCTGTTCTTCTTTCTCTTCCTGGCGTTTCTTTTCTTGGTCCATCATCATCTTTTGCATTTGGGCGAATAAGTCCTGTATTTGTTTTTCGGATGCCATGCTTCTGGTCGTTACTGGCATATAATTACGATAAAATCAACAAAATTTAACAATCACGTCACTATCGGTAATGGGACTGTCCAGAAAAACCTCAAAACGGCACGAAAAGTCTTATCTAGAGTCTTTGTCACTTAACCTCTAATGTCCAAATAGAATGTTCCAAAATTGTCTCAAAAAATGCACCTTACACTATTTTCCTGCTCGAAAATAACCCTCGAACAACAACAATACTATCCCAGTCTTCTCAACACTTCCGAAAAATCCTCTTTTTAAAATTCCGTTTCTGACATCAATTGTTGCGTGTTTTCCACCCTTTAGGAAACACCCTGTATGAATATGTGGGTTCTAAATAACTTTAACAAGGGGTAAACCACTAACCCTTTATTTAATAATTTACTGACTATACAATACTTCAAAATAACCTTTACACTTTGTTTACTTGATATTTAACCTCACTTTTTTCGTTGCGAAACTTCACTTTAATAGACTTCTTCACTTTTATAAAACTTCCACTCCTGCGCCGGTAATCGCGCCTTATATACTCTGAGATTGCCTCTAGATCCATCCACAATCTTCTCCCACCACACTCTAAAAAACTCTATCTCTTTCTACAAGCTTCCAGTCACTATTAGGTATAGGCGTATCAATCTCCAGTTCCAAGGGGGTGTAATATATAACAGTATTTATCACATCAGTATTAATGGTATGTACTATAATCAACAAGTTCACCTATTACTTTTGCGATTGATATCTTATATTTCGGTGCCCTCCTAAATATAGTGCCTTCGTGTAGAACAGACAATATTCCCCGGTAGGAACGGCCTTATTTTATCGCCAATGTCACAATGTTCCTCTTGATAAAAATAATATTCTCCAATTAATATTCTTTCGCTACTACCGGTGCAGTGTTACAACGTATGCTCTGTTGACAGCTCGGGTGTGGAAAAACTAACAACCACATAAAAAAATGTTTGAAATAAGTTTCTTTGTACTTCAAATTCTACTTTATTTCGATCCCACCACCTTAATAATAAACAAGTTTGGCGCATATTTCACAATTTCTCGATTTTTTATAGTTTTGTAAAAAACATATCGTACGAAAATAATTTTTTGTTTAGATATCTAAAGTACATCTAAACAAAAAATTATTTTGGAAAGGGTTGAAAGAATGTTTTGTTAAAATTTAAGTTCTGTGTTTCTATATTGAGTCAGAAATAATAAAATTTTGCATACTTACAGTTTTTGCAAATAAATGCTTAGCAAATTCTAAATTCGAATCCGACAGGACTTACATAAGAATCTGGTCATTGTTTTTGTACACCCTTCAGTCGACCCACCCTTACCGATTTCAGGATCGTAGATCTCTGTCTATTGAATTCTAACATTGTCATACAAATTATAGTCTTTGGAAATCACGTAATTACAAATAAAGAAATTTTCTTTTGGATCTTGATTTTTCGCCTTGTATAAACGTTTGAAATTACTCTTGTAATATGCACATACATATTCCATTAATTTTCAGGTTAAATGTGATAAAGATCTATATTAATCTCTAGGCTGCAAAAATTAATCCCATTTTGTAGACAATGAAGTTCTTAAGCTAGACTTAAGAGATATGAAGATAAAGTTTCAAAATTACTTTACTTAACTTTAATCCTTGCTGGAACACCGTACCGCAATGTTTTTATTCAGAGGGTATAGACAAATTACTTTTCAATACAAATGGCGTATAATAAAGATAAGAGGAAGATAAGAAATCTTATCATACCAAAAACTCACAGTCGTTTGCAACATGGTGCCGAGTAGTAGGTAAAAAGTGTATTTTTGCGTAACTGGGTACCCTTAATTTGACGGTATGTAAATATTTAATATATTTTTTATAATCCAAGCGTGTCATATTTCACACTAAACATATATTTATATGTATATATGTAGATAATAGACAGTGATAAGAAATGAAGCACTAAGTTTAAAAACAGGTGATATTATGACGATACTTATAATTTTAAGCTCATAAAGCATCGAACCATTAATACTATATTATGTTTTGAAGAAAAACCAATCTTAAATTTATGAATAGGTATGTATCGTCTATATCATTGTTTGCGAATTATTTTTCCATTTTTCTACGAAATTAAACCACTCTTCATATCAGATGTGCCTTTGTGATATTTTATCCGCTTGGCGCCGAAGATTATTAATTATAAATTTAACTAGTTTCAAGAACACTTAGTTAAGTGTCTATCTAAAAAAGTGAGAAAATAAATAAGTAGATAGCAGATTAAGAAAAATTAGAATTCTTAAATTTATAAATTACTTAACCATAGTAGATAATGCTGATTAAATAGAGTGTGGGACATCAAGAGATATATTACGGGGGGGCACCTTGATAAATTTGACAATTTTTATATAGTTCCGTTGTTAATATAGTTTGTTATTAGTCAACACATACACGTTATGTGATAAAAAAAACTTGTAATGCATTGAATTGTTGATTTCGATGTAGAGAGATGAGGTCATCTGGATTTCCACGTCATGTCAGTTTAATAAAATCGAAAATCATGTGATAACCGAAAACATCGCTTACGTTTTCTTCCTTAAAAAATAACCGTGTTCCTTTACCATTATCTTGGCTCTTTTCTATCGGTACGGACATTCTTCGCTTATCTACCATTCCAGTCAGGTATAATCTGCCAAGCAAAACGGATTACAAATAGAAACATATTTAGGAAATGGATAAAACTGTCATGAAAAGCTTGCACGTAATACGTGTGTATGGTAAAAATAGATTTTAATTTTTTACATGTTTGGTGCGTACACATGTATCTGTGTGTATGTGTTTTACAAAATATGACATATTAGGAAAACAATACATTTGTTTGTATTGCACTTTGTAGTAATTATTTTTTAAATATTTTTTTGAAGTATTTGAATTTAACGTAATAATAGATAATTTTATTCTTCCCCATTAGTTGTTCTTGCGTTGGTATTTTCAGCATCAGTAGTGTTACGCCCATTCCCATCTTCATATGGATTTTCATTAAAATCATCGGAATCATTAACTTCAATCAAATCATCATCAACCGTTTCAAAGATTTAGGTACAGGCTGAATTAAATCTGAAATGCTACATTGGATACCTAATATCTGTGATCAATGATCATAATATATTAATTATATTTTGAATAATGTCGGAGAAAATACTATTGCAGTTTTAGCGGTTACAACAACAATGAAAAAAGCACAAAACAATGAAGCAACGTCGTCGTTATTCACAATTTCCTGGATCTGTCGAGGTTCTCTGTGATGTCTGCGTATGTTCCTATGAAACAAGATACATTTCTCAGCAACTGAATAAACAAAATTAGATTTATTTCTATGTTAGCGCAAATATTGGAGGCTGCAAGCGTCCTCATCAAACAAGCCCAAGATGACGCTGATGTTCCATCCCGAAAACCGCATTGGAGCGCGATTATACTAATATTAAAACAAGATAACCGTTATACTCTTCGCCGTGGAGTGAAAGATTATTATCAACAACAGTTTAGAGCCGATTCAAACCCTTTTGCCACTTGCTCCTGATTCATTTATTACTCAATACCATTCTGTACTAAAAGCTGCAGTGCGAGCTGTAAAGAAAGGTAGGTCTTCACTGGTCTGCGATATGCGGGAAGTGCCGTAGACAATCTTATCTAAACGTAAAACCTGAAGTAGAGGAGCCTTCAGAAGATGAGAAAGAGACAGACTAATGTTTTCAATTTTTTTAAACATCGGTAATAATATTGTCGTAATATATTTGAATTTACGTAACAAGCCGAATATTAAGCTTTAAAAATATTTATCTCGTCAAAGGTAACGAGATCGCAAAGTGTACAGGCAGAGGATGTAACATTAGATTTCCGTTGCAAAGCATCACATATCTATTAATTGGCGTTTTCTAGGCATTGCCGGGCGCATCCACCATATGTTGAGCTCGAAGGGCGCGCCCCTTTTCATTGGATTACTCGTTTGGTGCTAGACCTAATTTGCAAGAGACCAGGTCGGTTTACTTAAAGTAGCACACAAGACAGTAATACCGAAAATTAACGATAAATAAATATATTGACAAATAAGAAATAAGAAAAAACAATCAGTACTTATAAATATACTCCTCATTCCTGGACTGTGGCTGAACTTTCACATCGGTTGAAGAGAGAGGTATTTACTTCGCCATTTTGGGACTTTTTTCTTTTCTGCTTTTCAAAAAAAACAACCCTTCATTGCTGGGGCAATGCCTTGTAGAACAACGCCAATAGATATGTGATGGATTGCACAGGCAACGGAAATCTAATGTTACATCCGCTGTCTGTACGCTGCGATCTCGTTACCTTTGACGGGATACATATTTTTGAAGCTTAATATTCGGTTTGTAACGTAAACTCAAATATATTACGACAATATTAATATCAACAACAATTAGTACGAATATACTATTTAATGTCGATTATGCCTACTATGGGGATGTATTCTACCTCCATGGTGGTGTGGAAGAGTGCATATTTTCCACGAACTACACCGCAGCTTTGGCACACGTTTTACTAAAAAATTATTAGGTATACCGAAGAGGTCGGAACACCTCTTTTCGTAGCAAAATTTACTAGCTAAAATTTTCATAATAACCTTTTTTCTCGAGAAATTGATATATTTGGAGATAGCAACAAAAAACTATTTTTTTCCTCTTTCGCCCCCTATAAATATATTTGCGAGGATACTGTCGATAGGAATTGATGAGGTTTTATTTAAAACATAAAAACAAAGGTCCACGTGAAAATCTAGTTTGTTAATTTATTATTTTACCCTTTTATGATCTAGTTTTGGGCCACAAACAGAGAATCGCATTTAGGTTTTTACTTCGGAGATTACATTATTTCCAAAGTGAGTTCACTAACTAATTTCCTTCCCAAGATCATTTTACAAAATTAAAAGCTAACTGTGACTTGTGGGATTTGAACGATAAAACACACAACTTTCAGTTGTGAAAAAAAGTCACATCAGGACTTAGTTAAAGAGAGTTGCAGGATTGATTTCAGGAACGGTACAACCCATCACCTACGATGTACAGCATTGCCGTGCTAAAACAATATTACGTATCTATCTATATATTTGCGTGATTCTGCGTTCTATCTACATCTAAGCCAGGCTTAGCCGACTGCTAACATCTAACTATATCATTAATAGTCTAAGAGCTACTGGTCTAGACAACATACCCATTTTCACAAGGCTGGAAATATGCTATAATATTAGTTTAGATCTCCCAAAGAAGAAATAGCCGGTAAGGGTAAAGGTCGTCGGTGGGGTGAGCACCCTTGCAGTTTGAAAGTAGTTGCCATTTAATGTAATATTTATATATTTACTTCTACAAAATTTGAGTTTTCATGTGTCGAGTAGGGTTGCGGCGAAAGATATACTTCACAAGCAGGACGTCCAGAGTTCAAATCCTATATAACTGCAGAAATATTTTTACTTTAAAAAAATAATTAGCCCAAATCTCTTGCTTGAATGTCATATTACCTGTATTTCACATCTAGAAATGATTCTTTGACTTTGATGTTTGCTTATGTAAACTGGATCGTTGGGATCTCCTTTCACTTTTAAAATAACTTTGCTGAAATTTAATAAACGAAAGGAGAAAACATTATATTTGATACCCTGTTTTTATGACTCAGCCATAGAAATTCGGACTAATAAGAAACAGTCAAATTAATGCTTTATTATACTGGGTGCTACTTTTACGCGACACACAATTTATTGTAAGCTTTTATTTTTGGATGTGAAATATAGTTAATATTCGAGTTAGAGATTTGGGCCGAAAAAGTAAAAAAAAAAAAAATTGCGAGTAGAATTTGAACTCTCTGAACTCGAAACCATGCATGTAAAGTATTTCAGTTACCGCTACCCTACTCGTTGTCTGAAAATTCCAGCTCTGTACAGGTAAATAAAGTTTAATTTAATTTTTTCCCATTTTCAAAAATTCTAGGATGCTCATCTCACCAACGTTCTTTAGCCATACCGACCATTCTATTTTTGAGGAGATCTAAACATTTTAGCATATTTCCAGTCTTGTGAAAATGGGTGTGTTGCTGAGGCCAGTAGCTCTTAGACTAATAATACTTTGCTTGAATAAGGCACAGTTCACTTTTACAACCACGAGTTAAGTACACCAGCCAATACCTTTTTTTATTTATTTTTATACTCAGTCAGATATTCAATCAGCAATGCTTAATTTGTTTTCATTTTCTTGACCGTGATGTGTATCTCGAATCTTTTAATTTTAATTTTAGCTAAACATTCCGCTTATTAAATTAACTGTAAAATGGCAGTATAGTTATATAACTTAAATATATTTACATTACATCAGATCCAAAAGATAAAGTGTTTACACGGAGGTTTACACTGTAGTATTTCACACCACCATTCATTAATGAAAACTTCAAATCTAATATTCAAGTTAACTTTTATCAATAATAACATAAACAAACCACCAAGTACAACGCAGACACGAAAGCAAGTGGTATAGATTTACGGTGAGCTCTCTATATTGCTGCAGGCATCAACAAGTATGTTGTTTTGTATTACTCAAAAATCATAAGTGCAAAATTGACGTGACAAAGTAATACTTGTAATTTTTACTATTTGCTGTTGGAAGATAACAATTTAATTCCTGGAATTCCTTTACAATATGATTGGCTCAAACGTATCACACATGTAAATTATTATCAAATAAATATAAGAATGCAGAATATTGAAGAAAAGATCTGACTGTATCACTTAAAAGTATATAAGTTGCCTAAATTTATTTTCATTAGATACAAGAAGCTAGAAAAGATACACCCTGTATGTACAGGTGCTAATTAATAAAAAGTATTATTGTGAGCAGCAGAGCAAAAAATATAATAGATAAAATTATCAAATGGTCGATAAATAGTGAAGGTTATATATAACATTGATTAAGTGCAATCAACTTGATTCTGCCGCCTATCTCACGTTATTGGAAAACAATTAGCTATGTATCATTTTATATTTTTAGGTACTCACGAATATCTCATACCTTCTATATAATAAGATTACTAAGAAATAATAATTAACGATAAAACGGTAGAATTATATTTCCTTTTTATTTAACAATATTTTTTACATTTTTTAGTACCAAATTACACGAAATCTGTGACATATTAGTTTGTTTGTTGTAATTATACTTATGTTAATAAGCAAAAAGGTTTAAATATATAAAAGAATATTTCAGTGATATTTTGTTTGATCCCATATTACTGACTGACTCTAGGACCTAAGATAGGCTCACAAACAAAGGATGGGTAAAAATAGGTTAAATTACAAATTTTAAAAACCCTCACACAAAGCATTAACCAAATAACAATAAAGTAAATGAACAAAACTTTTAAAAAATATGAAATATGTTATTCTTAATTAGAACAAAATTTTGGTTTCATTTAGTCCTTCCAATATAATTAGTTCTGATTTCATATACGAATCTTAAGTCCAGCTTATATTTTTGTTTGTTTTCGTTGGGTGTGTCGAGATATGGTTCCAAACTGTTTGTGTTATGCCCTTGCTGGTCTTCTCGCTTGAACTCATACTAGCGCTAGTAAAATATCTTTTTCACTGTGCCATAATAGTACAAGCAATGAAGCCAAATGTTGTAAAAACCTCGCAAAAATTAATAAAGGAATCATCTCTGGGATTTAAGTAGTTAATAACCTGTAGAATGGAATGATGCGTTCTTTGCACTTCCAAGTTCCGGGAAAATTAAAAAAAATTTGGAAAAACTTTGTGATTTTCGGTTTTTTTGCTCTAACGGCTAAAATAATGAAAATACAGAAAAAAGTTTTCAACAAAATTTGTAGCTCGTCTCTTTCTCTACGAAATACGTCTTTACAAATTGTTGTCTTACTTAAGCCGTTTAGGAGATAAATTCAGTTTTCCACTTATAGTTTTGAGCCGCTCCGAAATGCACGGAAAATGAGACTTCTCTGGGAGTTTCGTACGGTCGGACTTATCGATCGATAATTATTACTATTCAGAGCCGCTAAAAAATGAAAACGTAAAATGTAGAGAAAAGTCTCAGCTTTAATGTGGATCTAGTCACAAAATTCATACAAATTTTCATCATAGAGAATAAAGTGTTAGAAGATGGCTTAAACTTTATACAGTTGATTTATTCACATCTTTGAGTTTTATGCATCCTGCCTATTTCTCTCGTAACAATGGGTGCTTTTTCACTGCATGGATTCGATTCCACGCACTTTAATCTATATTTCGTGAAAATTTCATTGAAGAATGTTAAGAAACAAATAAGTTGTATATGTTTTACTGTATAATTGTGCATTTTCTGAACGAGTATGAATAATGTAGACAAATTCAAAAAGTACTGCGCGCATTTAAGAAACTCTAGTCATTCGAAAGAATATGTTTCATTGTACTTATAATCCAAAAATTAAGACTTTGCTATTATTATTATTATTACTTAAGATATAGCGAATTGAACTCCAAAATTTGGAGGTAATTGATCGATGAGAAATATACCCTCTACTTTGATCGCAAGGCATATTTTTCCAACAAAAGTAATTGCAATAAAATGTTAATTGGATTAATATATCATTATATAAGAATATATAAGCAAAATGAATTATCATTCTAACGACTCCCGGCAAAGATATGAATAAATCTGTGGATCAACTGAACAAAGGTCACTAAGCCATCTTCTGACATTTTCTCTCTTTGATAAATTTTTTTATGAATTTTGTGATTAGTTCCACATTAAAGGTGAGACTTTTCTCTACATTTTATGGTATTTTCATTTTTTTAAGGGCTCTGAATAGTAAGAATTATCGATCGATGAGCCCGGTCGTACCAAACTCCTGGAGATTTCTCATTTTTCGCGCATTTCGAAGCGGCTTAAAACTATAAGTGGAAAACTCGATTTATCTTCTAAACGGCTTAAGCAAGACAAAAATTTGTAAAGACCTTTTTTGTAGAGAAAAAGATGAGCTACAACTTCTGTTGGCAACTTCTTTCTCTATTTTCATTATTTTGGCCGGTAGAGCAAAAAAACCGAAAATCAAAAAGTTTATCCAATTTTTTTTGAATTTTCTCGGAACTTGGTAGTGCAAAAAATGCACCATCTCATTCTCCAGGTTATTACCTACTTAAATCCCAGAGATGCTCCTTTTATTAATTTTTGTTACCCTAAATTGTTAATTTGCCTGTACTATAAGCGGACCCTAGAGGATCAATAATATTTTAAATACAAAGAAATATTGACTATGTTATTGATCGTGTGTGTGTGTGTGTGTGTGTGGACTAGATTGGTATTGAATATTGATGTGAATCCGGATTTATAGTCAATGATATTATTTCAATATTATTGATTGTCTAGGTTCCGGTCCGCTTTTGGCTGTACCATGGATGTTTGTAAATGAGAGGAGTGTAAATTAGGTAGGCGAAAAGTAGCTAAGGTTTACTTGTCGATAAGCTGAGTAAATATAGACATATCCTTTGAGACGTTTGCCATTGTTTTTCTATGTTATTTATCCATTTTCAAGTTAATTTGAAAAATGTTACAGTAGGTATAGTAGACGTAAGATTTATAGTGAGGCCATAAAGCAGTTAAAGCCAACAAAGCGACCGACAAAGGACACCGCCGCTCTTTTTGCTTCTTCGTGTCACTATATGTATTTCGTTTACTATACCTACTTGTGAAGGAAAAGTTTTATATACGTGTTTATTTGATATTTTAGTTTTAGGCTAGGCACGCACGGGTGACTTTTGTCACGCAACTGTTTTGTCACCTACCTCGGAGTCCATCGAGTCTTAAATGGAGATGCGCTCACGAAGCGACGTGACAGTCACGTCACTCGTGAGCGCATCTCCATAAGACTCGATGGACTCTGAGGTAGGTGACAAAACAGTTGCGTGACAAAAGTCACCCGTGCGCGCCTAGCCTTAGAGAAAAATGTACAAATATATTGAAAGCTACATTATTAAGCAATCTATTTAAACAATATCTGAGGTCGATTGTATCATCGTCTATATAGTACAATAATAAGTGATTGTATACTGTGTGATTATGAAATTGTAAATTATAAAATAATATCAAAAGGTTTTATATAATATCAATAAAATCTGATTACGTGTATTTATCATATCTATACATATTTTTCAGAATTATTGTCATTATTTAGTACCTACATATACTTACTGATATATTATTTTATTAGTAAAAATAGATTATTACATACTGATACTTTTATAGAACCATATAAGCGGCAAATTTTGATTAATGTGTTCCTTATGAATTTTATATAATTATAAAGATTTATATAGAATCTATGAGTATCACAACAATGAAAGTGTTAACAATGAAACCCCGAGAAAAAATATATAAATATTATTGGATAAAACTTTTTTCATAGTTTTCTTTGCCGTTCTTCCCAAAAAATCTAGTTTTGGCTTCAAAATTAGAGTCACTTACCTTTTCCAGCACTGATGGAAACCAAAAGTTCGAAATTGGTCTACAAGTGTTACCCAGTGGTACAGATAGTTCGGTTCATATAGTAGTGATGATTTCTTCCAGCCAAATCAATATATTATTATGTGGTCTGCAAATAAACCTACGCAACGTAAAGTGGCTTTAGTGCATTATGTGGTATTTTGTATTTCGATGTCACTACGGCTCTCAAAAGAAATATTGTCTAAATGTTATTTGTGGCATTATCTTATTTTTTTTCCTTCTTCAATTCTTTGGGATTTCCTGCCACATGTATGTTTTCTTTTTAAGGTGCTCGGGGAATCTTCAAAATATCCCAACTAACCAGTATGTTACTGGTAAATAACCTCTTCGCCTGTGACTTTTACGTCAAAGGATCAGTTAAAGGTTGCTTTTTTTAAATAAACAACACAAATAAGTATAAAAACTTGAAATTAAATATTTCGCCGACGTTTCGGAAATCTATTCTGTTTCCTTTTTCGAGGCTTTTTTTGAAAAATCTTTTTTGCTGTGTATGATAAATACACAGCTCTAAGAATGTTTGTTATATTCAATATCCATAGATACTTACTATTTACATAGAACTGTTGATACAGTTAACAGTTTTTTTAGTTTTTGTATAATGTTAAGTTTGTGAACTTCTTCTTTTAACATTGGCAACCAAGTTGTACAGACATCTACGGAACAATTCGACACGCATTTGTCCTCGTTCAATAATATTATCACTGATTTTTTAATTTTTCTTTTTTTGCTATCTGCCTCTTTTGTTAAAATTTTTGCCGAGTCCCAGTTTATTCTGTGTCCATTCTCCCAAGCGTGTTCGCAGATCTTGGACCTCCGAATTTCATTTTTTCTTATATAATTTTGATGTTCTCCCAATCTTACACAACAAACAATACGTGGGTGAGTCATCCAGACCTTTTAGTGTAACATTGGGAGAACATAAAAATTATATAAGAAAAAATGAAATTCTGAGGTCCAAGATCTGCGAACGCGCTTGAGAGAATGGACACAGAATAAACTGGAACTCGAGAAAAATTTTAGCAAAAGAGGCAGACAGCAAAAATAGAAAAATTAAAGAATCCGCGATAATATTATTGAATGAGGATAAATGCGTGTCGAATTGTTCTGTAGATGGCTGTACAACTTGGTTGCCAATGTTAAAAGAAGAAGTTCACAAAGTTAACATTTTATAAAAACTAAAAAAACTGTTAACTATATCAACAGTTCTATGTAAATAGTAAGTATCTATGGATATTGAATATAACAAACATTCTTAGAGCTGTGTATTTATCATACACAGCAAAAAAGATTTTTCAAAAAAAGCCTCGAAAAAGGAAACAGAATAGATTTCCGAAACGTCGGCGAAATATTTAATTTCAAGTTTTTATACTTATTTGTGTTGTTTATTTAAAAAAGCAACCTTTAACTGATCCTTTGACGTAAAAGTCACAGGCGTAGAGGTTATTTACCAGTAATATACTGGTTAATTGTGATATTTTGTAGATTCCCCGAGCACCTTAAAAAGAAAACATACAATACATGTGGCAGGAAGTCCCAAAGAATTGAAGAAGGAAAAAAATCTCAAAAGAAATATTTGATATTCTGTAAATTTAAAAATATTAAATGTTTTCCCAGCTCTTTCGATTTTTTATTGTGTTGTTCGGCGAAGGCTCAGATCAAGAAAAAACTGCATGTTCATCTCTGACCGAGTCTCCGACCTATTAAGACGAAACGACGACCACAAAAAGTCTTACGTCAAGCGATGGTTCATTTTCCATTGCTTTTATTTATATCCTTTAAAATACTTCATTTTTTATTAAAACTCGAGACTTCTTTTTTAACTCGTGTTTGACAAACTCTCCTCAAAATCTCTTTTTTCGATCATTTCTCTTACATTCCTACATCCCTACCATTCAATATTAAATCATTTACTGTCTTAATCTTCATATTTATTTGTGATATTGTTACCTTTTTCTCTTCCTAAACATCATACACAATATTTTGTCAACTATGCACATCTGTCATTGTATCCATTTTAATGTTTTTCTTCTTAATTTTCAGATAAACCATGGAACACCACCTCCAAGACAGAGATAGAGTAGGAGTGCAGGATGCTGTTTTACTAGAAGATTACACCAACGAAGATGTCTTTGTAGATAATTTATACAAAAGATTCAAAGAAGATATCATATATGTAAGCCATAGATAAAAATTTGTATTAATTGCCATTAAGGTCATTAGTGATTTGCTTAACATTGATCTCTGATTAACGAGTATTTTTGAAATTTATAACATTCCATTTAATCCAGTTTCAATCCATTTATCTGCAGAACTAGCCATGTGGCTTAACATTTGAGTGCAGTCGTTAAAATATCTTAAAAAATACTCTTCTGTCATGATGGTTACGTCACTCTTTCACTGAATCATTTTTGTTGTTGTCATGGCCAGTACAGTGTGGGCGGCGAGGTACTCCGAAACTCAACTTTTATAATACATAACAAATAAAAAAAATGTTGACCTTATGAATGTAAAAATAATACATTTTGGAAAAATTATTTTGAAGCATATTTCTGATACGGTAATCGACTGAAAATATTCTTTATTTGTGAATAACATTCGAAACAACTGACTGATCATATTCTTTGAAACTTTTGAATGACACAGGATGTCCCATAAGTAACTGAACATTGAGAAACTACGTGTATATCGGGCCAAAATATGACAATATAACTTAACTTTCTTCAATATCAAGTTGCCTCCAAGTAACTGCTCAAAGTTTTCAAAAAAAAAATCATAATTTGGATATTGCTCGATTTAGAAGGATTCAATTTGAGGTGAAAATGTTGTTGCTGTTCACTACTGCGGATCTTTGATGGGAAATAGCTTTGGTGAGGTTGTGTGCCTTACAAGTAACCGCGAAAGAAGGCGCCAACTAGAATAATGCATGCATCACAAAGCTTCTGCCAAGACATTGTGAAGTAATATTTGCTTGTTTTAACATCAAAATTAGAAGTCGTTAGTTTTTTTAAACGATTTTGTTAAGTGTAGTTTGCGTGTTTGTATTTCCTTCTCGGTGTACCCTTCTGTTTCGGAAGACCTTTGTTTCGACAGGAGAATTTTCAGAATAAGTTTTTTCGCAGTTTTTTTAAAATATCTGTTATACAGTCGGTATCAGAATGAACAAAGCATATTGTTTGTAATAAAAGAGAGAAGAAAACTAGATGTCCGAACTATAACTTCTTACGACGGCTAACTAAAACTAGGAAATGCTCAAAATATTTCTGCGCACAATTTTTTCATGAACTGCATAAATTGCCTCCCGAAATGATCTAAAGAATATGCAAAGGACATTTTCATTTTAACTGCTAAAAGAGCATCATATGCCAGCAATAGATGCAATAATATCTTAAGAAGAGCCAGTGCTGCAATGGTTCGGGAAAGAGTACAGTTCCATAGGCAAAATAAAGCAAACATTGTATAGTAAGGGGTCCAAAGCATTAAAAATTGAAATGACCCATTCCAACAAGGTAAATAAGTTTTGAGCTCGCATATCGAAAGAGGGTCCTAATGGGCATCAGAAATGGCTTGTTGGACTTTTGTTGAGGATTGCACAACTTCTCCACAAGAAAAAAAGATGGCGGAATGTTATTTCAAGAATTCGTGTTTTTAAACGTATACCTCTCGCTAGAAACTTAACTACATGCGATATTGATCTGATTTTTTTTCTATACATACTACTGACATGAGCGCATATGTCTGTACTAGTAGAGTTTCAAAATCACTTACGGTTTTTTTCTAATTAAATCCTAAATCACAAGAACGAAATTTGTGTCTTTGAAATTTCGACGTGCGGATAACTACATTAAATGTTTAATTTTCTTATATATTATATGCGAATCAAATATGGTCTAAAGATCAACAAAGTTTTTGCAAAAAAAATTAACTCGATATCTCATACAGTTTTCGAGTTACAGATTTTTTAATTCGATCGTAATAATGTCTTGTTATGATAACGCGCAATGTGACAGCTGCGGCAGGATTCGGTCTGTGTAATTGTGGATAGACATTAGTCTAATAACTAATTTGATTAAGGTATTATATTACTCTTAATCAGTAGGTCACCAATTGTCTGAAAATTAGACAATCATTTGTGTGTTATGTTACAACTACGTGATTTTAAAATAGAGTCTGTTAAAATATAGATGCAGAAATAATGGTTTAATGATTACTGAAAAAAGGAAACTTTGAAGTACGTCCAATTTGTTTAGAAAATTTTCAGTTACGTCATTTTGGCTTAGAAGGACTGTATATATCGAAAGGTGCAAATACAGTATGAAATCGTCAATAAATTATACCAATTTGAGATTAAAAAATAAAAATTGTCCAAAACTTCATATTTAAGAAAATGTATGGTATGGCTTAAAAACCCATCAGAATTATATGAATTCGCCATAACAGACACAATTCTTATTCTAAACTGGAATTACTTTATAAATAGTAACAAATATAAAGCGAATAATCTAAAATACATTTTGGAATGTTGGTGTAAATAATGACATACCTACGTTGCCCAATAATGTGAACTTGCAATCATGAAGAAGGGAACCAATAATATTTGCGCAAGGTATGTTTAGTTTTTGCAAACTAGAAAACCTACAAAAATTATGTGGGTACATGACAACAAAGGGTATCTTAAGATACTCACGAAATCAGTAAATAATTAAGTGAAAAATATGAAGAAGAAAATATTGTAAAAACGTTATTGGCAGTCGGTGTATTGTGTGACCTGTCAGTTATCCTTTCCGAAGAGGATAAATGAGCAGTTATTGTGCCTTAAAATGAACACACCAACTATATATTTTGATTAATTTTGGAGATAACTGCTAAGGCAGTATTTATTTTTCCTTAAGGTTATTGGACTTACGTTAACTACGTCCGCGTCCTACACAAGACACTTCCTTACTGCATTTAAAACGAGCATTACAGGGGACGGTAGTCCAGTGGTTCAGTGTACTTAGCTTAGCTAGCAACTGAAGAACCTAGCGAAGTAGGTTAAAACCCTGCTCACTGCGAAATACTTTTAATTGTAAAAATTATCCACAAAAAGTGGGTTAGACCCCTACCTAACACAAAATCCTGGATTTATAACAAATGTTCTCGTATTGAGAAGCAGTTAACAAAGCACGTAAAATTTTAGTGTCCAAGCGATTTTCCGATCTCCTTCCCAATTTACCCTTTCCCAGAAAATTTGGATATCTGATAGAGAACAACCAAATAAAATCACAAATGATGACAAAAAGTCACAACTGATTCTAAAGAAAACAAATAGTGGAATTGTAAAGTAAACTGTGATTAAAAATGTGCGTCCACTTGGTGTTTTGTTGCATGTATAATTGTATAGCCTTTCCTTACAATTGTTTTAAGGGCAGAAATAATACAGAGCAGTTTTTAGCAGACAGTGCTTCTTAATAGTAATGCCTATGTAGTGGTTTGTCAATGCTTAATGAGCTGTGTATACTTATTATGCATTATTATTATTATTATTTTTATTACTTATGTATATATTACAAGTTTTGTGTACGTTTTTATGTTTTCATATTTGTAAAATGCTATATCATTTGTACCACAATAATGATATACTTAATAAATAATATCTCTAGACAACACCTTCATAATTAATAGATCGAGTAAATCATCGGCTAAGTGAGTTTCTTTTTACCTGTTAATATTTTTGCAAAATTGTAAAAATGTAAATAATAGCACAATTTCAAAAATGTATTGGCTTACTATCTTAATGCATTACACTTAGCCAGAAAACAGCCGCATGCTACAGGAATACCAAGAATCTAATTATGGTTTATTTTAAAAAGCCGTTCACTCAAAAACTGTATAAGATATCGAGCTAATTTTTTTTGCAAAAACTCTGTTGATCTTTAGACCATATTCCATTCGTATATAGTATATAAAAAAATTGAATATTTAATATAGTTGCCCGCACGTCGAAATTTCAAACACACAAATTTCGTTACTGTGATTTAGGATTTATTTAGAAAAACACCGTAAGCGAGTTTGAAATTTAATTAGTACAGATAGATGCGCTCATGTCAGTAGTATATAAATAAAAAAAAATCAAATCAATATCGCATGTGGTTCACTCTCTAGCGAGAGGTATACGTTTAAAAACACGAATTCTTGAAATAACATTTCGCCATCTTTTTTTCTTGTGGAGAAGTTGTGCAATCGTCAACAAAAGTCCAACAAGCCATTTCTGATGCCCATTAGGACCCTCTTTCGGTATCCGAGCTCAAAAATTATTTACCTTGCTGGAATGGGTTACTTGGCGATTTAGACGGCTTTCGAAGGCGTGGACCCTCTACTAGTAAGAGACATTGAAATTAATTTAGAAAATGTATGTCACTGCGTCGAAGAGGATGACTACAACCAAATATTTAATAGTATCTTACGTACGTACAATCTAGTTTTTAATTCACAAAAGAATAGACATTTAAACAAATTTAGAAATGTATATAGCGAAAGAAAATATATTGAATTACAAAACTTTCAAAATAATTCTTTAATTGACATATCCGAGAAACTAGTACTAACTAAAGGCTTGAATTATGTTTTAACACCAAAGGCTATTCCTAAATTTGATGTAATAACTGCAATTGAACAGGCTGCACCGAAGCTACCATTAGATGATGCTAATGAATACCGAATTCGCTCTAAAATTGAATTAGAGAAACAATATACTTAAGACTAGAGATAATTTAACATCCGATAAAAAACGTTCAAATTCATCTCTAAAAAATGATCATAGCATTAAAATCTTACCAGCTGATAGGCAACGCCACGGTAATCTTAGATACAGCTATATATGATACAAAAATTACGAACTTGATAAATGATGGAAATTATTCCAAATTAAATAAAGATCATACAAATTCTTTAGAAAACAAAATATATAGAGTCTTATTTAAACACAAAAACGAATTTACAGATATTGAATGAATGAAGTTAACTCCACATCACAGCAAACCTCCTCATTTCTATGATTTGCCAAAAATTCATAAGCCTGACATTCCCTTAAGACCAATTGTGAGATCAATGAATTCTCCATGTAGCAAACTCTCAAAATATTTATTAAAAATTGTAAATCCATTATCAGGTTCCTCAGAGTCTTATATTAAAAATAGCAAACATTTTTTTGGAAAAGCTGTCAAAAAATCATTTCAACAATAATCAACTAATGGTCAGTTTTGATGTAGTAAGCCTATTTACAAATGTTCCTGTAGATAAAACTTTAATAATAATTAAAAACAAATTGCAACGAGATGGGAATTTGGCGAATAGAACTAAGTTAGCATTGAAACTATAATGGAATTACTTACACTTTGCATTAAAACAACATACTTTCAATTAAATAATGACTTCTATCAACAAGACTTTGGGATGGCCATGGGTTCTTCATTATCTCCAATATTAAGTAACATTTTCATGGAAAATATTGAGGAAAGTAATATTAATAATCTAGCTTATAAACTCATTGTATGGTGGAGACATGTAGATGACATTTTTGCTATATGGCCTTATAGTAAAGAATGTTTAAGTATTTTTTTTTAATCAGATTAACGAAAAAGAACCTTCAATTAAATTCACAATAGAAATAGGAAATAATAATGAATTACCTTTCTTCAGATATTTTAATTAAAAAATTAGATAACACATACCAAACCAGTGTGTATAGAAAACAAACACACACAAACACACACAAACAGATACTTAAATTTCAATTCAAATCAACATATAAGTGTTAAGAAAGGTGTTGTTAAGTGCTTGTATGACAGAGCCAAAATTATTTCTTCAATTGCTGTAATATTAAGGAACGAAAAGCAATTTATAAAAACTGTCTTATTAAATAATCAATATCCTGAGAGTTTTGTTGATGGTCAGTTATTAAACATTGGTAGTAGAGAGAATATACTATCACAATCTGAGGTAATGGCAGTAATTCCATTTATACATGGTTTATCGGATAAATTACGAAAAATTGGGAATAGGTTTTCCGTACGAACGGTTTTTCAAACGGGCTCCACGCTAATATCGGTTTTTATCAAAAACCAAACCTCTAAATATTGTTCAAAATTCAAAAAATTGTAGTTATAGTGTTCCGTGTGAGTGTGGAAAACATTACGTAGGTGAATCATCTAGACCTTTCAACGTAAGGCTCGGTGAACATAGAAATTACGCTAGAAGGGGAGAATTTGAAAAATCTAAAATTTGTGAACACTCGTGGGATAATAATCACAGGATTAAATGGGACTTGGCGAAGATTTTAGAAAAAGAGAGTAACGGAACTAAAAGAAAACTTAAAGAATTCCCGATTATTATATTAAACGAGGATAGATGCGTTTCAAATTATTCAATAGATTTTTGTACTAGTTGGTTGCCCATCCTTAGAGACGAAGTAAGTAAAAATAAGATAAATATAATTTAATGTCTCACATGACTATGGAAATACATAAAGAAAGAACTGTCATGGTTGACGGTCAAAAAAGTTTTGAGAACGGAAGTAGATTTTCTTCCGAAACGTTAACTGCCTTAACAGCTTTCATTTTCATTTTTTAGTTTATAACATTGTTCTAGTTTATATATTTTTATGTGGGAGACTGTTTGAAACAGTTAGTATTCAAGAACCAACCTCTGTCTGGTCCGTCTGGCGCAGAGGTTATTTCATTAAAATTTTTTAAATATTTCTCAGTGGCAAAATATCCAACAAAAAGAAGAAAATGCTAAAAGAGCGATTAAGAAAAATCTAAATTAAAATTTTCACATTATTGTTGACAAATAGTTCATCTTAAAATTTAGCAGTAAAACTAATACCTACAAGAAAACCCAATTGTTTAAAACGAAAAAGGAAATCGTGATACGATGAAGTTGAAGGGCGAAAAATGTCATATCTCTGCTCCCAATAGGTGTATTGAAACATATTCTTTATAGGATTTTGCAAACAGGAGAAAAAATAACTATCTATAACTAAAAGAAAAACTTTGTGTAAAAATATTAATGCAATCTTTGCATTCTTTCGATAACCTGAATTCTGGTTATGCTAGCAAATTAAAATCCTAAAATGAATTTGTCTAATTTCTTACTTGACAATTCTCATTCTAACACTAGCATCCACACAGTCCCCTACGGTCACGTAGATTAAACTAGTATCTACATAACCCCCTACGATCATGAATATTCAGTTAAAAATGAGAACAAAGGCCTAAAATGAATTTATTTATCTACTTTGTCTTAAAAAAATTTCATTTCAATGCTTAGCCTTTGAAACGTTTTTCGCCACTCATAAAGATGTTTCATGCAAAATCAAGACATGAATATGAATAAGTGTGAAATAATTATATTTGACATTGACTGATTGAACATCTTTATTATTGTATTGAATTGCAAAACAGTAAATGTAATCATTTACTGTTTTACAACCTCCCCTCTACAGCCCTTCCAAGAAATTAACCTGTTTTTTTCATTTGCTTACGTATTACAGGCATATTATAAAGCAGTCGATTTGCAAACGTAGTTTTAATAGACGTATTTTGTGTGCACTTTATTAAAGTTTATAAATTATTATTTTAATAATCAAGTAACTTCTAATAAATTTTATTATAGACGGTCATTATTTAGGTAAATACGTATTTTTATCATTCTTAAAATTCCCTTTTCTGTTTTCTATATTAGTAAAAATATGCGATTGTATAAAATGTGGATAAAAAGACATTCAAATTTTTATTGTTATTAACTTTACACAGATTATAAACAAAAGAACCCATAATGCTTTCAGATTATAATTTATTCAGTTGCAGTATATGTTTGTGAAACAGGGTGTTATAAGATTGTTTGCTCGATTGTGCTCTTTTTCTTTATAAATCATAATTAAGGAAAACGTAGCATAATTCTTTTATTATTTCTAATAATGAGATGTGTGATTAAAACATTCTTTTAAGGTATCGGGTGTACAAGAAAAGAGTTATTGGACGCCTTACCGACAAGAGGAAAAAATAATGTGTCTCATATGGTTAATAAATTTCAAGAAAATGATTTCACGTCTAGAATTGAGTCTGATAATTTCATCGAAATTATTTTATGCGAAATTCACGTCAATTTGGGAGGCAAGCACCTTGTTCGCGACAGTTTCGTAGCAAATAATTCAGAATGGTTAAATGAAGAATTTATATTACCTCGAAAATTTCATAGTTAAATCCAACTGGCCGGCCTAAAAGAGATTTCGTAGAAATTTTACTGCGAAGTAAACGAAGAACTAAGGATCTGAGAGAGCAACTAAGTCCCGAAGAATTAAGTTTTGCAGCTGGCAGAGTTTAAAAAGATCGGCCGGCATCTTAAGAGGTGCAAAACTTATAAAAGAGCCTTCTACTACACCTACACGTGCGAAAAAAATATGTCCAGCCTATCGTTCCTAACACAATGAAAGCCAAAAGTTTACCAAAGATGAAGCATTGTCCTTGTTTACAACTGCAAAGTTCACAAAGCATCAATATTATCAAAGATTATTGAACGCGAAAAATAAAATTAATTTATTCAGCAGAAATTTATTATTTTCACGAGAATGGCACAAATATATAACACTTTTTAATGTTATTACAAATATTATTACTTAAATTTAATGAGACTGATTTTAGCAGCGAAACTAGCAGCGAAAAATTTTTTTCTTTGTTTGCATTTTTGAATACATGTATTCGTAGGTAATGATATTATCAACAGTTTTACCTATACAAATTACATATGACCCAAGAACTAATAAAAAGGCTATTAGCCTGAAATTCTCAAAAATAATTTTGACGACCAACGCGTATTTTTCAGGTAATACTCATATTAAGAAGAAAACAGTATCCTGGCACTTTTCGGACCCATTTTAATGGAAAGGTGGACTCTTTAGCTTTAATTAAAAAAAAAAAAAAAGAATTAGGTCCCTAGTATATCTAACATAGAAATTAGCCACGAAATAGATGTTGACAGCGTTCTCGCTGCTAGAGCGTAATTTCTCAAGTAATATGTTAATAAAAAAAAAAATAATAGCCTGGCCCTTTTCAGACCACTTTTAATCAAAGGATGACTTCTTTAGCTTTAATTAAAAAAATTAAGTCCCTAGTACATCTAATATAGAAGCCGACCGCTAAATAGACGTTGACAGCGTTTGCGCTTCTAGCGCATTTTATATGTTAAACTAAAATAAAATGAGGTCTATTAACCTGACCCTTTTCGGACCGATTTTAATCGAAAGGTGGACTCTTCAGCTTTATTAAAAAAAAAAAGTCTAATTGACCGCTAAATAGACGATGACAGCGTTTTCGCTGCTAGCGTATTTGTAATGTTAAACTAAGATAAAATGAGATCCATTAATCTGGCCCTTTTCGGATCGATTTTAATCGAAATGTGGGCTCATTAGCTTTAATTTAAGAAGAAAATTAAGTCTTTTATACATCTAACATAGAAAATGGCCATTTTGTTTTAATTTGAATTAAAAAATGCGCTAGCAGCGAAAGCGCTGTCAACGTCTATTTTGCGGTTAACTTCTATGTAAGACGTACGTCATATTTTTTTAAATTGAAAATAAAGAACTCACCCTTCGATTAAGTGATCTGAAAAGGGCCACGTTATTCCATTTTTTTTATTTACATTTAAGTTTAAAATTTACGCTCTAGCAGCGAAATCGCTGTCAACGCCGTTTCGCGACTAACTACTATGTTGGATGTAGTAGAGACTTTTTTTTTAAATTGAAGCTAAAAAGCTTACCTTTCGATTAAAATCGGTCCAAAAAGGGCCAGATCTCAAACGCTGTAAACGTCTATATAGCGGTCAACTTCCATGTTAGACGTTAGTAGTCAAAATTATTTTAAAAATTTGAGGCAAACAGCCTTCTTATTAACTCTTGGGTCATAATTTATAGGTAAAAATGTTGATATTTTGATTACCTATAAACATATGTATTCAAAATTGCAAAACAAATATTTTTTTCGCTGCTAAGATCAGTCGCCTCTAAATTTAACATATTTTTCTCATATGCAACAGAAAGTTGCCGAAAATAATTTTGTCGCACTTTTGATGTGCTACGGGCCAAAAATCCAATCAGTCCCTCGCCATCTAGCCTGTAGCGATATTTAAGAAAAACTGCGAAAGAACACAATTTCCTACATTTTCTTGTTTAAACAAAAGATTTCCACCACACCGAAATTTTTTACTACACTCCTTCAAATGTTTGCAACATGTTCCAGCAATAAAATTGCAGTTAAATCTAAATTTGGTGTAAATAGTTCTCAAAAAGGAAAATATACAATATGTCTCACTTTTCATGATTCTCATATCACAGCTCATTTATTAACAATACGATTTTTTGGGGGTGAAGGTACTTGGTAAAAATATTGAAAAATCCACCAGCGGCGTTCGTAGTTATTTAGAAAAATAAACCTAATTTTTCAAAAAAAGATATTAGGCAATGTTTTAACTGTAAAACAATCTCACAATCTTATTGATTGTTATCAAAAAGTCACTAATACTGAATTTCAGATGATAAAATAAAATTTTTCTTTTTGAAGTACCAATTTATTAGTAATAACTTTATTTTCGGACTTTTGATTTAGTTATCTACGTATTTATTATTTATTGAATTGATCTTGAATCAAATTTGTCTAAAATTGACCTTTTTTTATTTACAAGTTAATTTGTTTGATTTTGACTGTTAATAAGTAAACTGACTAAGCCACGTAATTAATTCTAAATGGAAAGCCGGTCTTCCTCCACCTTAATAAGCTCCTCATTACGTCCGAAAATAAAATTATGACAGTAATAATTGATAGGTAGTTTAAAAAGAGAAGTCTTATTTCCTTTTTACGTGAACACCAAGTACACTATCTTATTAAAATTCGGTTTTAGTGAGTTCTTAACAACGAATGTAACGAGACTGTTTTACAATTAAATAAGCTAAGCTATCTTTTTTCGAAAAATTAGGTACATTTTTCATAACGACGGACGCCACTGGTGGATTTTAAAATATATTACCGTGACACAATTTCCTAATCGGTATCTTCCACTGGGAGTCATGAAAAGTGAGACATACTGTATATATTGAAACTACGAAAACGAAGGTGCAAGGGACAGAAATCAAATATAATATATTGGTATTAAATATAGGAGTTTATCTCTTCAAATTAAACTTTTACCACAATTACCATAATTCATTTAAATTAAAATCGTAGGCAGGTAGCATAAATGAATAAATTTGATTTCAGACCTACATTGGACCAGTTTTAATATCCGTAAATCCGTACAAAGAACTCGATATTTATGGCCAAAAGGATGTTAAAGAATACGACAATAAACATTTCTTTGAAGTTCCGCCACATGTGTATGTATATTATGATGCAAATCGAAAACTGAAATAATAAACACTTTACATGTTTCTTACAGATTTGCCATCACGGACACTGCCTATAGATCACTGAAAGAGGAAAATCGAGAACAATGTATATTAATTTCAGGTGGGTAAATAAATACTTATAGAGAATTTTACAATTCGCTTTTGGCGAAAAATTTCTCACAATTTTAGAAAAACTTAAAAATCCAATTTAGTTTTTTACAACTTCATTTGTATCATCCTTTATACATCATTTGTCGGTGTTGTGCGAACGGCCTTGCAGCCTGCCACAGCCATATATTACCAGTATAGATATAGATATATAGACTTCATATATGCATATATTTCGTGCCGTATACGTACACTCCGATAGTTCGTTTTATTGAGAAACACGTAATTTTCCAGAGGAAAAATATATTTTATCTTTCATGGAAACAACGCAATCATTATATATCAATTTAAAAACAATATCGGCAATGAAAAATATTCAACCTATTTCCAAGTAAAATTTAATCTTATACAGGGTGCCCACGAAAACCTTTAAAGCGTATTGAAACATATTCTTTATAGGATTTTGCAAACAGCAGAAAAAATAACTATCTATGAGAACTAAAAGAAAAACAATGTGTAAAAGTATTAATGAAATCTTTGCATTCTTTCTATAACCTGAATTCTGGTTATGCTAGCAAATTGAAATCCTAAAATGAATTTGTATAATTTCTTATTTGAAAATTCTCATTCAACAACTAGCATCCACACAGTGCCCTACGCCCATGCAGATTAAACTAGTATCTATATAACCCCCTACAGTCATGAAGATTCAGTTAAAAATGAGAACAAAGGCCTAGAATGAATTTATTTACCTACCTTGTTTTAGAAAATTTTCATTCCAATCGATTACATTTTCATTATTCTGTTTTTGGAAATGCCTTTGAAAAGTTTTTCGCCCTTATTCTGGAGCTCATCAGAAAGGCACAAAACCACTCATAAAGAATATTCTGACCGTAGGGGGTTATGTAGATACTAGTTAAATCTGGGGGCTGTGTGGACTGTGGATGCTAGTTGTTGAATGAGAATTTTCAAATAAGAAATTATACAATTCATTTTATTAATATTTTTACACATAGTTTGATACAATAATTATAAGCAAACAAATAATAATTTACTTTTAAACTTTAAAGCGTATTTTACTGAAAAATGCATGTTGATTACTAATGCAGTCATTGAAGCATTTTACCTCGGACTCCGGTTAGGAAAGATCGATTTTCATAAAATAAACTGCATTCGATTCGTAATTGATAGTATTGCAAAGTCTACATAGTCCGAAGTTGTGCTTTTACCCTTCTCGCAGGGTGGAAATTTGTAAACTAAAATAACCAGGAAACCGATAAAGGGATGAATTTTAGGCAAAAGATGTTCTTTGAAGTTTTTTCGATAAATCAATATTTTTTCGAGTTATTAGCAATTGAAAATGTTGATTTTTTAACTAAAAAATGCATGTTTAAGAGCGATTTTCACGAATAACTCGAAAACCTTACGTTTTATCAAAAAAATTATCAGAAGCAAAAATAAAGCTTATAAAACAACAAATCGATTTTGTTTTCTTGATTTCTGTGTAGATGCAATACGAACCGAGTTATGGTTCGTTGAAGATGACTGTTTGTTCGTCGAAAACTGAATTCGAACCTTTCAACTTTAAATAACGGAAAGCGACGAATTTCTGGAAGAGAACTTATCAAAAGTACTTGAAAAGGCCTTTAAAATTAGCTTCAGTAAAAGTCGTTAGCATAAAAACTTACGGAGTTGTGTTGAAAAATCGGAGGAAAAAATCAGCAATGAAACCAATAGATTTGTTGTTTCATAAGCTTAATTTTTGCTTCTGTTGATTTTTTTGATAAAACGTAAGGTTTTCGAATTATTCGTGAAAAATCACTATAAAACATGCATTTCTTAGATGAAAAATCGACATTTTCAATCGCGAATAACACAGAAAATATTAATTTAACGAAGAAACTTAATAGAACGTTTTTCGCTTAGAATTCATCCCCCTATTGATTTCTGTGGTTGTTTTGAGTTGATTAATTTCCACCCCGCGAGAAGTGGTGGCATTCACCCCCAGGGTAAAAGCACACCCTCGGACCATGTAGACTTTGCAATACTATCAATTACGAATCGAATGCCGTTTATTGCATGAAAATCGATCTTTCCTAAACGGGGGTCCGAGGTTTTGCACTTTTTTTGCCTTTCTGACTGGACTATAGGTCTAATATACAGTGTGGCTCGCTTAAGATGAAGACATCCCCATGTCTTGTTTATCTGATATCCGAATTTTGGTGGTGAATATATACCTATGAAGTGAGTCTTTTGAAGTAACCACATTTTATTTTAGTCAGGGCTGTCCGATTCTGGGATGGAAAAAGGGGGTCGATAAAAGAAAAGGTACTAGCGATTTCTTTAGAAAAAAAAACAGTAAGATATTCGTAATCAACACCTTTAAAAACCTTTTTGTACAAGATTACATCGTAGTGGGTTCAAAGAGGTTTGAGATACGGGCCGTCAAAAAATAATCTTTTCAGACAAAAAAAAATGTATCTGTCAAACGGATTCTCAAATGAAAAAAATGTATTCTTAACTTTTTGTTAGAAAATAATGATAGTATTGTACTAGTTGATTGAATTGATTTAATAACAAATTAAATAAGATTTTTTTTTTAATAAATTGACACTTGCACTTTGTTTTCATGACTTACTTAGATCGTTATTGAAGATTATTTGTTAGAAAAATGGTAGGTATGTACGAATTTTTTTTTTCCTTATTAATACATAATTATTTTACGTATTTTAGACATTTATTATTGTTTATTTTAACATGACTGATCAAATTTAATTGCAATTTTTCAAAAATACCTACCTCTTTCTAAAATACATAAAAGTATGTAAAAATGATTTAAATTAAAATTAGGACAATACAATTTTGCGGAAAACTGTAGGAAAATACTGTTTGTTCTATTTTTAGTCCAGTCGGTAATGTAAAAAATACACCAGAAGCTCGCAAAAAAATGTTATCTGAGATTTTCCTTCCGTAACTGTTAGTGCGAAGATTAAAGATCGCAAAACCACAAAAATTAGTTCTGGGGGTGCCGCGCAACTCCCCCAAAAAAACACCCTTTCGGTGAAAAAAGCCTTATATTACTGATAACTTGTTAACCGTTGAAGATATAAAAAAATTGCTCGTCATAAAAAAAGAAATCTTGACTAATTACCTTGTTTGGTTTTCGAGAAATTCAATTTTTTCTATAGGCCGCTCGCAAAAAATTTCAAATAAACGAAAATTCGCGAGCACTAAAAAATATCGATTTTCTCGAAAACCATGGCATATAGAAGAAAATTACAAGAGGACTTTCTTTTAGACAATTAGTCAAGCTTTCTTTTTTACGATGAGCAATTTTTTTATGTGTTCAACGGTTAACGAGTTATCAGTAAAATAAGGCTTTTTTCCACCGAAAGGGTGGTTTTTTGGGAGGGTTGCGCGGTACCCCCAGAACTGATTTTTGTGGTTTTGTGATGTATAATCCCTTCACTAACAGTTGCCGAAGGAAAATTTTTGTTATGGAAATCTTTATAATTATTGGACTATTTTATCATTTTAAAACACACCGTCTCAAAATAGCCTCATTTAAAAAAAAAAAATTAAACCGAAAATCGTATTTTCAGATTTCACATCTCTGTTGATCAATCATAACTGTGCGTAAAGTTGATCAAAATATGAGCGAAAGTATACTCAATTTTTTGTAAAATTATTCTAATGAAATTATCCAAAAATTGGGGTTCTGAATAGTTTCAAAACTATTTTACGACTGGATCAACATATTTTATTACAGAGTCGAAAAACAGTCTAGTTTGAGAGGTTAGAACTTTCTAAAAACATGCTGTTTGGTTATTGTATAGATAGGCGTAGTCTATCCATTATTCTACATAGTTAAATGCAAGACCACTCCCTTAAGGTGGCCATTTCCTAGAAAAAGATATCCGATAGGGAAATATTTATTATTCTTGGCCATAACTTTTTTTCTTAGTACATATACTTAAAAAAAACTATAAGAGTACCTAAGTAGAACCATAGCAAGACTATTACTATGAATTTTCACTCAATAATTTCAGTGGTTTGCAAAATAGCTAGATTCAAATTTTAATATTATGTTAATCTTCCTATTTCGTAGTTTTAAATCTAGCTGTTTTGCAAACCACTGAAATTGTTGAGTGAAAATTCATAGTAATAGTCTTGATATGGTTCTACTTAGGCACTCTTATAGTTTCTTAAATATACGTACTAAGACAAAAATTAAGACCAAAAATAATAAATATCTCCCTATCGGATGTCTCTTTCTAGGGCATGGCCACCTTAAGCATATTCGTAAGTTACAGACACAAATAGCGATTCGGTTTTTGCGGACGTCTCTGATTAAGTTACCAACGTTGTTATCAGTAGGTGGCATCTGAAGGTGCGTTTACAGCTACCAAACGAAGGCGAACGAACGACAGTGAACAAACATTCGCCACTGTTTGGCGAGAATTCGCTTGGACGTTTACATCTGCAGAACATTCGCATTTGTTTAAGTTCGCTATTGCTCGTGAACACAGTGGTTCAATTTTTATGAAATGTCCGACGACGACAATATTATTATTACAAGTGCGTCATTCATCGTTCTTAATGAACTTTAAAAAAAGAAACCCAGGAGGAGGAGGCGTTGGTGGATGAACACTTTATTTACTTTTATTCTTAATTTCCAATACACTAACATTCATTTCTTCCCCTATTTCTCTCCACGCGTCGTTTCTTCTGGTTCTTACTTTATAATCATTGTCTTTCGGGTCCCATAAACAAGGACTTTGTTGATATAGGTTAATTAAGGTTAATATGTCTTCATTGGTCCACTCCATTTTATGTACTATTAACGCTTCTATAAGTTTGTTCACTGAATGTTCGCTTTTAACTGTGAATTCCAACGAATGTGTCCAATTACCCGTTCACAGCGAGCACGAACTCTCTTTGATATACCGCTCCGCTCCCGAACCCCAGCGAACGCAAGCATTCGCCTTTGCTCGCCTTCGGTGCTTTGTTTACAGCATGCGAATTCGGCCATTCGCCAATGTTCATTCGTCTTCGTTCGGTAGCTGTAAACGCACCTTGAGAAGGGCAAGGAACATTTGCACCGTTTTTGCAATTGAAAATAAATTACGAAGCGGAGCAAGTGCTCCTTGCCCTTCTAGGATATCACCTACTGACTTTATGCATAAAATTAATTATTATTTTCAATCTATATAATATACACTTTTGTCGCGTCTGGCTCAAATGTAATTAATAGTGCAATACGTTATATGTTGCGGACGTAAACTGTTAACACGTCGGTAACTTATTCAGAGTCGTTCGGAAAACCAAATTCCTAGTTCTGCCTATAACTTACGAACATGCCTCCCGAAATGCCTTTTGGATCTGTGCATGCGATTTAAATTGGAGTTCAGCCCTCCATAATTTTTTTCAAATTTTATGGGTAGAAAAAATAGGACGTAAATAAAAAAAACTGATACCTTTAAATATATGAAAGTCAACTGTATAACTACACAATTTTCCTAGTGGCTCCATGGATAATTTTGGGAACTCTCAACGACTGTAATAATTCATTTTTAGGTGAATCGGGTGCTGGAAAAACCGAAGCCTCGAAAAAAGTTCTTCAGTATATTGCAGAAGTAACGGATCATAAAGGAAAAGTAGAGAAAGTTAAAGACAAACTTCTGTTTTCCAACCCACTTCTTGAGGCATTTGGGAATGCAAAAACTAACCGGAATGATAATTCTAGTCGATTTGGAAAATATATGGACATTCAGTTTAATTTTGAGGTAAGTTATATCCATTAAGCAACTAGTAATAACGACGGATAAAACGTATTTGCATTTGAAAAGTCTGTACTAGGTTCAAAGAGTGAAAAGTAGATCCAAGTGCGGTTGAAAGGTTTCGTGAATTCCGTAATTTGTTTTGGTTGTTATTTATTTATTTTCTGCAATATACTCAGCCTTCGATAAACATGAATGTGAATCATACAAAAGAATATATAATAATCTAAAAAGTAGAATAGAATACCCAGAAATGTTTAATAACAACCAATCATAGCCATTAAAAAATGAAAATATTTTGTACCTAAACATTGAGAGCTTACTAGCACATAAAACAGAATTAGAATGGTCCATTAATCAGTTGAAACCTATTATAGTATGTCTTACAGAAACACATATAACGGAAGAAATAGAAGCATCGGAAATTAATATTAAGGGTTACAGTCATGTATCAACAAATTCATCTAGTCGACATACAGGAGGAACGTTAATATACATAAAAGACGAATATCGATTTAAGAACATTTTATCGGATAGTCTTTATATGAATATGTGGATTACAGGTATTGACATCACAATAAATCATAAAAGGTACATAATATTAAATTGCTACCACTCACCTAATGCCAGTCATTCAGACTTCTTGACAAAGTTGGAAAATATCATCGCAGAATGGACAACAGTCAACGGTGTACTTATAGTAATTGGTGATTTTAATATAAATATGGCACGAAAAACTTATTATTCAGAAAAATTAAATATGCTTATAAAAAATTGTGGACTAATGCAAATTATGGATAAATTTACAAGAGTAACAAATGAAAGCAGTACTATAATTGATTTGATTATTACAAATAATAAACAATTGGAATTCGAAGTACATACTACTCCAAAAATCACAGATCATTCTATTATCACAATCGAATTAACCACTGAAAAAAATAAGCAAATCACTTATAAGAAGAAAATGAGAAATTACAATAACATGAATGAGCTCCAGTTTCAGTTAGACTTGAAGGATGAAGAATGGCTACCAGATTGCACAGATACAAATAAGATAGCAGATAAATTAACGCACACAATAATTAGGTAATATGTTAAATAAACATGCACCTGAAAAAGAAATTTGTATTTTTAACTCTTATGGAAATAAAAACTGGTTTAACACTGAGGTAAAACAAAAAATAAAAGACAGAGATACACAATACAAGAGAGCAATAATAACAGGAGTAGACAGTGACTGGACAGATTTCAGAAACAAAAGAAATGAAGTAGTAAAGTTAATTAGAGAACAAAAACAGAAATACTATGCAGAAAAGGTAGAAGATGTAAGAAATGACCCAACCGAGCTATGGAAAATATTAAAAACATTAGTTAAAGGCAACGTAAAAAACAAAAAAACTGGAATAATGTTTAATAATGAGCTATGTGAGAATGATAAGGAAATAGCCGAAAAATTCAATAACTACTTTTTACGAAGTATTGAAGACATAACTCTTAGTCTAAACAAAAGTAACAATAACTATGAGTACATACTAGAAAATATGGATAAACCCTCTAGTCATTTGAGCAATTTTAAAAAACTGAATTTTAATGAATTAAAAACAATTGTCAGAAACTTGAACAACAAAAAAAGCAGTGTGGATGGGATAAATACTAAAATTTTAAAACTGTCTTTTGAAGGTATAGGAGATCGATTCTTACAAGTGATGAATACAAGCATGGAAAAAGGCGTATTCCCTAAGTCGTGGAAAACTACAACCATAGTACCAATTGAAAAGAAACCAAATTCAATACTATGCGAAGAACATCGACCCATAAATATGGTACCGTGTTATGAAAAATTGTTAGAATTAGCAGTGAATGAACAATTAGTGGGCTATGTAGAAAGTAATAGTATTTTATCTAAGTACCAGTCTGGTTTCCGCAAGAATAACTCATGTGAAAGTGCCCTTCAATCAATTCTATTCAACTGGAAAAATGCATTAAATGATAAAAAAATTATTGGTGCTGTGTTTTTAGATTTCCAAAGAGCGTTTGAAACTATTGATAGAGAACTTTTACTGTTGAAATTAGAACATATGGGAATTATTAACTGTACAATGGATTGGTTCAAAAGTTATTTACAAGATCGTTATCAAGTAACTAAATTCGGTGATGATGTCTCATCTAAAATGATTACGAAATATGGAGTTCCACAAGGAACCGTACTAGGCCCGAACCTATTTATATTATATATAAACGATATTGTTAAATACGTCAATAAGTGTAATATTCAGATGTTTGCGGATGACACGTTGTTATATATAGTGGGTGATGATGTAAATGATATTATGTCTATACTGAATGAGGAACTGAATATACTAATTAACTGGTTAACTGATAATAACTTAAGGCTGAATATAAACAAGACAAAATACATGATAATAAAAAGTAAACATAATTCTCTTGATGTAAATAACAATGTCGTTCTATCCATCAATGGCAGTGATATCGAAAAAGTTTCAGAAATTAAATATTTAGGAGTGATAATCGATCAAAACTTAACCTTCAGTAGGCATGCAGAATTCTTAAGAAACAAGGTTGCGAAGAAGATAAATTTTTTAGGAAGAATTGGAAAAAACCTTAATCAGTGTACCAAAAGAACAATATATAACTCAATAATCCATTCTCACTTCCACTATTGCTCAACAATAATATTCCTCTTCAGTGATTCCGAATTCAGTGTTTTGCAAAAAAAACAAAATCAAGCCTTAAGAATAATCTTACAATGCAACAGATATACAAATATTAAGCGAATGCTGGATAATGTTGAAGTTCTAAGTGTTAAACAAACTGTGATATTGAATACTATGACATTTATTTATAAAATGTTAAATGGTTTCTTACCAGAGCATCTATTAGAACATTGTACCTTTGTTAGAGACATTCACCATTATGATACTCGTAATCAAAATAACTTTTATGTAGCGACGGTTAGAACAAACTATGGTCAAAATGATTTATTCCACAACGGTCTAAAAATGTATAATGAATTGCCAGATAGTATAAAAGATAGTGCAAATATAACGTCTTTTAAAAAAAATTGTAAGATACATGTCTACAATAATAGCGAAATTTAAATGTGATGTGTTCTTTAAATTATGTGTTTGTATATTATATATGATTATGATTATATGATTATATTATAATATATATATTATAATATCTTGTATGTATATATATGTATGTTTCTCTGTATTTTTTTAGCTATGCTAGTAATAAAGTATTATCATTATTATATTATTATTATTATTATTATTATAGACCAGGGAAATTAGATAAAAATAACTAAATTTTAACATACAGCTCGGATCGAGATGCGATTTTCGGCATCGTTTTCGGAAAAATATTAGGAAGAGTCTACATATAGTGATTAAGCCGTTCGAAGAAAATTGCATAGGGGGTGCGTATAATATACATACAGGGTCCCAACTAATTCACAGGGACAGTATTGGTATTTCGTAAAGTATAGAAGATACAGCAAAGGTTAAATAGGGAAAAAGTTGCGCAATTTCGAAACAAATAAAACGACCTCTTAAAGTTTCTCATATCTTTTATAGTTTTCGAGATATCTTAAAAAATGGAAAATCTAAGATTTTCGTTTTTTCACTTTTGTGTCCTTATTTAAGAAAATATCAAAAAAATCTATTTAGGTTTCTTATTAGGTGTTAATGTAGCTATAACTTTGTATAGTCAGGTATTAAATACAAAGTTTCGTTTAAGCTGGGCCACCAACAACTTTTTTTTTTTCAAATACGGACCTGTATTTTTAATTTTTTTATCTTGTATGATTCGTGATTGTTAATATGGCTATCACCAAAAATATTGAAAATAAAGCGTTGTGCTGCTTTTAAACCATTAATAACCTATTTGGCTGAATACGGCCCTGGATATCTCAAAAAAAAGAATATTTTAATGAATACTATGTATGATTTACTTCAAGAATAATAACAAAATGTAACACTTGTTTAATCTACTACAAATATTAACTTATAAATACTACTCAAATTGTCCACCGTTATTCTCGATACAAATACGTAGGCTGTGAAAAACAGATGAAGGACCGAATATCATAACAACTTGTTATTTCTCTAATTGTGACGTTTTGTAAATAACTGTCAGCTTAATATGGTTCGTTTTTCTGATAGTGAAAAAAAAGATATGTACGATGTGTACATCAGAAGTTTAAGAAATGTTTCCCGGGCTGTTCAAGAATATGCTCGTTTGTATCCCGACAGACATCACCCTTCAAGAAACTCATTTTATATTGTGTCAAAAAATTTAACTGAAACAGGCAGCGTTTCAAAAAAACGAGGAAAGTATCGTGTTAGGAATACGATAAATGAAATAAATGTTTTATCACAAATTTATTTAAATCCGGAAAACTTTTCTAGCAAGATCGCATCTGAATGTGGAATAACGCGAACTGGTGTTCAAAAAATTTAAAAAAAACATAAATATCATGATTTTAAATTTAAAACTGTACAGACATTACATCCGGGTGACCAAAACAGAAGACTTACTTTTTGCAATTGGTTCAGAAGAAACTTAAACGCCAATCAAAGTTTTCATAATAAGATTCTATGGTCAGACGAAACAACGTTCACAAATTGCGGAGTCTTCAATAGGAAAAATAAACATTTCTATGCCACTTTTAATCCTCACCTTACCCAAGAAGTGAAACCTCAGATACGATACTCCATCAATTTGTGGTGTGGTTTAATTGGAAACACTCTAATTGGGCCCAAATTCATAGAGGATAATTTAAATAGTGCAAAATACCTAATTTTATTAGAAGAAATTGTTGAAGAATTACCGCTTGCATTTTTTCAAAATGCTAATTGGTTTATGCAAGATGGATGTGGGCCACATAATTCAATAGTCGTCCAGGCGTATTTAAATATGTGGTTTAATCAAAGGTGGTTAGGCTCCAATGGACCTGTAAGATGGCCACCTCGCTCCCCTTGTTTAAACCCCTTGGACTATTTTTTATGGGGGTATTTAAAGAATAAAGTTTATTATGAAGCTGTAGGCGATGCAGACCAGTTACGTCAAAGAATTATTGACGCTTTTAATGACATAACTCCAGATATGATAGCTAATGCCACAGCACAAATGTCAGCGAGAACAGACATGTGTATCGAGAATAACGGTGGACAATTTGAGCAGTATTTATGAGTTAATATTTGTGGTAGATTAAATAAGTGTTACATTTTGTTATTATTTTTGAAGTAAATCATACATAGTATTCATTAAAATATTCTTTTTTTGAGATGATCCAGGGCCGTATTCAGCCAAATGCGTTATTAATGGTTTAAAAGCAGCACAACGCTTTATTTTCAATATTTTTGGTGATAGCCGTATTAACAATCACAAATCATACAAGAAAAAAAAATAAAAAATACAGGTCCGTATTTGAAAAAAAAAGTTGTTGGTGGCCCAGCTTAAACGAAACTTTGTATTTAATACCTGATTATACAGAGTTATAGCCACATTAACACCTAATGAGAAACCTAAATAGATTTTTTTGATATTTTGTTAAATGAGGACACAAAAGTGAAAAAACGAAAATCTTAGATTTTCCATTTTTTAAGATATCTCAAAAACCATAAAAAATATTAGAAACTTTAAGAGGTCGTTTTATTTGTTTCGAAATTGCGCAACTTTCTCCCCATTTAACCTTTGCTGCATCTTCTATACTTTACGAAATACCAATACTGTCCCTGTGAATTAGTTGGGACCCTGTATATTATACATCATGTATATTAAACAAAATTATACAGGGTGTCACGAATTGCATAGGCCAAACTTCACTAAGTAATACAACTCTTCAAAATAAGAAAAAAAGTTCCTATAAACATGGGTCGGGAAGTGATTAGTTTTCGAAATACAGGTTCAAGTAAATCTCCTGAAAATGTTTTTTTATGAATATTTTCGAAACATCTAAAGATAAACAAATAACAATTTACACAGGAATTTAATCTTTTATGCTTTTTAAGAAAAAATGACAACTATGTACGAAAATCATTCAGGAGCGGGTGAAACTGGGGGGGGGGGGGCTAGGTATAATTAAGCCCCAACTTTATTGTGACACTTTTAAATTAATTTATGAGCAGAACTTAAAAATTTGAATTTCTACACAAAAAAAGTCTCTTGTATTTTTTCTCTAAAATTATCAGTTTTTGAGTAAATCTTATCTGAACTTTATTCGGGAATAGTTTTTTATGAATAATTTTAGCAGAACAGAAAAAACAATGACCGTAAAACAAAATTTGATTACATTATTTTTTATTAGACGACAATGAATTAGATGAAAGTAAGGTAATTTACAAATTACAAGAGTTGTTCAAAGTGCATTCCGCCAGCTTCAACACATTTCTGACATCTGCGCCGTACAGAATGTATAGCTTTACAAAAAAAAAAACGAATTGTAGAAGGCAAAATTAAATAGTTCTTAATGTCTTTTTTATATTCCAGGGAAATCCAGTGGGTGGACACATTTTAAATTATTTATTGGAGAAGTCCCGAGTAATAAGCCAGGTACCTGGAGAGCGAAACTTTCATATTTTTTATCAGTTACTCTCTGGTGCCAACGATGACCAGCTGAATAAGTTGTCGCTTAAAAGAAGCTTAGGATCTTACTATTACCTGACTGATGGAGTAAGTGCAAATAAGCTAATTAGATATATATATTTTGCGGGGTCAGTTGTAAAAAGCAAAGCAAAATTTACTACAAGACAAAAGCTCATATGTTATACAGTGTGTCGCACGCACCCTTGCAATTAATATTTTTAAATCTTTTCTTTCTCTTATTTTTCAATCGTATATTTGTATCTAAATTCAGAATATTTATTATAGGCAAAGGGCAATGTGGAGGGTATTAATGACCAAAAGGATTTTACTGCCGTTAAAAAAGCTTTGACAGCTCTGGAATTTACAGACCAAGAACAAACTGATATATTTTCGATTATAGCAGCCATATTACATTTAGGAAACGTTGGTTTTTCAGAAGAAGAGAGAATTTCAACCATATTGAAACCTGAAGTTGTTGATACCGTCAGCAAGGTAAATGTTTGTTTTACAGGAGGTCTAAATGACAGTAAAGCTTTAATTATTTATTATTTCTAAAAAAACTGTTTTTGACTTATTATAAATGATAAATTTTCTATTCTTCTTCAGAAAAGTATTTCATAAATATTAAATTAACTGTAGGAAATTAAATATACAGGGTGTAATTAGTTTCATGTCATTAAAAAAAACTGGTGGTAGGGAACGATAAGACAAACAACAAAAACCTTATATAACATGGGATCTAAAGCTCATAGTTTTGGAGAAAAAAAAAGACAAAAATTTCGCAAATTTTCAATAAAATTTTTTGAGAACTGCTGGAACATTGAGGTAGGTTTAGATCTAGATCTGATCTGAAGAAAACTATACTCTAACTCTCCCTTGTGCAATATTTTAGTTAACCGTCGGTGTTTGGTTATGTACACACGTCGAACCCGCCGTTCGTTGTTTTTGTTATTTTTGAATTTCGCATCATTGTGTATTTATAGTTAAGATTTATTTTATTGACTTACCGTTCAAGTTGTCAAATTCTTGATTACGTACAGACACAACTTTCTTGTTCATTCTTTTTGTATGACTTTTTGGCTTTTGTACCAAGTTTTTATTTTATTTTTCTTTATTGACAACATTAGTTGATAGTTTAGCGTTTAGCGTTGAACGAAGTGCGTAAGTACTTAATTCTACGTACCGAACTGGGTATTGATACAGATGCAGAGATTTTGAATCATTTAGGTAGGTAGTAAGCTTTTAACCCAGGACACTCGTTTATATTACAATTGTTAATAAACCACATTTAAATTTTCTAAATTATAAACAATCCAATATTTTGTTCCAAATTAAAATACACACATGTAAAGAAATGCTCTGTTTAAACCTCTATGGCCATTATTTGCTTGCAATTGTGCACTAAGAGAGAACGAATTATTTACCTCTTTATACTTACCTCAGTTCAGTTGAGGCGGTCCATCAAAGGTGGTCGATGATCCTTTGACACCGTGTGTCGCGGCGAGCACTTTTTTATGACAATTTAAAAGTTGTATAATTGGGAAGTACAAGTCCATCGACCAAGAAAAGCAATGGTTCTCAATAGTTGTCTACCATAATATTAAATATGTTAACTTAGATCAGTGCCCCTAGAGGGAAAAGTCATAAAGGTTTTTTATTTGTCTAGTCAGTCCCCATTACCAGTTTTTTTAATGACATGAAACTGATTACACCCTGTATAGGAAAGCACAATTTCGTTTTTTCAAATGAATTATTTTGCATGTGTAATTATCTGAGTCCCTAAAATTGATATTGGTTATTTACACAGTTATCGACGTTATCGTAAACTGTTTATTTCATTAAATGCTGGTACACTAAGGTATTTTAATAAAAAAGAATCTAATACAGTTGTGGCTTCAGATCTCCTTAATTAATGTGTACTATCTGTTAGACTTGAATAAATTAGCACTAATAAAGTAGAGATGTTGTTTTAGTTTTTTTTTACCATTAATTGATCAGATAGAAGATATTCAAGCACACTGTACTTTGGTTTTAGTTATTTAACTGTGATTCAAAAGAACTGAAGCATGCATTAACACATCGAACTATCGAGACTATTAGAGATGTAGTAACTAGCCCGCTGAACAGAGAACTGTCAATTTACGCAAGAGATGCTCTTGCTAAGGCTGTTTATGATAGATTATTCACTTGGCTGGTAGAACGACTGAACGATTCTCTTTTATCAACAGAAAAAAGAAACAATAATGTTATGGGAATTTTAGATATTTATGGGTTTGAAATATTTGAAAAAAATAGGTTGGTATTTTTTTTCTAATAAATAAAGGTAAAATAATGGACGAAATATCTAAACTAAAATTTTCCAGTTTTGAACAGCTTTGTATAAACTTTTGCAATGAAAAACTCCAACAACTCTTTATTGAATTGACTTTAAAGTCTGAGCAAGAAGAGTATGAAAAAGAGGGTATTCAATGGCAACATGTAGAATTCTTCGACAATAAAATTATCTGTGATTTAATTGAAGAGAAACATAAAGGTAAGTAGATGAGTTTGTTATAATAAATCTAAATTATTTTCCAATCTCTTACCAGTTAGAACCCCAACAAAAAAGAGGGATGTTATGCTTTTGATGTGTTTATGTCTCCCTTTATAACTCGAATTCGATTTTATTTCGGATTTCTTTGGGGAATAAAGTAGTTTATTGAACAAGATCTTAGCTATGTTTCATGCTGGCTTTTATAAAGCTGAGTAGTAACCATATTACTATTGTACAGAGTTTTAGCCGGTGCTTTTTTATTATAGCTCTCTTATCAATGATTTTGAAAGTTCTCATTCTACTCTGTTGGTTATGGGGCCTATTTAAATGTGTTTATAATACATAAGACAAGAACAAAACTATTTTTAATGATGTTAGATAAAGAAGTAATGCCTCAATGGATGCTACACTAATAAATTTACATTACTTTCCTTTCTAGGGGGGTACAAGCCCAAGGTTACTCGATCTGAGTTTCTTTGAGAATCTATAAGGTTGACTTGAGACTGGGTTACCGAAAAAGAGATAAAATTAACAAAGTTGAAGAGGGATTTATAAAAAAAAGTAATTTTTAAAAACATTTTATTAACATCTTATGTTCCTTCTAGGAGCTGGCTACGAAAATTAAAAATGATAAGGTGCAGAGAAAATTTTTATGTAAAAACCCTCCTTACTAGCTGAAAGTACATAGCTCTGCAGCCAGAAGTCGTTCCCGGGGTGGGAAGCGTGGGCGGTCAGTCAAATGAATTAATTTTTAATCAAAATAAAATCTTTGAGTGCAGCTCTGAAATTTTGTGTAGTTATAGTTTTTATCTGAAGAAATTGCGTAAAATTATTGCCAGAAGTCCAAATCGGAGATTAAACGTTGTCAGAAGTCAGTAAAGTTGTAAAAAAAAATGTTTAAATTTTAATGTCAAGGTGCAGTTCTGGCGATTTTGTTTTTATATTTAAAATCTCTCTATTCGTCCGGGTTTTCTGGTTATTAACGTACCAGTGACGTGACGTGACAAAATGAATTTGCGAAATGTCAAAAAATGCTATTTTTCGTTCACTTCTGTCGGCTGGATTTTTAGATTTCACCCATGCAATTAATGATGCCATGAAAATGCCAATTTCAATCTTTTGACATTAGGAAGCCTTCCTGCTGATGTATGTATTTAGTTATGAACATTTAAAAATTTCATGTTTTGCTTTTTTCCGACGAGACTAATTGAAATTTCAAGCCCACCCCGACCGTAGCACATCGTGTTAAGTGACGACTTTCACAGCGGATTTTTAGGTTTGAATCCTGTACAGGTGTACTTTTTTAATTTGTTTTGAACTTTTTGGCTGATATTTCTTATTCTAAAATTACATTTTACGTTTTACGCAATTTCTACAGTTAAAAACTACAACTACACTAAATTTTAGAGCTGCAGTCAAAGATTTTATTTTGATAAAAGATTAACGCGTTTGACCACCCGCCCACGCTTCCCACTCCGGGAGCGACTTCTGGCTGCAGAGCTATGTACTTTTCAGCTAGTAAGGAGGGTTTTTATATAAAAATTTTCACTTCACCTTACCATTTTTAATTTTCGTAGCCAGCTCTCCCTCCGTCTATTATTTTTTTGTTGCAAATCAATGAACAGATATCTTTTTAGAAAAGTAGTTTTTTATCTTTAAATATTTTTCATTTCATTCAGCGGGTGAGGAAATCTGGTATACTGAGGCGAGGAATTGAAACGTATACAAAAAATCAGCGAGGTAGGTGTGCTTGTCACAATAATTTACCTGCCGCCTGGACTACAAATAAATGATTTAATTTGATTATGAATCTGGACAATAACAATAGTGATTTTACTTATATTGAGGACATGGCTGAAGACCTAAGCAGTGTATTTTTACATACTCGGGAGTTTAAGGAGACTCACTCGACACTAATTTTTTATCTGCACTTTCGGAACTTTTCCTTTTTGTAGCCAGTGGAAAACCATCGGCCATGTTCACTATTTTCAAAGCTGAGAGCCGATCATTAAATAATTCATTTGGCCCTTCGGGGACAAACTAAAAACTAGCTTGTTATTTTCGAGGTGGATTGTTACTTTCACAATGATTTTCTCCTTCGAATGCTAGGTTATCACTATACTGATATTGAAAATGTAATCTAATCATTTTTTGGATAGTAGAATATGGTGGAGGGTATTCGTCATTTCCACCATACTGGATTCTTTGTATTGGGTTTTCTTAAAATTTCTCTTATACATGCGAAATTATTATAAGTGCACCATAATTTTCACATCAGAATATGGTTATGGAGTGATATTAGCAATTTTTCCATGTTATTTTTCCGTAATGGAGTCTATCGTGTCTTTTGTTCGACATTTTCTTAAACATCTTGTACTTTTAAGACCAGGCTTTTTTAATCTTCCAAGAAATTTTCAAAATTTCAAATTATGGTACAGGATATTTGGCATAAAAATACATCTTTTAACGTAACGGAATCCAAAAATCAGAAGTACTACTCCTTTTTGTTTTAAACAGCAATTGTATATTTATGTAATGTTACAGAATTTCGAGTTACCTTTACAGTGTTTCACAGAATCGCAATTTCTTTTAAACATTTTGTTATGGTTTGATACCTATTTATTTTTACTGTTTACCCTAAGTAATTATTTATTTAACCTGTTAAATTGGATTAAAGAATTCATTCTAAGCTCAATGTGAATATTATTATTTTTTATTATTGAATTATTTTCAAAATCAAACGCATTAAAGTTTAATGCCTGAGCAATTTTGATTTGGAATTTTGTTGTTTTTGCTTAAGTGATTCAAAGCACTCTTGTTAATTACTGACAAAAATGCTGAATCTTCATTGTGACATCCTCAACTTTAAATTGTAATTTCACGTCCATTTAAGGATCAATTTTTATAAAATTTTAAAACTGCACTGGAAAGCTAATTTAAAGCTCTTGCAAATGTACATAAAAAATATACAGGATACCATTTGAAAAAACTGAGTGTGGGTGGTTTATTTTTTATAAAATATTTATTTAAAAAAGTGCCATAAATCAATCAAATTGACGAAATAGTCATATGTTTAGGGTAAAAAATGTTTAAAGGTAACTTTTGCTTAAATACTGTGGGTATTTACTAAGTATTATAAAACTTAAAGGTGATTTTCGTGACTGAGTAAGTACATACAATTCTATTATTCAACGCCAGTTGCGATTCGATTTCGATTTTAAAAAAAATATTATAAAGGAAATTCAAATCACCTCTATAGCTTAATTTTAAATATTAATTTTAAAAAGTAGGGGTGTATATGGATTCGTAGGCACCGGTATGTGTATATCACACTTCACAACTTTGCTGGTTTAGACTTCATACCATTCCAGGGTATTTCTTATGTAAATATAGATAAAACATGGGACACCCTTGTGATTGTATTTATTATTGTCTTGTAGAGTGTAATTAAAAATGTATTTATTATTTAGGATTGATTGCCTTTATGGATGAAGAATGTCTTAGGCCTGGAGAACCAAACGATAGCACTTTATTATCCAAATTCGATACAAATCTTAGTTATCATGCACATTATATAAGTCATCAGAAGGCTGATGTGAAACTCCAAAAAGTAATGGGACGAGATGTAAGTATCATATTAGATTAACATATTATATAATTATTTCTTTTTGTTAATAATATTTAATTTAAGGAATTCCGTCTTATCCACTATGCTGGTGCTGTAACATACAATATTAAGTCGTTCATTGAAAAAAATAATGATCTTCTATTCAGAGACTTGCGAGAGACTATGACGAATTCAAAGAATGACATAATAAGAGCAGTATTTTTGGAATCAGAACAAAAAAGCAAGAAGAGGCCAGAAACGGCCATAACACAGTTTAAAAATTCTGTAAATAACCTTATGATCATTTTACGAGATAAGGAACCTTCATATATTAGATGTATAAAGCCAAATGATTCTAAGAGAGCAGGTACCTACGTTGTTTACAGATTAATATTCCAGAAAATGTATGTGTTTAAAATAATGTTATAATATGACGTTATTTTACGTTGAACATGGACAATACTCCATTTTTCATTGAATTTATATATAACAAGATTTGCATTTAATTTTGCTAACTAAAGAGGAAGTTAATAATCTTTATTTAGGCTAAAACATTATTGCAATTTTTATTTAGAGTTTATGTTGTATTTTTAATTTTCAATTATTTCCTCTTGGTCACAAATCAATGAAATAATAAATGAAAGCTTATTCTCTCAAGAAACGAAATCATCTCTTTTACTTTCAAAAAGTTGGCCGCCGAATATTTAGAAAATTTTTTGGTTAATTTTTAGTTGATTTTGAATATGTTACGACTGCTTTCGCATGCCTTATACTTTTTAAAGTGCAGCGCACTGGCAGAGTTCGTATCTCAGAATGCACTTTCAGAACTATGCTTATTTTCGGCGTAAAATATGCGAAGACAATTTCCTCAATTAAGTGATTAAAAAAATCCGATTTCCATCGCTTTGATGAATTCTTACGCCAAAAATAAGCACTTTGAAGGCAAATTGAAACAGACAAAAGTTGCATATATTTCAGAGATTTCAACTGAAGTTTTTCATATTTTTATGATAAAAAAAATCCCAAAAATAGCCAAATTTTTTTAATGAGCCCTGCTGCGATTTCTTGCCAACACAATGACCTGCGTTGATGGATATAACATAATTTACATGCTGTCATCCCCAAATTTTGATGCTTTGATTAGATGCTTACTTATATCACCACTTTGATCACAATTTTAATAAGGGCCCACGCCCCTGATTACCAAGGGATCGATCTGTAATCAAGTTTCAGAGGGGCCATCCCTATTTGATTTTTTCCTGCAAACTTATTATTTAATCTTTATAATCATGTCTTAAATTATTGCTTGAATGTCATATTTCAATACTGAGATATAGCTAACCTGAATTTCACCGGCTGCCATTGAAATAGAGCACCCTGAAAACCCATTTATATATTTGCTAAGATTTTATTTCTGAAACTATTTTTTTTAAACAGGTGAATTTAATGAGGTAAACGTTAAGCATCAAATAAAATACCTGGGTTTAATGGAAAATTTGAGAGTGAGAAGAGCTGGATTTGCCTACCGAAGAGTATACGAACTCTTTTTGAAAAGATATAAGTGCTTGTCTAAACAAACCTGGCCAAATTATCATGGAAATGCTAAAGATGGTGTCCAGATTTTAGCATGTCATCTTGGTTATGAAAAGGACGAGTACCAAATGGGAAAGTAAGGCTTTACAATTTATTTTGGACTGTCCCAAATTTACTATTGATTTTTAGGACAAAAATATTCATTAGACGTCCTGAAACGTTATTCAGAACTGAAGATGCTTTTCAATTGAAAAAACATGAAATTGCTGCGATAATTCAAGCATCTTGGAAAGCTGTAATGCAAAGACGGAGATATCTGAAAATGAAGGCTTCTGCTATAATCTTACAGAAGAACATAAGACGGTTTCTTGCAATTCGGCTAGCAAAAAGAAGACGTAGGGCCGCAAATACCATTAGAAGGTAAGTGTCTGACAAAAGCTAGAAGTACTGATAAAAATCCAAGCATATCTCAAAAATGATCATCCAACATCCACAGATGTAGTAGGGAGACACACAGAATAGGTAATAACATGGTCAAAGTACTCTCTTTACCCATTTACAGAATGTGTCCACGGCCCAAGTTGGGGCAGAAGTATGTGTCATGTAAGTACAGATGCATTCAAGCAGCGAATGGCTTCACCTACGATCACTACTGTAAATAGTAAAAAGCACACTACCTGGCTGCCCAGTGCTGGATTGCCCTATACGCCAATTACGTACGGGCGTAAAGTGGCAGATTTTTAGGGGCGGCAGGCAAAATCCGAATAATATTGTCTACAATGATCACAACTTATTTTCTACCGTTCTGCCGAGAGATAAGTATTCTAACGTAAGAGATATCACCCCCTTCCCTTCTCTTCAAAAATAAATATTGCATTGTAAGGAATGCCACCCCCCCCCGCTTTTCGAAGTTATATGGAAGATGGTCAAGAGGGTCCTTAACATTATTGTGTAACGCGGCAAATTCTTTAATCCGACTCTGCTGCTAGCCAACTATGAAAGTTGAATTTTATACATATTATAAACACAAATGCACTGTAAACAAAATGCACAGTGAATAGAACACATGAAGCATAGAGCAACTATATGCGTTTCAAATTCGGTAAACATCAAAAAGTGCCATTCTTGTTTCGTTCCTATCGACTCGAGTTTATGATCTCGCCCATGCAATTTATGTTGTGGTCAGAATGCCAATTTCGATCTTTCGATAAAGATATAATAAAGCCTTCCAGGTCGCATATTCAGAAAGATCTGGTAATTTAAAATGTTTGTGTTTTATCGTCTGCGTCGCTAATCAACAAAACAGTTATAGCGTTTCAACCAAACTTTAAGCAAGATATGCAATGGGGTAGCAGCAAAAGAAAGACCTCACACGCATGAGTTCAAATCCTACTGGAAAAATATTCTTATTTTTTTTTACCTTTTCGGCCGTTGCCATTTCTGTTGCTCGAATATTACCTATATACCACATCTATAAATACTTTTATTGATTTTGATGTGGGTTAAAAAATACATATGCGCCTACTTAATTTTCAAACGCAAACATTTGTTGAATAATATTATTGAATGGTAAAAATATACGAAGTTGTCTTTATTTAATTTTAATATGATCATAGATAAAATATAGTACATAATTCAAGTTGTAAAGCAATTAAGCACTCATGAAAATAATGTTCCGTTCATGTATAATATGCTTCTTACAACAATTATTATGTAATATACTATTGTCATGAGAGACAAGCGAAAAAGTGACATTACTCATAGATCCTCGATGAAGTCAACTTTGCGCTGTTAAATCTAGGTAAAGACCCCTATCTATCGATTATAGATAAAATTTATTTGTCTATACTCATTATGTAATAACTATAATTCAAAATTTAAAAATAGAAATATTTTGATTATAAACAAATGTTTATTAAGGTCACTTGGGGTATTTGGGCCATGATTTTACAACCTGAGCGAGTATATTATACTTTGAACTTGCCTGAGAACCACTAATAAGTTATATTAATATCTAAAATATTTTTTTATATATAATACAATATACAGTCTTTAAATATATAATATTCAAATCCCGAGTAAAATTTAATTTTCTTTATAATAATAATTAAATAATAGAATATCTGATGGGCCCAGTTACCCCTAGAAATTGGGGCAACTGGACCATACGGGTCTCAGTTTCATACAAACGATTGTTGTTTGAACTGGGGTAAGTGGATCTGTTGGTAAAGATGTAAACTTCATACAAAAATTACCACAAGTCATTTAAACTACACCATAATCGAGTTGTCGACGATGTAAGAGAACTACATAACAATTAGGTGTGAAATTTATTCAAATTTAGGAATAACACAACTTCTGTTAAGGTACAAAAGCCAACATTAAACGTAAAAAACATCCAATTTTAAGTAAGCATAAATAACACAGGCCCACAAAAAAAAAGTGATCTGTACCTGGGACCCGACATAGTATCCTATGTGTTTTGACGTGCTGAACACGAATCCAATGTCCGTTTAGCTCCATTACCCACCAACTTTTAGTAAATAGCAAAAATAATCTAAAGAAATGGTGTTGCCTAGGCTATTTTCGCGATTTACAAAAAATTGGTGGGTGATGGACCTAAACGGACATCGGATTCGCATTCAACACGTCAAAATACATAAGGATTACTATGTCGGATTCCGGGTTCAGATCACATTTTTTTTGTGTGACTGTGTGCAGTTGCAAAAAAAAGTGATCTACATGTACCTAATGAATAAAGACAATAACAATATACTTAATGTGCTTGGGGTAACTTGGTCCCAGGCGTGCCCAGATGCCCCAATTAACTGGCCCACTTACCCCATTTTTGAAATATTATGGGGGCAACTGGGCCATCCACTCAAGCTCTTGACCTAACGGAGAAGACGTGCTTGCAATAACATTTTAGGGATATATTATGCTTCTAATTTATGCTAAATTAACTATGACGTTGATAATATATACAGTAAACCTGTAGATAATTCATAAATATCAAGATTACATCAAGTTACTATGAAAATTTTGCACTACAAAATTTAAAAAATTGCTACATGAAGGCAACAACACTCAGAAACATGAGACTAATTGTTATAGTGAGATGCCATTGTCCTTCAGTGCTGCCAACTGCTTGAAGTGAAATTACCCCCACAAGTTTTACGGAAAAGAGCCATGGCCCAGTTACCCCCTGGGCCCAGATACCCCAACTGACCTTATATTCATTTATAATTAAAGGAATATCATATCCTTCCTTATTAATACAGTGTTCCTTTAGAAACCAGATATCTGTTATTCGGTTCTTAAATTATGGGTGTTTGTACCTAGGTATTGTAAAATACAATAGCATAGATATGTTATCTTGAAAAGAAATTAATTAAGACTTTTCACATTTATCCTATATTATGTATTTTAGGTTTATCAAAGGATTCATTACTAGAAATGGTGAGCCTACAGAGGAGAATAAGGCTTTCCTAAGTTTAGCTAAAGTACAATGGTTGAACAGATTGGCTAAGAGCCTTCCGAAAGATATTCTTCATAGGAAGCCGTGGCCTCCCTGCCCTTATGTTTGTAGAGAAGCTTCAGAATATCTAGAAAAACTTTATGCCGCACATTTATCCAGGGTTTATCGTCTGAAATTAACACCAGAAAGAAAACGACAGTTTGAACTGAAAGTACTAGCCGAAAAGCTATTTAAAGGTATATTTATTTCTTATAAATGGTACATACTAAAATTTCATTATTGTCGAATACTGCCTTCAACGTAAAATATATTAATGCATTCTCTAAATATATGTTTTCAGATAAGAAGAAGAGTTATAAGGCAAGCATTTCTGAGTTGTTTTTGTTTAATAGGGTACCGGAAACTAGTTTGGCTCTTAAGGAGAGTTATACCGCGACGTTGAATGGTGATAAGGAAGTTGTAAGTTTGACCATTTAAAATATGATTTATGTGAAGCTAATTATTATATTTATCTATTTTTAGTATTCAACCAGTGTGATAAAATATGACAGACACGGTTACAAACCCAGGGAGCGTATCATCATAATAAGTAAACAAAATTTGCATGTCTTAGAATGTAAAGGTTCATCGATAAAACAAAAGCACTGCCTTCCTTTAAAGAGTCTTAGTTTTGTCATTTCGCCAGAAAATGATAAAGTGCTTTTAGTACAGATTCCTGAAGATTTAATCAAAAAGGATAAAGTAATGCATACAACAAAATATATTTATACCACATAAATTTTTATTGCTTATTTTTAGGGAGATCTTATTTTGGAAGTTCCACACTTGATTGAAGCTGTGACAATTATTATGGATATCGTTAAAGATTCAAAGGCCCTAAGTATTTTAAATAAAACCCAGTAAGTAAATATATATCTCCTGATTACTTTTTTGGAAAAAATATTCGATATGGTATTTTTATTGAATTGCACTAGATCAACATTTGGAAGAAATCAAATGGCAACTTAGTAATATTACATTTACAGTAGTGATGATTAAGGATCAGGGGATCTATTCTCGAATCTCTATTAGCAAAAGTCATCTACTATATTGCGAAAATATCTACCAAAATTTGCACGACACTGAAAATATGCATTCTTGAATGTTGCATTCTTGAATGTTTCTACAATTTTCGGTACAATGTTCAATGAGTAGGTAAATACCACAAGACATTGTTTTATAAAAATGGTTACAACTTGAATGAAGCATATATGCTTACTACAGCTGAAAACAGAATTTCAAACCAACATAGAAGATATCGCAAAAATTTAATTCGTTTGAACTCAACTGTTGGTACCTAGTTTAAGTTTTAACATAGGAAATGTTATTGTTTGTATATGGGGCCCAAGTTACGAGTTTTATCCAAGGCCGCCGACATGAAAGAGTTGAGATCATATGACGTAATACTGAGCAAGTGTGCACAGTATGAGTATGCGTGGAGAACATGAAGTTATAATGCTGGTCTGGTCCCCGCCAATCGTAGTCACCATGGATTCACAAAGTTTGACAAATAGCGAATAGTTATTTTTGTAGCAAGTACCTAAAATCATGTTTTTTTGGGATGGATCGTTGCTGATTTCCGACGAAATTAATCTAATACAATTGCTAAGATCGTTTATACAACAGCAAATGCAAGTTTCCATGATAAGTGTAAAAATAATGGCAAGGTTATGTTTTCTTAATGATTATTGCTGCACGAAGGAAGTAAAGTGGTCATTTTTTGTTCCAGTGTAAAAGTCATTATGTCAAATTGACAGAATAAATATCCTAAATGAAATTACTATTACCTGGGCCCCTTCTCTCACTAACTCCAACACTAAGACACTATTATTACAGCTACTAACATGTCAAAAAACCATAGTTTTCTAGATTGGTTCCAGACATTTAGACTAAATTTAATTCTGTCAAATAACTTTTTATATTGGTACAGTAGAATCAATAATGTACATATTCATCAAGTGGTATTAGTGGTGTTTACTACTGCTTGGTGATACATATGATTTATTTTAAAAATGTATTCGACAATTATCAGTGACATTTATCGTGATCAACAATTTCTAGAATAGGCCCCCAGGAAAGCTTATTTACAACACAAAAATCTGGAGGTGTCTACTAAAATTTCATTTCTTGAGAGTATCTTTTTGCTCACAAGAGTACTAGCCACTTGTTCCCAGTACAAATACCTATTTAAAAAACATTTTTTACTGTTAATAATAAATGAGTATTCACAAATATACTCATACTAGTTTTACTAATCGATGAACAAGTAAAAAATGTCTCAGCTATTATATTTATACAGTGTGTCTAGGCTGCCGGTACCGGTAACCGATTTCATCCCGATATAATAAATGACGTCATACTTATGACGTAACTGGTGAATGTTTACGACACCCATATATCGTATTTGATTTTTTATTGTGTGTGACATGTAATAGACACTATTAGAATTAGTTTATGAGTAATGAACTAATGTGCAGAATGTGCAGATGTCCAATAGTCCTACAATCTTACGGGATCGTGGAGCGAATAAGGGTGCTGGGTCGGTAAAAGTATGTAAGAGAGATGTATTGACGCAAATTTATTGTATTTAAGAGTAATTTTGAATAGTGATATATAAGTAATTTTATGCACAATGCGAACAATGTTTTGTTTGCAAAATTTTGAGGTAGGTCAAGGTCCTCCATTGAAAGTCGGTAGATGGTACCTGAGAAGGGCAAGGAGCATTTGCGCCTTTTTCCCAATTTATTTTCAATTGCAAAAATGGCGAAAATGTTCCTTGCCCTTCTCGGAAACCACTTACTGACTTTCATCGGACGACTTTGACCTACCTCAAAATTTTGCAAACAAAACGTTCCACTGCTCAAAATTACTTATGATAACTGTGACGTCATTTATATCGGAATAAAATTGGTTACCGGTACCGGGAGCCTAGACACATCGATATTTATATTTAACTTTTGTTTCAGTATTGAACACAATATGAAAGGTAAACAAGGTACCATAGATATTCAAGTTGGGAATCCTGAGAGAATTCATAAAGACAAGAGTGGCCATCTATTGATAGTAAGTTAAATATAAGACTAATACTAAATATTGTTAGTAATTTATATACAGTATCAGGTTATCAAAGCATGATATGGTATATATTTGAACTAAATTACAAATATCGGGAATAATGTAAATTTTTGGAGGCAAGTTTATCACTCAACAATAACAATAAAAGTTATAAAAAATCGATAGAGGAAACCATTACTATGTAGTAGTTCATTATCACAGAAAACGAGTAAACCACTACTATGTTTCTTACCACTAGATTTACGCAAAAGCTGCAGCCACAACTTTCTGGTAAAAACCATAGTAGTCTTTTACTTGTTTTCTGTGATAAGAGTGTCCAGGTGTCCAAAAAGAGTTCGTAATAGCCTAAGAGCTGGCTACCAAAAATTAAAAATGATAAGGTGTTGTGAAAATTTGTATGCAAAAACCGTCCTTACTAGCTGAAAAGTACATATCTCTGCAGCCAGAAGTCCATTCTGGGGAGGGAAGCGTGGGCGGGCGGTCAAACGCGTTAATTTTTAATCAAAATAAAATCTTTGAGTGCAGGTCTGAAATTTTGTGTAGTTTTAGTTTTTAACTGTAGAAATTGAGTAAAATTATTACCAGAAATCTAGGTCGGGGATTAAACGTTGCCAAAAGTCGGTAAAGCTGTAAGAAAATTGTTCAAATTAATAAAATTTGACATTGGTCAAGGTGCAGTTCCGGCGATTTTGCTTTTATATTTAAAATCTTCCTATTCTTCCGGGTTTTCCGGTTATTAACATACCAGTGACATTAATGGAACAAAAAACAAATCAAATTCGCGAAATGTCAAAAAATGCTATTTTTCGGTCACTTCTGTCGGCTCGAATTTTCGATTTCGCCCATGCAATTAACGATGCCATGATATTTTGATATCAACATTAGGAAGTGTTCCTGCTGATGTATTTATTTAGTTATGAACATTTAAAAATTTCATGTTTTACTTTTTCTGATGAGACTAATTGAAATTTCAAGTCCACCCCGAATGTAGCACATCGCGTTATGCAACGACATTCACAGTGGATTTCTCGGTTCCAATCCTGTACGGGTGTACTTTTTTTAATTTGTTTTGAACTTTTTGGCTGATATTTCTTATCCTAAAATTACATCGCATTTATTTATTTATTTCTACAGTTAAGAACTATAACTACACAAAATTTGAGATTTTATTTTAATAAATCTTTACTTGTTTGACCACCTGCCTACGCTTCCCTCTCCAAGATGGACTTCTGGCTGCAGAGCTATGTACTTTTCAACTAGTAAGGAGGGTTTTTATATAAAAATGTTCATTGCACCTTATCATTTTTAATTTCCGTAACCAGCTCTCCGTCTATATGGAAGCTACCTATATCAGTTTGAAAATGGCATCCAAAATCTGGATTTCATCATTCAAGTCATAACTATTTTGAGAAAAACAAACTTGGTAAAATTGATACATTTTCGTAAGAAATGTAATGGTTTTATCAAAAATTCCTTAAAGGACCTTGGTGTGTATGCCAGGGGAAGGTTGCCTCAAGGTATTATTTTTATCTCACTCTTTTGACTTTACTCTGGCATTAAATTCCTTGAACTCTATAACGTAAAATGTTTCGATGTTATTCCCAGACATCACATATTTAACATGAAAGTCATCAGTGACTCGAGTTAAAAATTGGTGTAAACAACCTGGCAGCAATATTTTGCTCCAAAATAATAAGGAATTTTTTTCTTTTCAGATTGTATCTCCATAAGCCATACAGTTTTATACATTGCTCTGAGTTTAAAGCCTAAAGAAGTTAAGCTGCCTTATCATCATAAGGGGCCATCCATAAATATGTCACAAAATTCACACATTTTCGACCTCTTTCTCCCACATTTTCATGCTGCATAACATTGTAGTCAACCCCCTGTCTAATAATACGTTACAAAAACTGGACCCTCTCCATACATTATTTTTAAGGTTATTAGTAACATACAAAAATAAACTTGATGTAGATATTTCAAACATCGCGTCATTTCACGGTTGGTCAGCCCCATCCTAGACAATTGCCCCCCCTTCACCCTTTTTGCGTACACATTTTATAGACAGCCTCTAATATGATACTAGTTCCAGAAATAATAAAGTGCCATTCGCATGTATTTTAAAAACATACGTACTTATTTTATTTTTTAGATGCTTTTAATATTTCTTATATTTAATATATTTATATTATGGGATAATTTAAATAAATATTTAAGATTATTATTGTTTATTATAAACCCTTTTCATAGGTAATAATTTGAAAATAAACAACAGATTTTTGGAATTGGTTCTCATCAGCAGTGTCCGATATTTGGTAATAATCTGCATGGCTATAAGGCTATGTACAATGTTCAAAAATAATGTTTACCTGCACATTTTCAAATATCAAAAAACAAGGATCTGGGAATATGAGTTTTACATGCTTTTATTTAACCCACTTTCTCTGCTAGTCTGTTGGAGTCAAACTTTGTAATCGATTTTACGACATTAACAATAATTAGTTTTAATAATTACCCAATTAATTATTAATATTATATATTGTTGAATTTAGTTTTTATTTTTTATCGAATTTGACAGAACGTTAAAATCTAAGGAAATTCTAATAGATTCTACTGTATGCCCGAACTTCATAAATAAAACTGGACCTCGCAGCGCAATAAATAGTGTGTTAGTAGTATCTTGTATTATAATTTTTGAACCCATGAATTTACGAGTGTATCTCAGGAGGTGGAAACCTGGTACAATATGATTTTGAACAAGACAAATCATTTGAATGGATTATCTATCAAGAATTCAATTAAAAAAAGCATAACATAAAAATACATCACTAAAACAAAAACGTGATTTTATCAGAAATGAACTAAAAATTAAAAAGTAATTTCTCAGTTATCAGTGTTATTATTATTGTCTCCAAAGACGAAATATTGAAAATTTTTAAATTATTATTTTCTTTTGAAACTAGGCTTTCCATTACTTCTGTTTTCAGAAAATTTATATTCAAATTTTTAGTAACACATTTTTTAGTACATTAGTTTTAATGCTAATCTGAAAATGGGCAGGCTTATTTGGCAATGTGATGTGTTTCGTCACTTTACAGTATCAGTTATATAGGCAGGAATGAACGACATAGTGAAATCTATAAAAAATTGTAAGGTAAGTACATTTATTTGCAGATGACACGTTAATATATTTGTATGGAGAGAATGTAAATGAAGTTATTAATGTTATTAATCAAGATTTAAAAGATATATTTGTGTGGTTGTGTGATAATAGCTTAAAAGTAAACATCAACAAATGTAAATATGTGATTCTGGGCAAAAAACATATACTAAGCCAGCTACAAACTGGGGAAAATATTGTATTAAATAATAAAAAGTTGGAAAAATTTTCGGAAATTAAATACCTTGATTTTATAATAGATGAGTCCCTGACTTTCAAAAGTAATAGTGATTAAGTATATTATTAAAAAAGTTACAAAAAAGATTTATTTTTTATGTAGAATTTCAAATTATTTATCAATGTTTTCAAGAATATTAGTATATAAATCTATAATAGCTCCACATTTTAAATATTGTGCAACACTACAACTGTATTTAAATAACAATGAGATACAGCAGTTACAAAAGATGCAAAACAAAGCTATGAGGATAATATTAAAGTGTAACAGATATACTCCCATTGACACAATGTTAAATGTTTTAAATTTTTTAAATGTTAGACAACGTATAGTATTAAAATCACTGCAATTTATATTTAAAATAAAGCATGGTATAGCTCCAAGGTATTTATGTGATAAATTGAGTTTCGTCCGAGATACTCATGGTTATAACACTCGTAGTGTAAATGATATGGTGGTAGAGAGGTATGACAATTTAAAGGAATCGAAATCTTTGTTTTGTAATTATTTAACGGTTTGCCAAAGGAAATAAAATATTGTGAAAAATATAATATTTTCATTAAATTATGTGTTAGTTATATTAAAAAAGAATTTTGATTATCTTGTGATTAGGTTAGGCAATTTTACGTTATATTAATATACAAACAGATTTTTAATAATTTTACAGTTACTGTTATATGCATAGAATTAAGATAAACTAATGAAAAGTTAATGTGATTATGATCTGTATATTGTTATGATCAAATTGTAGCTTTTTTTGAGCTAATAAAGATACATTATTATTATTATTATTATTATTATTAGGAATTGGAAACAGCTATTAACACTAAATATTTGTTACCTTATTGCAAACGATAATAAACATTAATTGGTATGCGCAACATGTTCTATTGAAATATTTAGATAATTAGTGAATATTCCTAACTCTTAATTATTTTCAAAAATCCCTGACATCTCCCTGACTTTTAATGGAAATTATAAAATTCCTCACTTTTCCCGGTCGCTAGGGTTTTTACAATTATGAAGAGTAGAATTATTCCACAGAACCGAAGTGAATAAAATAATATCGATACAATTACTAGATAAAATACATGTTAAAAATACAAGCAAAACATATCAAAATTAAGACCTGAAGTGGTCAATAAACTCTTGGATCTTGTAAAATACATTATCTTTAAGAAATGTCTTAATATTGTTTATAATTATTATTTATTTGTGGCATATTCAGATTTTCTTACTTTTTGTTGGGTATCTTGCCAATGAAAAATATTTAAAAATTTTAATGAAAAAACCTCTCGGCGAAGATTTTGAAAAAAAAAAGTAACGGAACTAAAAGAAAACATAATGAATCTGCGATTATTTTATTAACCAAGGATAGATGCGTTTCAAATTATTCGGTAGATTTTTATACTAGTTGGTTGCACACCTTTAGAGGCGAAGTAAGTAAAAATAAGATAAATATAATTTAATGTCTCACGTGACTATGGACATACATAAGCAACGAACTGCCATGGTTGACAGCCAAAAAAGTTTTGAGAATGGAAGTTGATATTCTTCCGAAGCTTTAACTGTCTATAGCTTTCATTTTTATTTTATAGTTTATAACATTGTTCTAGTTTATATATTTTTAGATGTGAGACTTTTTGAAACAATTAAATATTCAAGAACCAACCTCTGTCTGATCCGTTTGGTGGAGAGGTTTTTTCACTAACATTTTAAAATATTTTTCAGTGGCAAAACACGCAACAAAAAGTAAGAAAATATCTTAATATTTTTATATCTAGGTTATATGCCGTCAATTAAATTTGGACAGTATAAATAGAAATGCTATAAATCAGGAACATTTTTCTATCGGAGTTCTTGCAAATAGGAAATTGTCAGTCTTTGTCCATTATCAGTAAAGTAATTTTTTCTCGAAAACGGGTCACTTTATTAATGTCGAACAAGAATATCTAGGAAATTGTTCAAGGAATTTAGAAATGGCACTGTAAGTTTCAGAAATTAATTTGTCAAAATTGAGGGGTAAAAAGTATTAGAATGTTCACCCTTGGCTTCCTAGACAAGATACAAAAGGCTCCATACTTCAAAATCAAAGATGTGTTATTTATACTGTTCAAATTTTATTATGATCGTTAAAGTAGTTTCCAAACCATCAGCAAAAAAACTGTTGCAAAGTTTAACCTTTAAGGGCGAATAGCTCCAAACAGGGGCATCCTATAGTAGATCTCAGATTATAATGCAGTGCTTGTAAAGATAGGGAACGTGTGTCCTTGTCTGTGATTGGTATATTTGCAAGTCAAGTTTACGCATGGGAAATTAATAAATCAGAACAGATTTCTTATTTCACACTTACTGCAATAAAATAAGAACATTTATGTTATAATTTAAATTAAATAAATTCTGTATTTATAAGATAGCCAAGAAATACCAAATGAAAGTAAATTTAAACCGTTAATTTTAATTTCGTATACCAATGGCCTTAAGATGGCCTCAATAGGGATTTCACTTACTTAGGAATTCCCATGTGCCTGTGTAAACTGTGTTCCACCCATCACGTAAACAATTCTAATCTGAGATCTACTACAGGAAGGAAATTATAGGTACTCTTAGTATTATTTGAAAATATGAAAAAAATTCATCATCAGATACAGGTCGTAAAGTGATGTAATACATAAATTATTGTTTCTTAAAATAAAAAAAATTCCTCTAGCAAATTTGACGAAGATCAGTCAAGAGACTGTTGAGTTTTTGCAAAAAACGAAAAAATAATTTGAATTTTGACACCCTGTATCTTTTTCCACAGCAACATTTTACCAAAGCATATTTGGTTATATCGTCATATTTTGGCCCAAAGAATCTACTCCTGCACTATGGCCTATTATTAATGATCCACCCTGTATAATTGCCAATTATGATATTTAAAGCTATAGTCTGTTTTTAAACCAGGAGGAGCGTTTTAAATTTAACGCGCTAAATCGTACATTTTACAATTTTTTTGAATTCTGTTAACTGGGCTGTTGATGCCATAATTATAATTATGAAAGGAAATTGCAAACGTCGATTTGGCTCTCGTTATGTGGAGAAAATTGAAGTTAAGTAAACCTAATAGGTAAGATGAGTCAACAGATCCATTGATCAGTTTGAACAAAAATATGTCAGTATTAAATTTACGTTTTTCAAGAGATAAAAAATTAAGCTCACTCAGCAAAGCAGCATAATTATTATTTTCTAAGTCTAGACCTAGCTTAAGAGCGTAACTTCTTATAAACCTTTTTTTAACTCGTTCGATAGAGCCAATGTGAAGTTGATAGTAAGGTGACCAAACCATTGATGGGTATTCTAGACCTGGTCTAACTAAAGATATATATATATACGTATGCACAGTACGTTGTCATATCCAAAGTAGGTACTAGCTACACGCTGTCACCTCATATATAACGCTGCTACATCCGATTTCGGAGGTGACAGCGTTTTGCCTTGTTTTCAACTTTATAAGCTTATAGATGCCATCAGAAACCTATACTCAAATTTTTGTGTGGAGGTCAAAAAGTTACGTCTACACCCGCAAATTAAATTTTTAGTTCCACTATATATCAGTGGCGCTGCTATCGACTTCATTTGTATAATAGTTAGTGCGTTGATACATCCGTCTATATATAGTAATTTTAGTATGATGTATTATACGCTATTACATCCTAATATTGGCAACATCGCGAACGCCAGAATGGCCATTTATTAAGTGTTTTTAAAAAATGTATCGGGTTTACAGGATTACAGTATGCTGAGTTGGGCGCTGCTTAGAATATTTAAAAATGTGTGGGTCATCAGTTATCACGTAAAATTCTCTTCCGCTTCCAAGTGCTGACGCGTTCTAACCTTTTTGAGGCAGATAGTTGCTGTTTTTTTAACGGTAGACTGTATAAATCTGAATAAGTACCTAGCCTGGCGAATACAAATATCTTCTGTTTATTTTGTTAGTCGAGAAAATTTTAAAAAAACAGGTTTTTAAAACACAAAAAATATTCGGATAAAGCTGTAAACATAAAGTTATTTGTCGATTTGTTTAAATCCAATTTCAGAATAATTAAATTTAACCTCAAAACTAACAAACCTCAAAGGAACTAACTTACTCCTTTAAACCCAAAATATTATAATCGTATTCTTAAGAAGATTACGAAAAAATGAAAATCAGGAAAGTCGGTATAATTTCTGCGATCGAACACGAATGTAGAGGTTCTTAAAGTAAAAATGTAGGTTTATGACATATGAGAATTATAATCGCCATGTAGTTAGCCCTATCATTACAGAGAAAAACTGATAACTTTTTTCCATTGTCTACTGTATAATGGTGGGAATTCTTTCTATTTTCAAAATATTTTTATATTGAAATAGGTTAAGAATATAATGAAACGTGGAAATTTTAGAATTGAAGAAAACAACGTTTTCCATCATCTATTCTATTGTGGTGGTAAAATAATAAAAAACAAATTTTCAAAACAAATTTCTTTCTTGAAATATATTTAGATATTATTTTTTAAAAAATGTTCACAATTTTTTTATTTTCTAAAATTTATTTTTTGAAATGTTTAGAATGTCATGAAACGTGGAAATTTTAAACTTGAGTAATACAATTTTTTACCCATCATCCATTTTGTACAAAATATTCAAAACATTTTTTTTAAATAGGTTAGAATATCACTGTTATGTCGGTAAGGTTCTAATGAAAGGCTTATTTCCATATATATATATATTGACTAGTCTTTATATTTAAAATATCACAGATCATTTATTACACATCTTAACTTCTATATCTCTATCGACCGACTGGCTGGTCGTCGTTCCCCCACTATGTCCTGTACATTATATTGCCAACCTAACACCCCCACAATAAAATCACAAAGTATGTACTCTACTTTTCTAGGTCCTACTGGAAAATGTTTCCTACATGCTTATCTAACCTATTTATACAAATAAAATTACTACTCTATCATTTTTAAGTATAGTGCCCTACTTAATGTACTTATGCGATTAAAATGCCAAATTGTGGGTTTTAAACTGTATATGTTATAAATAAATCAACTGGACTAATAAATACACATTAGACAATTAACACCATAAATAATAAGTACTGTGACTATAATAAGTTGGTGACAACTTTAGATATTAATTTAATTCGTTTTCTGACTCGGTTACATAATCCTTTAAAAATGCAGGTTTTTTTATAGAACGTTTCGATCTTTTTACGACAATCTCTGTAGATTTGTCCGCGTTCCTGCGCTTTCGGCTGATTGATTCTTTGGGAATACCTCGTGTAGATTTCACCACGTTCTGACCACTGGTAGTAGATTGTTGTTCCAAACCTTCTGGAACCGTTGTTGAATTTACCGGCGTCTTGGAACTGGGAGACTCGCCATTTACCTGTTTAGGGGCAGAAACATTGCTATTAGGAATGTGTTCACCTTCATGAGAGTTATCGTCATTTAAACTTTGAACTTTTGTGGGGATAATACTTGGATCGAGATTACACATTACATCACTTACGACAGTGGTATCCTCCCCCATAGCTGACAGAGCTTGCTGGCTGGTGCTAGGCAGATTGTTAGCTTGGTTACCTAAATTTGACTTATTCTGAAAGGGTAAATCAAAACTATCATTGAGACAACTTTTATAACTTAAGCTAAAATTATCATTGTTACCCGACACGTGTGAATTATGAACCTGTTTTCCCCTCCAGGCCGTGCCTACTGCAACGCTGCTTTCTTCTGTTGCGTAACTTGTCTTAATTTGGTTTGCGTGCCTCTTCCAGACTTCTCCTGATATAAGCTGGCATAAATATGTAGAACGTCCTATCTTCTTCACGACTTTTGCTGCTGTCCACGTTACCTTGTTAACCCTCCTATAATCCTTCACGTAGACTCCACTTCCTTCTTGGAGAGTCCATTTCCTGCCACCATAGCTTCTCTTTTGTTTTTCTAAAGACTCTTTTACTTTTGTCTGTTGTTGACCCTTTTCTTCATCTTTTTGTTGTAGCGGGTTTCGTAATAGATGCCATTTAGTGCGTATTTCTCTGCCAAACATTAAGAATGATGGAGTTTTACCCGTACTGCTTTGTTCCGTTGTTCTATAAGCGAACAAAAATCTCTGTACTAACGTAGTAATGGGGATTTCCCTGTTCTTTACGTCCTCTACAGCGGTACCAATCCTTATCTTAAACAGTTTCACTGCAGCTTCGGCTGCGCCATTACTTTGGGGGTTGTAAGGTGGAGACAAAATATGTTTGATACCATTATTCCTAAAGAATGTTTGTAAAGATTTTGATACAAATTGTGGGCCATTATCTGACACCACCTCCTTTGGGAGGCCCAAACGAGCAAATATTTTTCTTAACTTTTTCTCTGTTTCAAGAGAAGTTGTATTTTTCATTTTGCAAACCTCTATCCATTTTGAAAATGAGTCTATTACGATCAGGTACATTTTTCCTCTAAGTGGTCCAAGAAAATCGATGTGAATTCTTTCAAAAGCTTGCGATGTTACCGGCCATGATGTTAGCTCGTGTTTTGACTGGTTAGGCTTTGTTTTGAGACAAGCATGACAGCTCTTTATGAGGTTCTCTATGTCACAATCAATATTTGGCCAAAAAATGATAGATCTGGCCAACTTCTTCGCTGCCACTATGCCGATATGAGTGGCATGTAACTCATACAATAGTTCTTTTCTTAATGATTTTGGCACCACCACTCTGTGGCCCCAAAGTAGAATGTCATTATCTATTTCTAATTCATACCTGCGTACATAATATGGTTTGATCTCCTCGTTGATGTTCTTAGGCCATCGATCTGTCCTCACGTACCTTATAGCGTCTTGCAGAACTTTATCCCTGGCGGTTTCTTCTCTAATCTTGGCGTTGTCTATTGGCCACTCCGCCACTGTCTCCGTAAAGTTAATAAATCCTTTGGTGCTGATTTCCTCTGAAAAGTGATCATTTTTTATAGGGTGTCTACTAAAATAATCAGCTACTGTATTTTCTTCCCCTTTTATGTGTTGAATCTTATAATTAAACATGCTCAAAAAGGCGCTCCATCGTTGGAGGCGATTTGCTGAATATTGCGGAATGGATTTGTGCTCACCAAAAATTGTGGTTAAAGGTTTATGATCCGTTTTTATAGTAAATTTATTTGCACACAGATAGTGAAAAAATTTTGAAATTCCGAATATTATGGCCAATCCTTCTTTATGGCTGGTTGGATATGATATTTCTGTCTGTGTTAGCTTACGGGATACACAACCTATAAGTCGCTCTTTTCCATCTACCACATGCGCCAATGTCGCACTAATTCCTATGTTTGATGCGTCACATGATAAAACAATTGGAAGGTTTTGGTCAAAATGTACTAAAATTTGATCAGAAATCATGACATCTTTTATTTCATTGAATGCGTCCTCACGCTCCTTTGTCCATACAAATTGAGTATCATTTTTTAAAAGTTCGTAAATTGGATTCAAAATATCGGCCAATCTTGGCACAAATTGAGAGTAATAATTAATCATACCTACAAATCTGCGGACTTCGGATTGATTTGTTGGTCTAGGTGCCTCCACAATTGCTTTAACCTTTTCGTCTGTTTTCCTCATCCCCGTTTCACTAATACGATGTCCCAGGTACTGTATTTCCTTCTTGAAGAACTCGCATTTATCTTTTCTGACGGTGAAACCAGCATCTTGAAGTACCTGAAAAACTTGCTTCAAGTTCTCAAGATGATCCTCGGCTGAACTTCCCGTGACAATAATATCATCTAGAAAATTGATACACCCATTAATACCTTGCAACAACTGTTCTATGGTTTTTTGGAAGATGCTAGAAGCAGGAGTGATGCCAAAAGCTAGTCTGTTCATAAAATATAGACCTTTATGAGTATTTATACAAAGTAATTTTGATGTTTTCTCATCTACAGGGAGTTGATTATATGCCATTTGCAAATCTATTTTAGAGAAAAACTTTCCTTTATTTAATTTAGCAAAAACTTCATGAATTTTTGGAAGGGGGTACTTACATTCTTGAATATGCTTATTAATCGTAGTTTTATAATCACCGCATAGTCTTACTGTGCCATTTGCCTTTAGCACTGGAACAAGGGCAGTAGCCCATTCGCTATTTAGGGTCGGTGTAATAATACCTTGCGCTTCAAGTCTATCTAATTCTTCTTCAACAATTTTTTTATATGCTAAGGGAACGGTTCTATATTTGTGGAACACAGGTTCAGCATTCTCATCCTTTAATTTTAAAGAAATAGTACTATATTTAAATTTACCAATATCTTCACTAAATAATTTATCATATTTTTTTATGAGTACTTTTACCTCTTCCTCAAGTGAAATATTATTGATTAAATTTACCTTAATTTTAAAAATATTTAACCAATCCCTGCCTAGCAAGCTCGGCCCTCCATTTGGGGTGGACACCACATAGAATTTCATATCGTTCTCTTTCCCGTTATACTCTACTCTTGCTTGAAAATATCCAACTGGCATGAAGGTGCTCCCATTATATCCTCTTAGCAATGTATTTGATTTCTGCAACCTATAATTAGAAAAATTGCTTAAATATGAATCGTAACTACATACAGATACCGATGCACCACTGTCAAAACTAAACTGATGCATTTTACCATTTATTTTTAGCGAAATTCTAAAATTGTCATCAACTTTTACAATATTTGCGTCAGCAAAATTGTATATTTCCTCATTTTCTCTGAAACAATACAAATACTTTTCATTTTCAACAGAAAAACAATCGTCATCCTTTAAAATCGTGTCAACATAACCTTCATTTTCAGTTATAAAATTAAAATTTTTATTTACCTTACACATTTTGGATATATGACCTATTCGATTACATCTTAAACACCTTGCATTTTTAAATTTACATGGGTTTTTGTGAGAATTTCCACAGATTCTACACGTTTTTTGTTTGTCTTGGGCTTGGGTAAATCCGTTGACATTTGACGATCTTGTCGCTCCAATGTTGCCAACACGTCCATTGTCCTTGCCTCGATTCGTCCGCTGATTCGTCAATTCATGGCGCTGCGAACCGTAGTGGGATGTTCCCTGATAGTGTTGCGTGCGCCTGTCCCTGCGACTCGAATCCCTGCTTCCGTTTCCTTGATGCGTAAAATTTGAATTCATATAGTTGACCTTGGATATGCTAACGACATTTTCCACTTTCTTGGCTAGGGCTAATAAATCCTCCAGACTTTTCGACTCGTCCTCTTCACATATTCTGTCGAAGACTTTTCCTTGGGCTAATCCAGAGACGAATTTGTCCTTTAAAACCTTCATTAAATCGTTGCCAAATTTGCAATTGACCGAAAAACTCCTAACCTTGGCATACCATTCGGATACGGTCTCATCTTTTTGACTGAGATTATAGAATTTTTTTCTTTCTCGCCACACACTTATTTGGACATTATATTGTTTGTTCATCATCGAACATAACTCTTGATATGATACTTCCTTTGGTAATTTCGGATAAGACAAATTTCTTAACAATACGTACGTTGACTGTCCCACTGAATTTAACAACGTCGCTATCTTGGTTTTCTCCTCCTTAATTTGATTAGCTTCAAAATACTGTTCTAGCCTCTCTATATATATTTCCCACTGGTCGGATTCAGGGCAGAATTCATGAAAACGTGCCATTGAAGTGGTCGCCATTTTTCTCTCCACGTGCGTGACTGCAACCTCTCGCGATTTCCAGTACTTACACCCACGACTCCTTTACTTTTCCTCGTCGCCACTTGTTATGTCGGTAAGGTTCTAATGAAAGGCTTATTTCCATATATATATATATTGACTAGTCTTTATATTTAAAATATCACAGATCATTTATTACACATCTTAACTTCTATATCTCTATCGACCGACTGGCTGGTCGTCGTTCCCCCACTATGTCCTGTACATTATATTGCCAACCTAACAATCACAAAACGTAAAAATTTTAAATTTGGGCAAACATTTTTTCCATCACCCACCCATTTTATAAAAAAATTTGAAAATTTCTAAATTTTTTTCTATATAAAATTTTCAACAAATTTTTTTTTTTCAAAAAAATTATTATTTTTTTTAATAGGTTTAGAATGCCATGAAATGTGGAAATTTTAAATTTGAACAAAGAAAAAAAAATATTTTAGCTATAAAAATTTTTTTTTAAATGTTGGTAAAAAAATTTTCAATTTTTTTTTTCTGAAATAGGTTTAGAATGTCATGAAACGTGGAAATTTAAAATTTTAGCAAAAAAAATTGTTTTCATTATTTATTCCCTTTAGATGGTCCAGTGAAAGTATAACTATTTCTTCGCTGACAGTAGCGTCAGCTACCTAACAAATTTGACTGTTCTCAGTCAAGTAGTTTTGTAGTTAATGCACCAACAGACAGACAGACTGACGGGATTGAAAAACCTATATTTTCGTAATGTACATGATCTGAAACGTTAAAATCCGGAAAAATCTCGGAGGGTGATTTTTTCTCGAATACAATACTTCCGTTCGGTATGCGAGGGAAGTAAAAAATGTATTAAAATAATTATTTATTCATGAAAATAACAATTCGTGTACACAATTTTTTTTACCAAAAATGTTCTGCTATGAGCAGTTTATTGTCGCTTTTTTTTTTAATTTTTAGAAGCGGTGCTCCTTAATTAAAAAAATAAAGACTTAAGAATGCAACGTTCAGTGGCGTTCACTATTGAAACGTATTTCTATTTCTTACGTATTATTCATTCAGTTATTGCCACTGAGGAAGAGATATTGGTTGTTTATTTTATTATTCCCTGAAATATAAATTGTTAACACAAAAAATCGTAAAAGTGAATTGAAAACATTACTTTTTTCTACAAGCTGCATATGTTACTCATGTTGATACAAAATTATCTATGAAAATAAAAAGATGTAACTTATTGTTGTGCAATAAATATCGGCTAGTAAGGACTTAATGGATTTCCCACAATAATACATTTATTTGACTTAAACTTACCGGAAAGATATTTAATCTTTATTGTAATTCCATAATATTGACGTTACTTTTATGAAACCTAACCTCTTGATCATGAAAATAAATAGTATATTATTCAACGAGCATATAATGATGGCTATTATTCACGATGGTGAAGTTTACGACACGAGCCGCAGGCGAGTGTCGTAAATCACTAGAGTGAATAATAGCCATTAAATGCGAGTAGAATACTATACTTTGTCCACGACTATTAAATATTTAATATTTAGTTCATTCATATTCATTTGATTTCTCCTATTTAGGAAAGATTCATATGTCATAATATATAATTTTCTTGATATTTCGGGCAACAAGTTTAAAGAGGCGATTTCTGCAGCTTCCTTTATCTCTGGCGGTGTCAAAGAAATCTCGTTTTCAATGTTAGTATCCATTTATTTAACTATAATACTCCTTTTGGGTACCTAATATGCAAAATTATTGTGAGTAACGTTGGCATTGAAATGGCATACATTTTGACGTTTCAAATCAATTACAGAATTACGCTTTGACACATGGTCATGGCTTACTAATAAAATAACACAGTTTGTAGGCACGTAGCTAAATGGATTCAAAAACAATGTTGGGATTGCCGCGTGTTGCTAATAGATAATGCTTTGAAAAAAAAATACTAATGTAGTTTTGGAGTGTTCATTAAAGTACCTCTTCGGCATGTAGGTACCATTTGAGTGCTTCCCAGAAACCTTAGAGAGACAACACTTGTATTTTGGTTGCTGCAATTTTGACATTTTAAATTTTCAGTAAAAAGTCACTAATGTCATTTCTTATAAACAACTGACTGTCCTCATTATTCACTGTAATCAGTGAAAAATGAAATCATTATTCACTGTGGGGATTAATGGATAGCATTATCATTGAGGAAACACGTACATAATGAGTATATTATTTAATAGTCGTGGACAAAAGTTATTATTACATACTCGCGCTTCATAATGAGATGTCATTGAAAGCTCGAAAAACGTCCAAAATATCAGATAACCAACAAATGCTATGCATGCTATGTTAGAGAGATCTTTGATTCAATTTACTGTAGTATGTTTTATCTAAGTTTTATTTAAATGTTATGTTGAACTTGAACTAAAAACAAATATAAAAAGGCATTGGCTCAAATAACGTTTTATTTTCGCGATCATGTTAAACGAAAGAACCCACCACCTCCTTGCTTTTAAATATTGCTTCTTTAAATATTTTCTGAATACCAATACCAATACATTGAAAACTATATTCTTTAAAGCTATCTCGACGAAGAGGACATTGTTTTTGGCATTTTTTTGGCATTTGATTGTAATAAAGTTAAGAAAACAATTATGTAGATAGTTTAAATGTAGTTAATTTATTAAGAAAATTTTAATATTTAAGTTGAAATTATATCCAGGGAGTTGTATTATTCGATGGACAAAATATTTTTAAATGTTTTTCGAAAAATAAGAAAAAAGATCCTATAACAGATTTAGAAGCGCTTCACTTCGGAGATCTAGTGATAAAATTAATTTTTATTCTCTTCAGTATTACGGTTTAAAGATAATTAAATTAAATTCGATATAAAAAACACTTTTTGGACTTCCCACCAAATATTTTTATTACCATTCGAAATAATCTACAGGATGATATTTTTTTGGGAAACAGGACCCCTTTGGCCTGCGAACTATTTTTACGTCGATACTAACTGTCCTTTCACAAAAAGACTTTTCTTTTTATCATTTAACTTTTTGGCCTGTTGCATTTTTTTGACATCTCGTGCTCCTTGGGCGATATTTGGCAAAATACAGCTTGGCTAAATTCTTACTATGGTCAATATAGTTATTTTTAGCTGAAATTGTATTATTTAAAATTCTAATAAAACTCTCTACTCTAAAACTCTAAACTCATTATTTTGAAAAAACTAAGGTTTTGGAGAATCTTGGAAATTATTACTTAAAGTAATAAGAATATCCCATAGGTACTCCTATAAGCGTTTTATTTGCCGAATTCGAATAAATTATCTTTAAAAATGTGAAGGATAAATAAGAATATCAGAGAGAAACTCTCAGAGTTATGTTATGTCCATTTCTTTCTTATCTATGATCATAGAATAATCTGTAAAATTTTTCCTGTCGAATATTTTAACTTCATGTAATGGTACTGACGACGTTTTCACAAGCTTGCTAAGTACTGTCACAGTCAACAACATTTTTAAATCATATTAACAATTTACAGAGCAATACATTTAAAACAGGTAAATAAGCTATTAATAAAATTAGTTTTATTGGCACAGATACAAAACAATATATTAAATCGACACACAGATCAGCATTAATTCACAACACATCGAAACTTCTTTCATAACAACGAATTAAATATAATTAAGCATATATATGGCTTTTACCACTTTTTATTACATATAATAACTTGAAAGCTAAGAAGCATGGAAGAAAACTTTAGAATTAGTATTTTATCATTACCATTTACCATTTAATGCTAAAATATAAAAACACGAAATAATATATAAAGTGCATATAATCTATATTCATTTCAATAAATGTGAAATGTGTTCTAAATATTGAAAATAACTAACATCGTGAAGGTGAATCATTCAAAGTAAACTCTAGATATTCGGTATCATTTCCGCGCTATTTTTATGGAATTTAACTGGGAGACCGTAATAAAATTTTACCTAGGGACTTGTATAGTCTGTTTAATAATAAGAAATACTTGGAACACTGAGTCCTTTTTTAAACTGAAAGCAAAGTACGTATTACGCACGTTTCATAAAGAAATCTTGAGCCGCACTTTGGTTTCAATGAAAGTGAAATTTTCACTAAGTGAAAAATGTTTGTTAATGACATAAGATTTTATTTTCAAAATAAATGTAAATATATTATTGTATGCACATAAATAATCTGTTAAATATTCAATATCTCATTGAACATGTTAAATGCCCAAATGATAAAGAATTATAGAAAAATTACAAATGCATTATGATCCTTAATTTGATGTAATTAGGAGCCACATTTTATTAAGTTTTTTGATGAAGCACAAAAAAATACGACTTGCAAAATATCGACACTAATTAATATACAGTTTATCTTTCAGGTTTCAACGAACTTCACATATATTAGGTGATATGTCAATTTTATTTTCAAAAACTATTAAGACACTTCTAAAAAGCTTATTTGGAAACCAAAATATGACTCATATGCGTCCAAATAGTTTAAAATAATTTATTTCGGTTTCACATCTTTGATTGAAAACAAAAATCCGCTGCCCGAGGAATCATTACTTCTTCATCCAAATTTTCTATCCAAGTTTATTTAAATGAAAACATATCGATATTATATTTACACTCTAGTGAGTGGAAATAATTGCTCACAGAATTGAAAAAATATAATTGAACTCGTCTACTCAGAGGTAATAATGAAGGTAGTCCAAAACTTTTTGAGAACAGGTTATGCGGAGTGACAAACGTTATAAAAAAAAATGAGGCCTGGCTTCTAACACATACACCCAATTCTAAGTTTCTGAGCTCTTTACTTATTTTTACCTCAATCCTTCAACATAATCATCTCAAAATGTAATCTAGTTCCAAATGTTGTTATACATGTACCATGTTTTAATTATTTAATTTCACATTCACTCCATTATTAAAGATATTTACAAAATAAAATTAATATGTTGACTTAATATTTGGTATGCGTATATTGATAATTAATCGAATAAATATGAGATCACGTTTTTGAGAACAACTGCAAAATTTTAGAATAAAAAATTATGAAAAAATTTCCTCATACAAAAAATGCCGCACTTTATTGGTACCTAAAGTATTATTTACATAGTAGGCATATTTTTCAAGATATAATGGGTTTAAAACTGACAGTCAGAATTTCCTTAAATAGTAGGACATTTTTCAATATAACTTAGCAGAACTTCAAAACTGTTCAATGTACATCATTCAAATCAGTGAATGATTTAAAATAGAGATATAATACATAATTTTTCCAATTTTTTCCGCTCCTCCGTTTCTGAGATATTCGCGGTTAAAGTGAGGGATCAGCACATTTGAATCATATATTAGTTACATATGTACACCAATAAATATAATTTTCGTTCTCATTTTTTATGTTTGCAAGCTATGTGCTAATTATTAGGAGAATTGAGTACGTGGATGTAATTTGAATACATCTTGGGAAAGGAATGTGAAGATTCTTTTCGAATGAAAATTAAAAAAAATATAATTATTTATTCATGAAAATAATGATTCGAGTACATAAACTTTTTGCCAAAAATGTACTGCTATGAGTAGTTTATTTTCGAGTTTTTTCAATTTTTTTTGAAGCGGTGCTCCATAACTAAAAAAATTAAGACTTACGACACAATGTTTAGCGAATGTTCACTTTTGAAATTTGTATTTCTATTTCTTACATATTATTCGTTCAGATACTGCCACTGTGTACAAGTGAATTGAAATCATTAACTTTTACTATAAGTTGCATAATATGTTACTTATCTACGGAAATACAGAAGAAGTTTTATGTAAATATATAGGGTGTCTCCCTTAAAACTCCTGCTGCTATTTTATTGATAACTAAAAGAGATATTTGAATTATGTACATAGCTATGACCAGAATATGTAAGTAACTTTAGTTTTTAATAATAACGATCTCTCTACAAATTAAAGCATACACATGCATGGCATAATCTGAACAATTTTCGAAAAATCAGCGGTTTTCGAGATATTTCAACTTAAATATTAAAATTTTCTTAATAAGACTCGCCATAACATTTTTTAATTAAACTGATTTAAAATTTTGTGAATAACCGTTTTATTAACTTTATTTGATCAACTGCTAAAAGTAATATTTTCTCAAATTTTACATGAAAATATATAGGTGCCTCAACAAATAATAATGCACCTATCTAAAACTTATTTTAAAAAAGTTATGGCATTTTTCTTACTTAAAAAAATTATATGAAATGTAAATATCTGTAAAATCAGTGTCTTCTCGTAAATTGTTCATATTACAAAAGTTGCTTAGAGTAGGTATATTTTTCCCCACATGCACCTCTTTTCAAGGTTCCTGATGGTTCCTTCAGGTTCCTTATTTTGATGCAAAAAATACTCTAACGTTTGATTCACTAATGAAGATTTCGATCTCAAATATTAGGGCAATAGACGTGTAAAACAGGTTTGTATAACATTCGAGCTACTTTTTCTTATTAAAAATAAGTAGGTAGTAGACTGACAAAAAGTAATACATAAAGACTGAAAGAATTTTAAAAATATGCGTTTTTTAAGGTGGATGCGAAATTTGTTAAACATTTTAACATTTTCCGATTTCGCTAAATTATTTCGACATAAGATTATTAACCAAACATTCAAAAGACTTAATCCAAATTCTTATTATGCGTGATGTTTATGAGTATATTAAATATATGCTAGGAATATACCACATTTATAGACTGTTTATAGCACCTTCTGTGCTAGAGATAGTTTTCAGACAATATAGTTTTCAATGTATTGGTATTGAGAAAATATTTAAACAGACAAAATTTAACAGAAACATTATTTTTTTGTTTATCATGATCGTGAAAATAAAAATTGTTAAGCATTACGAATAGATCAAATTTATATAAAAAATACTACAGTAAGTTGCATTAAAGATGTCTAGAACAGAGCATATTTGTTGGTTTTCTGACATTTAGGATGTTTTTCGAGTTTTAAATTACATTTATTTATGAAGCGCAAGTATGTCTTATATACATTTTTATCGAAACAGATCTCCGGTTTCTTTTCGTATTTCACCAAAAAGATGTAATACACTATATAGATACCAGGCTTTATAAAAATTACGTCAATATTATGGAAATACAATAAATATTAAATATTTTTCGGTTAGGATTCTGTCAAATAAATGTAAATTATATAATTTTATGTACTGAACGTAATATTTTGGAAAACCCATGAAGTCCTTACTAGCCAACATTTATTGCACAGATGGATTTATTATCGAAAATCCCTTAAGCTCCTACCAGCTGAAATGTTTCTAAATAATTTAGTAGCCATAACACAGAACAATGCATTATATATTTGTAAATACAGGGAGTTGTATTACTCGATTGAAGAAATATTTTTAATTCTTTGGCGAAAAATAAACAAAAAGATTCCATTATATGGGATTAGAAATGCATCATTTCGGAGATCTACAGTGATAAAATTAATTTTTATACTCTTCAGTTTTACAGAGTTTTAAAGATAAAATATTTAAATCCCGTATAAAAAAATCGGTAAAGGTATTTACACAGAACTTCCCTCTTTATGTATACCCGGCGGCCACTCTAAAAAATTATTAACTGCGAAACCACATATGAGAATAATAATCGGAAAATATTATTACAAAGAAAACTTGGTAACTTTTGGTCAAAAAAATATACAGAGTGGTCATCCGATAGTAAAAATTCAATGTTAAATAAAAGGTGCCAAATATGGAAGGCTTGCGTAAATACCTTTACAACATGGTTCAATTATTTTTTAGGATGACCATCCTGTTATAACAGGTGTCTTCCTTGTCAAGAGCGTTAACTATATGTCAAATATTATTGCCATCTGTCATATTTTCAGTTCCATATCCACGTAGTGGAGTGGAAGTATAGTGGGAAGATACAAATGAATGTTTCAAATAAAAATTGTAGATAATTAAGTTATCTATTGACCCGTTTAAATCTCAATTGGGCACAATTTTACCTCCTGATCCACGTAGTGAAGTGAAATTAAAGTAATCGTAAAAAATAATTCAATTTCTTTTCCTTGCAAAAATCAGTTTTTGTTCAGAAAGTAGTTATTTTGTAAATATTATTGTTTTTTTTAAATCGCCTCGTCTACTAATTAAATAAAACCACTTTGAATTTCGTGTTGATAAGTTGAGTAGTTTAATTATTATAAATAATTATTTCGCGTGCCACTCTTCTCCGCGTTTATTGGAGAAATAGCAATAAACAATTCAAGTAGTTCAATAGATAACTTTATTGTCTACAATTGTTTTCCGAAACATTTTATTGTATCTTTTCAAGCAAAAAGCTTATCGCGAAGAGACCTGTCTTTTGCCAAAATTTTATTGGCTGCAGAAAAATAAACAGAAGATATTATTATTCGTAAATGTTGGTACATTTTTCGTGGAGTAAAATTAATCAAAACCTTAATTAATTAGCTAATCAAAACTTTTTTTTGTTTTCAACTAGGTTATGTAATGAAATAAAAGAAAGTTTTCCAGAATAGGGTAGCCGCTTTGTCCTATGAATCCCTAAATAATGAGCCAATTTATGTACCTGACGCCAATTTTAAAGTTCATATACCGTTCACTGCGTTAAAAAACGATAAATAAATATGCACGCCTCCTCAGGTTCATTTGCAATCATTATTGTTCAAGTTTCAATTAGGACCTGGCTTAATTGTTGTACAGTTAATATGTATAATAAAAGAATATGTATAATTAGTCACATAAAATATATTGATTTGAAAAATATTAAAATTAAAGTTAATTTAAAAAATCTTTAAGAGGACTAACTACTGTAATTTTAGATTTCTAGTGTTGAACAGAGTACAAGATATTTATTTAAAGAGATTACATTTTTTTTATATACACATTGCGTTTTAATATTTCTAACAGTAATAATGTGTATGAAAACAAATATTGAGGTAAATATTACTAAAAAAAAGTTTTGCAGCAAGAACAATTATTGACAACGCAAGTAAAAAGCCTGCTAATACAGCGAAACCCAATTCAAACTATCAAGAGGGAAATAATGTGGACAGAATTAAGGTAAACAATAAAAATAAAGAGAAGGCAATAGCTAAAAGATATGTTTTAGGATTGGTTAAACAATAGTGATTTTGGCAATTTGTCAGTACTAGAGCCGCAACAATTAAAAGATGAGAATGAAGTAAACTGTTGGTGACAAGTCGTTTACAGTTTTACAACCCGTAAAGGTTGAAAGTAATATAAACATCAACTGTTATTCAATAGGTACTAGTCCCGACGCAGACGTAGATTTTTGAAAAACTACATAATTTGATCGGCTGCCTTCGGAGCAAATGTACTAATTTATATTTGTTTTAAAGATATATTTTTTGAAAATTACATAACTATTAGTTGTTTATTATTTATTCGAATATAGTATTTATTAATTCACATTATGTTAAAGTAAAAGTATTTTTTGAAAATTTTGATGTTTAGATTATCCTTAATATGAAAAAGAATGATAAAATTTATTTTTGACATGTGTATACATATTTATTTATAAAATATTAAGTTGTATAAATAAGTTTTTAAATTTATTTAAATCAGAGGTTTTGACCATCTGTTTCGTAAATACGTTTTGATAGTGGAGATAAGTCTTTACAAATAATACTGAGGGAGATGGAATGTATCTTTCTCTTGGCTTGTTTAGCAGTATTTGTGGATGACAGTCGAATTTAGAGTTAAACTTTACTATAAATTAGTAGGTACAACATTAAAGTTTTTTTATGTCTAAGATCATATTATAAATATCAAAATTTTAGACAAATACCTTTATCATTATCATTGATAAGCCAAAAATATTTTTGTATTGATTGACTGATTGATTGATTGATTGATTTGCCAGCGTAAGATGGGCATTGCTGCCGATTCCGGGCATCCATGGAAGTTCGTTCCAACACGCAGCTTGGTTGTCCGTCGAACACGCCCAATGGACGGCCATACCACGTGTCAGAACCAAATCTCGAATGTTTTATATACCGCCGAACCGGCTGCATACGCCTGGTTGGACATTGGATATGCTTGTTGTCAGCAGCGAGTGCCGCATGGGGTGGGAATACAGGATGGGAGCTGTAGGTGTTTGTGAGATGCTTTTTTTAAGTTTCCATGCATCTATTAAGTTTCCATCTGTCATCATCGACTGGGGTGTGCAGGTGTTTGCGAAATGCTTCTTTTCAGTTTCCATGCTTTTTTTAAGTTTCCTGTATGTAAAAATTAAAAATAACATGGTATAATGGTAAAAAGTGGTAAAATCGTAAAAAAGTAGGTAACTGAACGACTGTATCTCAATCAATCTTTATCACCATTTTAACGGAATTACGTCAGCTTTCCTTTTTGTGAACGAATGCCTATACCTAAATCCACTCAGAGAAAAGTTATACACAAACATTAAAAGAAAAAGAAAGAATCGAAAATTTTCGATTTTTAAATAGTTTTTTTCGCTTATTTTGTTTAAAAAAATTGTTGACTTAGGAAATTTGATTGTCTACAAAGAACCGAATTATGTGTATATACTAAAAATGTATAGCTTTTGAGTGATAGTTAAAAAAACTACAAAGTAGACAAATTACTCCGTTCTCAAAAATTTAAGCCTAAGTTTAATAGCACTTTATGGATTTATCATTTTTTGTGTACAATTGAACATATGAAGCAATAAAATATCTTCAACGAATTAGTTCCTTATTTAGTTATATAGTCAAGAGTAATGTAATTGACAATAAATGAATTATGTGTAACCAGACCATGTGTTTCTGTTATCATTTTATTTATTTAAAGAATACGATTCCTAAATTGTAGTTCCATTTGTCACAAATATGTCATTGAGTGTATGTACTACATCAGCTCATGAGCTGGTACCTGTTGGTAATATACTTGAAAATGGTGGTAATGTATTTGAAAAATAAAATACATTTATTTCGTATTTAAGCATTTTGCTTTAAAATCAGTTGTTAAACAATAAATAAGGCAAATGTAATTTAATTTGATGTCTTACCAAAAGTCAAGTAAAAATGAGAGAAGAGTTGTACCTTTGTTTTTTTTATTTTAATCAGAAAAAGACTAAAACGATTCAAATGTATTGATCCCTCACTTTTACTGCGAATATCTCAGAAATGGAGGAGCGAAAAAAGTTATGTGTGTATTATGTCTATTCTAACTCATTCGTCGATTTGAATAATGTACTTTGAACAGTTTTGAAGTTCTGCTAAGGTATATTGAAAAATGCCCTACTTTTTAAGGAAACTTTGACCATGCCAGTTTTAAATACATATCTTGAAAAATATGCCTACTATGTAAGTAATATTTTAGATACCGATAAAGCACGCCATTTTTTGTACCATGAAATTTTTGTATATTTTTTTTTTATTTTGCAATTATTCTCAAAAAAGGAACCTCATATTTATTCACTTATTTATCAATGTATTTAATTTTTTTTGATAAAATAATTAATTATATAAAACTAAAGCATTTTCAAAAAAATCGGTAAAGGTGTTTGCACAAAACTTCCCTCCTTATTTGTGCATCTCGGTCACTCTAAAAAATTAAAATTCCGAAATGACATTGAAAATAATAATCGGAATATAGTTATCACTATTATTACAAAGAAAACCTGATAAATTTTGGTAAAAAAATATACAGATTGCTCATCCAACAATAAAAGTTCAATACTAAATGACAGGTGCCAAATATTGAAAGATTGCGTAAATACCTTTACAAATGTCCACCATGACTGAATTATTTCTTGGGATGACTACCCTGTACATTTTTCAATAAAAGTTTAACAGGTGCACATTCCAAATATTATTGCCATCTGTCACATTTTCAATTCCTCATTGACGTGGAGTGCACGTATAGTGGTGATTAAAAAATTTTTTAAAATTTTTCAAGTGTTGGTAATATTTTCAAATTTTTTTGCTTCTGAAATATGTTTAGAATGTCATGAAACGTGGAAATTTTAAATTTATGCAAACAGAATTTTTTTTCCATCTATTTTGGTGGTAAAATATTTTTCCAAGATGGTAAAAAAATGTTGCAATTTTTTTCCAAAATAGGTTTGGAATGTCATGAAACGTGGAAATTTTAATTTTGAGCAAAAACAAATTTTTCATCTATTCTATAGTACTGAGTAGATTAAAACATTTTTCAAAAATATTTTTAAATTTGTTTTTGTTGAAATAGGTTTAGAATGCCATGGAAACGTGGAAATTTTAAATTTGAACAAAGAAAAAAAATTTGCCATCTATTTTTGTAGTAAAATTTTTTCAAAAATTGTAAAAGAATTTTCTAAATTTTTTTTTCTTAAATAGGTTTAGAACGCTATGAAACGTGAAAATTTTAAATTTCGAAAAAAGGAGAAACAAATTTCCCTCTATTTTAGTGGTAAAAAAATTTTCAAAAATGTTGGTAAAAAATTTTTTTAAAAAATTTAAAAGAATGTTGGAAATTTTAAATTTGAAAGAAAATTTTTTTTCATTTTTGTGGTAAAAATGTTTTCAAGTGTTGGTGAAAAAAATTTTCAAAATATTATTTTCTGAAATAGGTTTAGTGTGTCATGAAACGTGGAAATTTTAAATTTCAGCAAAACCAATTTTGTTTCATTATTTACTCCCTTTAGTCGGTCCACCCTGTATATTTTGAAGTGAAATTTTAACCATTTCTTCGCTGACAGTAGAGCGTCATCTACCTACCACTACTCTTCGTCAAGTAGTTTTTTAGTTAATGCACCAACAGACAGACTGACGGAATTGAAAAACCTATATTTTCGTAATCTACGTGTTCTGAAACGTTAAAATCCGAAAAAGTCTCGGAGGGTGATTTTTTCTCGAATACAATACTTCCCTTCGGTATGCGAGGGAGGTAAAAAAGAATTGGTATATATCAAATATTAATTTAGTTATCAAGCGCAATAAATAATATTATTGCAAGCTTGTAAGCTTGCAATAATAAGTATTACCTATTGCTATAATTTAATTAATATCAACGGTGACATCCTCTCTCAAAATGTGCACATTATTATCGTATTCATTTATTCATTGGTACGTGGACAAAAGTATTGTTCTTACAAAATATCATGAACTTAAAACCCATGGGGACACGTCATAGTCAAAACATTACTTTCTTAAAATTTACAATAGAGCATATTGATTCAACGATATATATGTACATTTTATCACTGTGGATAATGACAGGACGTTCCTATTTCCAGAGATATGGCAACGTTGTTAGATGTAATAACGAACTATCAGTATCTTCTCATATATATATTTAGGATGTGGGAACGTATCTTCAGTATCCTACAAAAATGAGCAAACAAAAAATAAGAAATCATTTCCCCTCTCTTGAAATCTGGATTCTGGAGATTCCCCTCAGCATATATAGATCAGATTAATAGCGGTAAATAAATGGAATGACTCGGATATGGGGACGCCTCTTCTATATGACGGAGGTGACAACTTAACTAGTATCAATATATATATATATATATATATATATATATATATATATATATATATATAATATTACATTCTCCCTAATCTGACTCTATAATATTATTTTTTTTTGTTAGTAATAAATTTTCTTTGCTTACCTTTATTGTTATGCTCAGATAAGGGTGTAATAGTTTTTTTTTTTTTTAACTATGAATTTTACCTCTTATTTGTTAATTTTTTTGTGACTCTCATCTCAGGGTTCTTGGTGGATTACTATTATTCAAATATTTTTTTTATTTTTAATTTAAATTTTAAGTTGCTTGATATTCTTGAAAGCTAAATAACTTTTTTTTTTTATATTTAAATGTTTATTATAAGTATTAAATTCAACATCATTAATATTGTTTCAGTATTTCTTATTTAAAAATTCCTAATACCCTAACTAGCTAACTTAGCCTATTTTATCATATGTCAAATTGTCATAAAATGTTTATTACAACTGTCAATTATTATCAATAAACTTACTTCACTTCTTTTTCTTAGTTCTTACACTTTTTAATCATTCAGTTTATACTATTCTTTACTTCATTACCTCTATTCCTCCTATTCTTATATTTCTTTTTTTATTTCATTATTTCGTTTCTGATTTTCCTATTTTGTTCCCATTTTTTACCATCAATATAATGTTGTTGTCTTCATCTCGTTCTGTTTCCCTGTTTTCTCTAACTTCTCTTTCTTTATTTTTGCATATAATTATTATTACTAGTTTGTATTCTCTTCGGATTTCCTTTTCCTTCTGTTTCTATAGATTCACTCCGCAGTATTATTATTTCTTCTTTATTCTAACTTATTTTGACTTGCTAAAACTATGTTTATTCTGTCCAAATCATTATTTTCGTTTCTTCGCGTTTACATTTATTATGTCTATTCTTTACTTGCTTATTTCTTCTTCACCTTAGTTTATTTCTACTTAAATAATCTTTAATTCCATATATTTATTTTATCATTTTCTATCCTTGTTTTTCTTATTCTTATCTTCTCTTCTTTTACTTTGATTAACTTTTTTTATATATACTTTTGCTTTTTTATTATCGAAAAAATTCTTCTTTCTCCTCTCGTTGTAACTATTGATCCCTTCTCTTGTTTTTTCCCGCTTGCTTCTTTTTAATAATTTGTTGTCATTCTTATTGATGTTGGCAAGCATTCTATACTGTCAGTCTCTGACATTTGTTAGGAAATTAATTCTGTCACAATCACTATCATGACCTTATATCAATTCAAATTTTGGTTTGTATCACTTTTTTAATTAATTTTGCACCAATAGCTTCTTTTATTTATTTGTTTAAACCTTATGTTTAATCTACTTTTAACAATTCTTAAACCTACTTGAATTTTAATGATGTTTTTGACTTAATCTGTTTCAAATTTTGATTTCTTAGCAGTAAATGCAAACTCTTATAATAATTATTTAATTCCACTTCAAAGTCTGAGAGTTGATATCTTTGAGCTACTACAATTATTACTTTTTACTTTTCGTCTTATGTTTTATAATTTCAGTTTTAAGCTAATTATTATCTCAAATATAAAAATACATGTCAATATATATATATAACAATTTCACTGTCAGGAGAAAAGTCCCTACTTTGCTGACGAATAAAACCAAGTGGTTTGTAGCCATTAGACGTAATGTTATTGATGTGGGTCCTGAAGTCTAAGTGCGAATCCAAGGTCGCACCAAGATCACTGATTTCAGTGACACATACGAGTTGTTCGTGGTTTCTATGATATGCGTGATGCTGAGGTATGCGGGATTTAGAAAATGTAATTGTGAAACATTTTTTTGTATTTAAATTCAAACCATTAATGGAAGATCGTGTAAACAGACCATCATATATATCATTTTGTGAAAGCAAGGCATTAGTGTCGTTTTTTACAACACGAAAGATTTTTAGGTCATCCGCAAATATTAAATAGTTGGAATTAGCAATAAATTGGTCAATATCCTTAACAAATAAGTTTTAAAAAAGTGGTCCACAATGAGAACCCTGAGGTATACCAGAGGGTACTACGAATTCATGTGACAAATAGTTGTTTATTTGAACACATTGATGTCAGTCAAAGAGATAGCTATTGATCCAATTTACTACTATTTTACCGAAGCCTAATGTGTGGAGCTTACTTATCAATAGTTGATGGTTTACCCTATTAAACGCTTTAGAGAAATCTGTATAGATAATGTCAACCTGAGCTTTATTTTCAAAGGCATTAATCAGATGGTTTTGATAGGTTAGTAGGTTGGTAGAAGTCGAATGCCCAGTATAAAAGCCATGCTGTTCTTCTAGGATTACTCGACTACATGCTGCCGACAGTTGAACAGTAACTAGTTTATCAAGCAACTTGGGTAAAGCTGATTGAGTACAAATAGCTCTGTAATTTTTTATGTCTTTATTATTACCCGATTTAAAAACAGGAACAATGTAACTGTTTTTCCAATAATTGGGAAAGGTACTAGACCTTAAAGATAGTTCAAATAAAAGGTGAATGGGTCCTGCAATGGTGCAAATGCTGGCTTTCAAAAAACGGGAGAACACCATCCGATCCAAAGGATAGTTTGGGTAACAAAGAAGAAATACCATTGAAAACATCCACTACAGTAAGATTGATGCAGTTGATATCAATACACCTCTTATAATCAAAAACTAGTATATCATATGTTTCATTAGAATAAACAGTTAAAAAATATTCAGCAAATAGATTAACATTTTCGTTGCCGTCGAGCTGGTCTTATCAAGGTAAAACATTTGATTACCGTAACCACGGCTTTTCCTGATGTTATTAATATGCTTCCAGAAGGATTTTTAATTAGTTGTTATGTCTGATTCAGTGTGTTGAATGTATTTATCATAACATTCAGTTCTTACTAGCTTACACCTGGAATGCCAATCTGAGAAGACATTGTAATCAGTAATATTGCCAATTCCTCTAAAACGTTTGTGTGCCTCTTTTTTCCTAATAATCAGCTGTTTAAGTCCACCCGAGAACCAAACGGGAAAATCGCAACTTTTAAAAGTTTTGATTGGAACAAACAAATCTACAGCAGTATAGAGATAGTCATAAAATTGCTCGCATGCTATATTTATATAACTGCTAAGGAACCTAATATGGATGTCATATGTGTTAGCGAACACTGGCTATAAGAATTCGAAATACAACATGTCAAAGTCGGCGAGTTTAGAGTGGCAAGCCATTTTGCAAGAACTGATCTATTCATGGGGCACATTAATACTTGTGCATAAATCGCTAGAATTCTACCCACTCATAAATTTAAATAAATTCTCTATTGAAAAACACGAAAATAGTTGCAGCAAAAATAAAAACCTTAATGTCACAATTTTAACTATCTATCGCTCTCCACTTGGAGATTTAAATGTTTTTATAGATACCCTAGAAAAACTACTAATCTCTGTCACTAGCAAGCAAGTAATTGTTTGTTGGGATTTCAATGTAAAGTTTAACACAGGGAACTACCAAGATGCAACACTAACCAACCTTTTTAAAACTTTCGGCCTGCAGCAAACCATTAGGGAAAGCACCAGGGAGGCGAACTGTATTGATAGATAGATAGATAGATTATCTTAGATAGATTATCTTTATTAGTTCTCAAAAATACCTTTATGGTGTAGAACATGTACATTACAAAGTTAATAAATAAAATGTATATACATGTCTAAAAACAAACTTTAAATGGACATTAAATAAATAGAACAAACAAACACATTAAAAAGTTAATTACAGTAGTATAACAGGTAATATAATATAACATTGATTATGAAAACAGATTTAATTAGGGCAGAAATTAGGGTCATTATAAAATTCTCCAATGCTATAGTAGTAGTGAGATGCAAAATAGAAGGGGGCTAAGGGAGTCACCCTGAAATACATCCCTTTGAAACACAACCGGCTCCGTCTGGACTCTGACATTACCTGATGTTATAGTAAAGCCAGTCCTCCAGAGCGGCATGAGTTGTTCTATGCACCTCACTATGGGAGCAGGCACCGTAGCATTGGAGCAGGTGAACAATTAGCTCATGGGATGTCATACCGAATGCTTTGCAGGCCATAGAAAGGTCCCGCTTATACTGCACGGAGTCCTGCGTGACACATCTGTCAATAAGCAAGTTCTCCTTGCAGCCAGCGACACCCCTCTTAGAGCCACGTTGCTCGTATATCCGTTCGTACACCTGGCCAATTGCTTGAAGTACGGGCATGTACAAAATACATGTGAATATCTTGTAGCATGCGTTTAAACAGGTTATCGGTCTATAGTTCTTTGGATCGGACAGTCTCCATTTCTAGGGAGTAGCACGGTTCGCCCCTCCACAATCCAGAAAGGAATTTCCAGCAGGTAAGCTAATAATAAGCTAGCCAGGAGATGCTGTGTGGCAACCGTACGCCACTGTATAAGTTAAAATATGTTAAAAGGAAAATAACTACAAAGTAGGATAATAATGTGGCCTGACCAGAGACAAGGATTTCAACAACGATGCAATTTTGCTGAAAGTCTAAGCTAGGAGATGCGAATCGGGGCGAAAAAAAGACTCGATGATGCCGTGATTGTGAACAGTTTGCACAGTAAAATATTTGAAACTAAGAATCAAAACTTAATGCTGTTAAAAATTACAACCATCATCGGCATGAGGGTTATATAAATAACAAGTGTGTGAAACATTCATCCTAACCAAAATATAAACTAATTGTAATTCTTTAATTTAACGAAACTTCGAACAGTGAGTGCATCACGGACCAGAGACGAGGAACTCCAGATAAGTACTTTTTTGGCATTCTTGTTTGTCGTTTCTATTTCATGTTCTACATGTAGGCGGCAGGTACCGAGTCCCCGTTTCTTAAATTAGAGTTGGTAAAACATAACCGTAAAGCCATAAACGTAAAGATCCTTCAGTAAAATATTTTAAAGTAGTTTGTTTTGGGATTCATGCAATTCCAGCTTTTATTATTTTTTACCTTACTGTCATAAAACCAATGATTAAATAAATGCCTAAAAAATTTGATGAACATTTCGCTTTTTATTATTTTTAACTCTATTTGTGACAATAGTATTGAATGTAGACGTAGAGAATCCTAGACCCTTTTTATATTATTCGTTGGCAGTGGCTTATCTAGGGCTACGAGTTCCGGCCCCGAAGGCCTCAGTTTCGGACACGTTACCAGCTATACCCCTTCCCCGAGGGGTTTGCAACATGCCTAGCACCTCCGGGAAAAGTTGAGCACACCCACCACCAACAAAGGACCAGAAAAACGTCAACTGGTAGTGTTCCCAGAATACAAAAACAGTAAGTGGCTTATGAGAACACTTATAATCTCTTGGCTACAGTAAGAACTTTGGCTTGCATCACTGCTGTTTGCGAATCCACTCTCTCAACGTTAACTCAAGTAAACCCACCACAAAAATCGACATGGATACTTTTTTCAGAAAATTTAATAACATAATTATTATAATAAACCCAACCCTAATAATTAAAAATACAGACTCGGTGTAAATAATACACACACTAAATATTCGGAGACTTGAAAACAGTAATTCTTTTTGGTATACTCATAATTGCTATATTTTAAATTTTAATCATCTCTCGATGACGTTTGACGATGTGCTTGTCAATTAATATACTACGCATTGTTTTGTAGAATATTACAAAGTTCACCTCACTTTCTTCGCACGAAGAGTGCCACAAGATAACTGAAATGTCAAACATTCACCACAATCAATGCAGAAGTAGATCCAGAAACCAGCATACAAAGCAGTAACATAAATTCCTTCTAGATTGAGGATTATTATTTATTAATAAAAAAAAGTTTATTTTCACAATTAATCAATCTTTAATTTAGACTTGTTAAAAATCTTTTGATTTTTAATTCTTCAGATTATTACGTTCAAAAGGGATATGAAAACATTATTGTATAACAATTATCTACAATAATCATAAATACAAATACTATTTTGCTGAACTTGCCGATGCTTTCGAATGGTGATCTGCCACAGCCTGCTGAGCTTTAGAAAGATTTTTTTTACTGCCAGCTACTCTAGCTCGAATTTCTTCCTCAACTGCTTTATTAACCGATTTAGTTATAATATTCTTTATTTTTTTGATGTCTTCACGCCCTTTCCCTTTTGACTGAATTGGACAATCTAAAATAACAATAACCTGACAATTATTTTAACAGCTTTGTAGCTAAAAATCTTACTAGATCTTTTAGTAACAGCATTTCCTTTCCGATGTTTTCTGGATTTCACATTTTCTGGTAATTTAGATTTTACTTTTAACTTGCCTTGAGCCATTCTGTATTTTCTAAAGACAATTTGAATTTATAATATTTAGCAAAGCAAAATATTAAACATGACAGAACACAGAACGACAGAACAGACAAAAACTACAAAAAGTCAGTGTTGCCACAGCACGAGGTCAAAACGAAATTACAGGCGATTGGCGAAATTTGATTGCATTGTTGTCATTTCCTGGCCGTCGATCAACACCACCTATGTATTTAGGTGGTGTTGCGTCGATTCGTCGAGAGAAAATCGGGGTCCGAGGATAATAACATATGCGGTTACGTCACCCACCAACTTTTCGGTATAATTCTGAAGAGCGGGGAGTGAAATTCCCCACAATAGATATTTATCTTAATAAATTGCAATTTCGAAGAACGGAGGAGGTGATTCCTTGCAAGTATCTTTGTAGTTCATATATCATGTTAATTAAAACCAAAAACAAATCAAAAATAGAAATTATTTCCAAATCAACATCCATGACAAGACAAGTTATTCCTGGCATTAGGCCAATACTGGCAAATTTACTGGCAGAATTCTATTCCTGGCAAATGCCAGTAATTACTGGCAAAACGGCAACACTACGCAAGAAAAATTCAAATATGGCAGATCTGTCAGTTTAGAGACAACATTGTGTCATCTTTTGACAAGAAAGGAATTTAAGAGAATGGTGCTGTGTCCCTACCTTCGACCATATATACATATATATGGTCGAAGGTCCCTACTACAGATGGCTCTGAAAATCGTGTTGTAAGCAGTGTTGCCGATATTAGCTGTAATTATCCGCCGACTGACATGAAAATATCTCCGAAATGTCCAAGAATGTCCGATTCGGTGGTGCCGCAGCCTTTCCGGCTATATCGATAGATATTAAAGGCAGGTCGATTTCGTTGAAGATGTTTACTTGCAAATTTTGAAGAGCGGGGGGGGGGTAGATCTCTCTGATGCACATTTTTTCCCCTCGGTCGAAATTCTCGAAACTTTTTTAAAAGCGGGGGAGGAATTTTCACCGATTATTCACTATTACACGAAACAAATCTTCATTTCCACATTTAATATTAAAATAGCCCGAAAAAGTCCGAATTTATATAACTGGATTGATATTATCCGTTTTTTATCCGATTTTTAACAGGGTGAGAAAATTATCCTCCACCTTCCTAAATTATCCGCAAATCGGATAATTATCCGCCAACCGGCAACACTGGTTGTAAGTGCCCTCCCCCTGTGATCGACAAATGATATAACGGTTTGCGCACGCTCGAAGCTCGAGGCCTCCTGTACAGTGTTGCCGTTTTGTCAGTAATTACTGGCATTTGCCAGAAATATAGAGCCATGCCAGTATTGACATTGGCCTAATGCCAGGAATAACTTGTCAGGGATGTTGATTTGAAACTAATTTTTATTTTTTGTTTTAATTAACATTACATATGAACTACAAAGATTATTTTGATAGACTGAGAATGTTGAGAGGTACCTAATAAATAAACTTTTGATGTGGAAAATAGTCTCTCGCTTTTCGAAATTGCAACCGAGGTTATAAAATTGTACCGCAAGGAATCACCCCCCTGCTTTTCAAAATTGTAACATAAGTAAAAATTGTGTTGCAAGGAATCACCTCCCCTATTCTTTTCCCCCCCGCTCTTCAGAATTATACCGAAGAGCTGGGAGTGGGTGACCGCATGTTATTACCCCAATTTTCTCTCGATGGCCCTGGGAATACAATACTGTGAAATTTTGTCAGGAAATGCCAGGAATGCAATCAAGTTTCGCCAGTAAATCAGTAATTTCGTCTTGACCTCGTGGCAACACTGCTCGTGTACCACTAGGAGTCTAGACTCCTAGACGGCTAGACGCCTCTGTCAGACGTCAGTTAGTCGGTTGCCTGGTTGGCAAATTCAGAAATTTAATTGAAGTGTATATGTATATGCCAGTTTTCCCGTTTACATTCGATTTAAATTTCAGTGTAGTGTTTTTTTTAATATCAGATTTGTGCAGTTACATTAACTCCTGTTTTTTTTTATTAGATAGTCTAGTGCAAAAATTATATATTTGTATCCTATCAGTGTTATTTTTATAAAAATAAAATCTGTTGTCAGGTATGTCCACATGGTTTTTAACACATGTTATATAAAATACTGAGGTAATTCTGGAGAATAACGGGGCATTGGAATTTTCGCGTAATTTTTTCAGGGTACACTAATTTGGGGTCGTAGAACACGAATCTGAAGTCGGTTTTCAATGCAAATGCATAGTTTTTCCAAAAAAAATTTTTGAAATTTTCCACCATAACACGAACTTTTTGTCAGTGTAAACACCAAAAACACCTCGATTTTGACCGATTCGAATCCCGTATCCACAATGTAGGTGCTTTTTAGAACAATGCACTTTTTACACACTGCAAAAAAATTGCTTTTTCATAATAAAAATAGTAATTTTATTTATCTGAATTAGAACTCCATTATTTGACAGTTCAGCCATAAGATTGTCGCGCATGCGTGTCAAAATACCCTGAAAAGTTGGTGTCTCAGGGCACAGCAAAGAAATTCATTTTATAAATACCTATTAAAATTGATAAAATAAAATACATAATTTAAATAATAATGCTTTTATTATCATCGTCGCCAATACCAAAACCTAATGTTTTATTAAGAATGTTTTCAATATATACTGTGTCCCAAATTGGTTTATTTAAAAATTACTCGTTTTTGTTATTGCCCACTAATTAAGGACCAGCGAGGAGTTGAGATGACGCATATATACCCTGTCAGGAAAGGAAATGCTCCTTGCTTTTCTGGGATGCCACCTACTGACTTTCAACCTGATTATAATTAATAAATAAGTGGTGTCCGAGAAGGGCAAGGAACATTTGCGCCGGCGCAAATGTTCCTTGCCCTTCTCGGATACCACTTATTACTGATAACAGGTTGAAAATCTGTAGGTGGTATCCGAGAAGGGCAAGGACCATTTGCGCCGGCGCAAATGTTCCTTGCCCTTCTCGGACACCACTTATTTATTAATTATAATCAGGTTGAAAGTCAGTAGGTGGTATCCGAGAAGGGTAAGGAGCATTTACGCCAACCTTGTTATCAGTAATAAGTGGTATCCGAGAAGGGCAATAAGGCACATTTGCGCCGGCGCAAATGTTCCTTGCTCTTCTCGGACATCACTTATTACTGATAACCAGGTTGAAAATCTGTAGGTGGTATCGGAGAAAGGCAAGGACTGTTTGCGCCGTCGCAAATGTTCCTTGCCCTTCTCGGACACCACTTATTAATGACAATCAGATTGAAAGTCAGTAGGTGGTATCCGAGAAGTGCAAGGAGCATTTCCTCTCCTGGCAAGGTATGTGCGTCATCTCAACTCCTCGCTGGTCCTTATAGTGGGCAATAACAAAAACGGGCCATTTTTAAATAAACCGATTTGGGACACGCTATATATTGAAAACATTCTTAATAAAACACCAGGCTTTGGTATTATATATAATAAAAGCATTATTATTTAAATTATATATTTTATTTTATCAATTTTAATAGAAGTATTTATAAAATGAATTTCTTTGTTGTGCCTTGAGACACCAACTTTTCAAGGTATTTTGACACGCATGCGCGACAATCTTATGGCTGAACTGTCAAATAATGGAGTTCTGAATTCAGATAAATAAAATTACTATTTACACTATGTATTATTATGAAAAAGCAATTTTTTTGCAGTGTGTAAAAAGTGCATTGTTCTAAAAAGCACCTACATTGTGGATACGGGATTCGAATCGGCCAAAATCGAGGTGTGTTTTTGGTGTTTACACTGACAAAAAGTTCGTGCTATGGTGGAAAATTTCAAAATTTTTTTTTGGAAAAACTATGCGTTTGCATTGAAAACCGACTTCAGATTCGTGTTCTACGACCCCAAATTAGTGTACCCTGAAAAAATTACGCGAAAATTCCAATGCCCCGTTATTCTCCAGAATTACCAATACTGAAAACAATAAGGCTTACCTATATTAGTTTCTTGTGTTTCTTAGTGCGTATGTAATTACATATTTACGTATAGTATATATAATACACATGAGATACACACTTCCTACTATTATCTTTGTATTCTTTAAGGCAGACGCACTTAATTGTGTGAGGATTGATTATTATTGACGTAGTCTTGTTTTTACATCAGCCCATACCATTTCTATGGGATTGAAAACACAATAAAATAGTATGATCGTGTGCTTCAAAGTTTTTTTCAACGGCATATTCTTTTTCAAAATTTTGCTTTCCAATCACTTCTAATAAAGTCTTTATTTTCTGGTATTTCCAAGCCTTTACCTTCATAAATTCAATGATATCGCCTTTTCTTGTGTTGGTGTTGGGAATTTTTGTGTGTTGCCATGAATGTTATGACGATTGTCCATAACAATTACAGAATTTGGTGGGATATTTGGTAACAGCTGCTCCTTTGCTCACTTCTTAAATAATTCGGCTGTCATATCCTCGTGGTAGTCGGCAGAGGATTGGTTGATATTTTTAGCAAACAATAACAACGCATTTGGAATAAAACCGTTTTTAGTTCCAGCATGTAGAATTTTAATTCTTTTTCCCCTAGAACATGGAGCACTTAAATTACACTTTTTGGTGTTATCTACCCAACCGTATTGAACTACATCATGGGTGTCAAACCATGTTTCGTCAAGATAAATTATGTCTCTATTTGCATCTAGGTATTCTTTTATTTTATGCAGGTACTTGTGTAGATGATCAATGATGCTTGCTGATTCCATAACTACCATTCGTTTGTCCAATTTTTTGTACCTAAAACAGCAACCGAGCAAAACGTTTCGCAAAGTATCAAATGATTTATAGTTATAACCTGGATAGTCAAACATTACCCAACATAACAGGGGTAACAGTTAAGCAGCCGTTTTCAATATTTAATTGAAGTTCCTGCAAATTGTTAGGCCTATTTTCCTGAAAACCATAAATTTATGATTTTAAGTAGCCCCACAAGAACAAATCACAAGCCGCAAGATCTGGTGACCTAGCTGGCCTTAAGATATTACCATGCCCAGAAATAAGTCTATTTGGAAATGTTTCCTCCAAATACTGCCGAACGATAACTCTATTATACAATACATTACATCTTTATTCATCACATAAAGTTTATACAAGAATGTACAATACTTATTGGATTAGTCAAAAGAAATTGCAGAAATACATATGAATAAAAAACATAATACAGACAAATCCATTCTTATAAAAAATACACATTCACACAGACAATTTTACCTCAATAAAAATTACTTTTAGTATAAAACATACAATTAATTAATATTAATACTTATATATTTAAAAATTCCTCTACAGAATATCAAATCAAATCAAATATACTTTATTGTCCAGAAGAACATTTCTTGTTGACAAAGTGCTGTATAAACAATAAAATAGAGAAATATAAATAAACTACGTAAAAAATATAAATGTGAAAGAGTAAAAACAATAAAAAAAAAAAAAAACAATACAAAAACTAGTCAAATAGCAACAATTTACAGACCAAAATTAATGTGAACATATTATAGTGTGTCCTCAAAAAATTCTCTTAAATTATAATAAGGTTTTACAAGTTTATTTTTTACTGCCTTACTGAAATGAATATATGAATTAATATCTTTAACATCATTGGGTAGGTGATTATACATCTTATAACCATTGTAAATAATAGAGTCTTTGACCAGGGAGGAACTCGGAATTGGCATAGTAAGATTATTGTTTTGACGAGTAATATAACGGGGAGAATTTTCACTTATATTACTTTTATGTTTATGAATTAAACATACCGTTTCCAGAATGAAAATGGAAATAACTGTAAGGATTCCATGTGCCGAAAAAGTGGTTTGCATGAGTCACGAATTCTTGCTTTACACAAATAACAAACAGCACGCTTTTGAATTACAAGAATCCTATTTATCAAATAATTGCTGCTTACGCCCCAGAACGAAATACCGTATCTCAAATGTGATTCAATTAGTGCAAAGTATGCGGTTTTCGCAGTCATGAAGCCCAGCTCATTTGAAATGACTCTAATTGCATAGCAACCAGATGCTAGCTTATTACTGAGGTTAATAACATGATCTTTAAACTTTAAGTTGCAGTCGATATTTAAACCAAGAAATTTTGAGCACGACTTATTTTCAAGTATATGGTTACCGAGTGGGATATCTATTAGAGTACAATGGAAGGTCATTATATTTGTTTTGTTGACATTAAGAGAAAGCAAGTTAGAGTTAAACCAATCTTTGACTTTATTTACATCGGAACACATTTGCTCCCAGAGGGTATTCTCATCTTTACTATGCCACAATATTGTAGTGTCATCAGCAAATAAGGTAAACTTTCCATTAATGTCAATTTCAGTCAAGTCGTTAACATATAACAAAAATAAAATTGGGCCAAGAACAGAACCTTGAGGTACGCCATGAGTTATATTTAGTTTGTTGGAGTATGATAAGTTTTTAACTACTTGGCTGCGGTTTGACAAATAATAATAAAATGACTTATCAGCCAAATAATTATACAACACATTTTTAAAAGTATTAAAATTGCTAAAATTTTTACTAGTGCCAAATAAGCTCTTGAATTTGTTGAAGCAAGCGATACCTTGATATAAATTTGAATCTTGGCCAATACTTAATCTTGAGTATGGTTGGTGAAGATTCTCGCAGCTTCGAATATTGTGATCATGCAGTACGCTGTTATGGGGAGGGCAACCATCTTGTTGGAACCAAATTTCATTAAACCTAGCACCTATTAGTTCCTGAATCCTAGGGACAATTTGGTGTTGATGCAAATCCAAATATTTTTGGCCATTTAAGATGCCATCGATATAAAATGGTCCAATAATATGTTCACCTAGTATACCGACCCAAACATTTCGTTTTTGAGGATACTGAGTGCGAAGTTCGTAAAACTTATGTAAATTTTCTCGCGACCAATATCGTGTCCGAGTAGAATTATGTTTACCAATTAATGGAAAAGTTGATTCATCGATAAAAACAATGTTTCTAAGAAAATGTTCATCTGCATTCGCCTTTTCCATTAATTGCTCACAAAATTCCATTCTTCTGATATTGTTCGTCTCAAAAATTTCATGAGTTTTCCGAACCTGGTATGATTTGTACCCATTTTTTTTAAACCAACCTAACCGTTGATGGTGTAGAACCTACTTCAGCAGTAATTTGGGAAGTAGTAAGTACCGGGTTGTTGATTGCCAATGCACAAATCATAATATCTCTTTCATCTCGGGCTTCATTGGGAGGAATCGATTTTTTATGTTGTTTATAATCAACATAACCATGTATTTCAAAATTGTCAATAATATTATGGATTGTGGATAATGCAGGTGAAGGTCGGCCGGGAAATGCACCATTAAATGCGTTTTTAATTTGACGCCTTGACTTTCCTTGATAGTATCACTTAACAATCTGAACTTTTTCGGCCATTTCAAACATTTTTAAGAATTAATTTAACGATAAGGTCACTCTTTCAGTTCCCAAATAGTACTCGTAGATCCTATGATCGCAGAACTTTTGCGTCTACTGTATGTATTATTATGGGCAAATGATTATGAATTTTATAGGTTAGAGTTTCAGTGATTGATATTAATAATTTTATAAATACTAGTTTAATGATCCGGTGTTGCCCATTGGAGAAATGTTCTTCCACTCCCATATTTCACCCCTTGTTAAAATTTAAAAATTATTTCTTCCTTTTGAAAGCATTTAGGGGAGAGAGGGAATACTTGATCAGGAGGGATACTTGATCAAAGTAGAGAACTAATTCCCCAATCTTTGACTTGATCATATCAACATTGTTCAGTTAAAACGACAAATGTTTCAGAATCGACAATTTTAGTGTAAAATTTACACAATCTAGCAACATATAGCTACATCCCAGTTTAAGTTCTTGTTAGTGTTTGGTACCTGACAGTGTTTATTTATATCACTATAAAAAAGTAAATATTCCTAAAATTATTCTGTGCTTAACCATTGACTTTAACATTTTGTGTTTCTCCAAATTAATCAATAGTAGCAAACTTAGTGTACATTTGTGAATTTCGACACAAAATAACATCGTATTACAACTTGGGGTTAAGTGTGTATTTACATTCTTTTATCTGACGGTTCAGGGGGGATACTTGATCAGCACGTAGAGTGAGATACTTGAGCATGTGATCAAGTATCCCATGCTTTAAGTTTTAAGTAGGTATTTTTCCATATAACTCCTCAATTTTTAATGAAGATGACTTCTTGCCCTCATTTGTCACTCATCGAGAGGAACCAAATGAGTTGTCCGTGGCAGAGAATAATCCCATAGCAAGTTGAAAGACTTCTTGCCAAACTTACTAAGAGACTGTGAAAAGAGAAGTTCTTGTGTCATCTTCTGAAAGTGAAGAAGGGTGTATATTGGATGAAACAGCCGATTCATTGGAAGATGAGGAAGAGTTTGAAGAGCTGTTACCCCTAAATACAATCACCTAAAAAAAAAGGAAAATTTGCTGTTGTGACGTTTAGAGGCGGAAAATGAAACACCATGGCATTTAGATACCCGTGTGATATAAATGATGTAGACCGTAAGGAAGGAAAATGAAAGAGTAACGTCTCTCAAAAGTGTAGATTTTACGCGAAAGTTATTTTCATTGAATGAAAATGATATCTCTGACATAAACTTTAATGAAAGATTCGGCATAGCACCCGACCTGAATATTCTCATGAAAGGGGAACGATAATATTACAATTTTATGAAAGCTCTAGATATATTTGAGAGACGCTAGTAGACATCTCTTATGGTACCTATTTATTTAAAGAATATTTACTTGTGTACTTATCTATTTTGTCTTTTAAATGTAGGTATTAAAAATAAATTTTGATTTATTATTCGATATAATTATAGTTCTTTTATAATTTCACAGTGTTTGTTTAATTTTTTAATGTTTATATAAAGTCATTGATCAAGTAGCCCTCTAGTGATCAAGTATCCCACCTAGTGGGGATACTTGAGCAAATTATATTAAAGACAAAACTCTAAATACAATTTGTTTAAAGCTGTGAAAGGTAGTTCTAAATATAAATAATCAAATATATAACTACCAAGTTTCCATTGTATCTGATTTAGTTTCAATCATACAAACCGTTTTTCCAACTTTTTGAATTAAACAAAACTGTGATCATCTCTCCTTTCCCCTACTTATGTCAAATTAGACTCGCTTGTGGAGAAATATTTTTAATCTGTATGTCCCACTCCTCTAACTAAAACTTGATTGGTTAAATGTTTGCTTTTCTTTTGAAACCATTGTTTCTTCTGTGTCAAAATTGTAGTTTTTCGCTTAACAGAAAGTTAGTTTTATTTTCCAGCAGGCCATGTTACTTTCAACTTTATATATATTTTACATTTTGTGATAATTTCAAGTATTTTCTACCAACCTTTTTCTTGATTTTATCAGAATCTCATCAAGTTTTTAAAATGTATAAATTTTTGTGTTATTTCTAGGGACAATATGCCAGTGAGTTGTGCTGTTATCGATTGCAGGAATAGATTTAATAGAGAAAAACCTGTGAGATTCTTTCGATTTCCATCTGTTCGAGATAATCGGCGTCAGATAGAACCTGCAAGAATCGAAAGACGTGCTCTTTGGGTAGCAGCCCTCCATAGAGATAATTTTCCTGATTCAAAAGTAAATTATGCCAGAATATGTTCTGAACATTTCATTACAGGTATATGATGGTTTGTAAAAAGAGGTAAAAACCTGTTTTTATTGTTGTAATTATAAGGTATAGATTTTCAAAATATTGTTAACGTTTGAATATGGGAGTCGGCTTGACATCACCTTTAAAAACATATATAATAGTCATATTTAGTTATTACAAATTTCATTTTAAGGGTAGGTACTTAATAGTTTGATTATTTAAATTTATACTTAAAACTGAATCTTATCTTGTTCGTAAAAGAAGTCAAATAGTCATCTTCGTTGTCCATGAAAGTGTGATTGGGTAATTTTAGGTAGGATCAGATTTTAATATTTAAATGAGCAGAAAATGTAAAAAATTTGTAGAATGAAGAAAAACCATACATTTTTTCAAAAACGGTATTTGTTTCCATTATTATGTATACCTTACACATGTCAATTCAGAACCAACAATACTTAAGAATATATTTAAATAGAGCATTGTAAAGTAAAACAAATTTTCATGGTTGTATATAGGGTGATCATATTATAAAGTCTATCTATTAGAAAATGGCGTCAAATCAAGAGTGTTGTATTTATCAGGACAAAAGAAGTGATAAAATATTGTGTAGTTATTGTAAAAAATAGTAGAAATAAAAGTGAAATGTGTTAATGTCAAAATACTTCCATTTCAAAGAATTTATATAAATAGAAGCAGATAGAGTACTTTCAGAACCTTATGAACCGCGAGATGCGCAAAAGGCGGAGTTTATTCCGCATAAGTACATTTTGAAAACATTGACTCGGCTATCACAGAAATTTAATAGAATGATATACTTACATGTTGTTGAGATTAGATGAATAACCCCGCGCAAAATTCGCTAGTTTCTAAATTAATCTCAAAGGGCCGTTGGAATACAGGTCTGTAAACAATGATAGCTCGAGGTAAAGTGCAAATCCTAAATCTGATGTTTTTAGAAAGTGGTGTAATTGAGACGATCGCCGAAATTATGTCTCTGCGCCAGAGCTGGGCACTACTTCAAGTAAAAGTAGTATAAATTGTACTTCAATTACTTTTTTAACTTGAAGTATTTTACTTCAAATACCCGAAGAAATGAGTACTTGGTACTTGATACTTGCAGATTAGTACTTGTTAAACGAAATGACAATACTTAAAGTACTTTACAATTTACTTCAAGTATTTAAAATACTTGATTACTACTTCAAGTACCTTAGGTACTGCAAGTAAATTACAATCCAGTTGAAACCTGCAGAGAGTGATATTCGTTATTGCTAAAAAGAGCATTTGCCTTTAGTTTGTATTAGACAGTATAGTATAGTATAACACTTTCTGACCAGATGGAAAATTTTCGTTGTCAATGCTCATTGCTGGAAAACCATATGGAAACATTTTGTGCTGGCCTGTTTTCCAGATTCTTGGTAAAATGGGCTAAAACTGGTGCTTTCCAAAAAAAAATGTTGGCACCTTCTCAAACTTGTAGTTTCTTTACCAAAGAATAGGCTCTGTGAGTGCCAACATTTTTTTCTCAATGTAATCCCACCCAATACATTCAAATACCGTCAAATACCAATTATTATGCCAAAAAGGATACAAAATGACACATTTAGCAGTAATGACCGAGAAATGATTCTTTTTAACATAAGAAAGTATTTGAATGTGTTTTTACATTGGGAAAGAAATGTTGGCACTCACAGAGACTATATTCTTTGGTACAGAAACTACAAGTTTGAGAAGGTGCCAACATTTTTTTTAAAGCACCAGTTTTGGCCCATTTTTGGCTAAAAGTCCAACTTTAACCAAACATATGGAAAATAAGCAAGCAGAAAATGTTGGCATATGGTTTTCCAGCAATGAGCATTGACAACGAAAATTTTTCGCCTGGTGAGAAAGTTATACTGTTACTACATTCCCTCTTCACTAACACCAAGCCCCAAAGTGTTATGCTCTATTCCACAATTGAATATTTTCTGGGGCGGCTAACCCCAAAACGGGCAGGGGGGCAGGTCTGACTCACATAAGATAAAATACTCAGAAAAATATTAGCTAAAATATAAGAGCAATGATAAACATGTTGTATCCCAGGCCCCTTATATCGAGCTATCTACTAGACTATAATATTCAAGAAATGTATCTTTATTTAAATATACCCTAAGTATAAAAAAAATATGTCAATATACAGAAATATTAACAGATAAGGATTGGTTTCAGTGGCGGCTCGTCAGGGGAGGCAGGGGAGGCTCGAGCCTCCCCTTGGAAGAACCACCATATCTTCAAAAGTAATATCTTAAGAAATTTCTATTAGGTATATCTCAATTTTCAATATTTTTTATTGTTTATTATTCATTAATTAATTTTCAGTTTATATATACCTTGAATTTCTTTGCGCTGTGTAAAATAGCAACACTTGGAATAGCCAAGTATGAGGCTAGCCTCAGATCTTAGTTTTTGTAGCGCATGTGCACAGGTCATTCAAGAGTCAGGTGATTCACAAAGAAAACGAACTGACGTCTGACAGTTGCGTTTAACCGGTTAAGAACAACTTGACGTATAAATACATAAAACATTTGATAGGCGGGTTAGAAATAAGTGCTCTAGGTGAAAATATTCCCAACAACATGTCTTGTTGTCCAGACGTGGTGGATTATTTGTTATTAAATGGATTTACTACTCTTATTTATGACGAAAAGGTAAGAATTAAAAGAAATGCCAGGCCTACACCAGCAATGCTTTCGTTAGTTTTTAAAAGTGGTAAACAAAACAGAGGGTTTTGTGATAACAATTATAAAAAAGTCGAGTGGTTAACGGCATCAACAGTTAGAAACAAATTATATTGTTGGAGATGTTTATTATTTACTAATGATCAATCCTCAATTTGGGGCAGGGCCGGGTTTAATAATTTGCAAAATTTGTCGCGAAGTTTAGAAAGGCACGAAAAATCCCAGGAGCACATTTCATCTTGCATTAAATTCGAAATGTTTGGTAAACAAAATATTGTAAATTTCTTGGATTCTGCACATAAGAGAGAAATAGAAAATGTTAACGAAAAGGTCCGTGAGAATAGGGAAATATTAAAGAGGTTAATAGATGCCGTTATATAGTTATCTTCAGAAGAAAATTCTTTCCGAGGACATGACGAAAAACGAGAATCGTGCAATAAAGGAAATTTCAAAGAGCTGGTAGATTTTTTAAAAACTTATGACCCAAAATTAGAGAACCTTTTGAATAACGCCACTATTTTTTGAGACAATTCCGGTAAGCTTCTGTAGAATGATCATTTTCAACACTTAAACGCATAAAAACATTTTGACTAGAAACAAAATGAGTCAAGACCGCCTTTCAAATGTATCGCTTATTTCAATAGAAAAACGTTTTTTGTCAGAATTGAGTAAACGCGATTCATTTTATGATGAAATAATCAACCATTTTGCTAGTTCCAAAAATCGCAGGTTACCACTCATTTATAAAAATATTCAGGCTTTAAAGCAGAGATTAATATAGGTAGTTATTATTTTAGAAAAAATATTTATTTGTGTTATTTATTTTTTAGGAAATATTTTTTATAATTCTCCATAATATAGAGTTCCGCGGTTATATTTTTTTTATATAACTTTCTCAAAACTATTTTAATTTCTATTAAAACTTATAATTTTACACGCCTGGCAGTGATAATGAATACAATTTTTTGTTTGTAGAAAAACACTTTAATTTTTTTACCAAAACTATTTTTATTTTTATTAAAAGTTATATAATTTAATTACAAGTGGGATAGTAGGACTCCTTTGGATACCGATACTCGAGTCGTAGGAACGAGAATTTCATGAGAATGATTTTTTCTCATCATATTTTCTATTTCCTTTTCATTCTATTCTTTTATTAGTTCTATTCTCTCAAGTCGTGAATCGGTATCCTGGCGAACAACCCATGGCAAAAAAATGTAACGCGCCGTTGTAATACCTCAGGGGTGGTGGGGAAATGTACAAATTGTAGTCATATTGCACATCAGTTGTCTTTCAGAATATCAAGCCTCCTCTGCAGACAATATCACGAGCCGCCACTGATTGGTTTAGATAAAAATAAAAAATTTAAAGTACTTGAAGTAGTTAAATGTACTTGTAAGTGTTTTACTTTTAAACAGTACCTACTTGATACGAGAAAATACTTGAAGTATTTACATGTACTTGGAATTAAATGACTAATTGAAGTAGTACAAGTAGTGCTTGCACCCAAAATTGCAAGTACTACCTCGAAGTACTTGATATTTGAAATATTCTGCTTTTTGAAAAGTAATTGGTACTTGATGCAATAAGTACCCCAACTAACTATTTGGTACTTGTTACTTGAAGTAGTTTAAATGAGTACTTTGCCCAGCTCTGCTCTGCGCATACCAAGGTCAAAGCTCATGAGATTTTGAAACACCTTTACACATTTATAAGTGTGTTGACAACATAGTTCAGACATTACATTTTATAACCATCTCTATCTTTATGACCACAATTACCATAGCCCCATCTTTATTGCAGCCACCCGCATTTTGACATGTCAAATAAATGTAAATATAAACTTAATCACCCAATTTGTGAAGCATTTTGATCTGTAAATAACCCATATTCAAGTGCTGAGGAGACAAAATATGACTTAAAATTGCATTAAGTAACGTTTATATGCTGTTTCTCTAATGCGAAGACAGTTTAAAGACAAAATATGTGTTGGTGGTCAACCAATTCTGATCTGTACGTATTTATTTTCCTAAAGTTAATACTTTTATACAATTCAATGCAATTCTGTGAAAATAACAAGCCTGGATTACTAAGTACCTGCAAGTTAATAGATATTCACCATTTTGTTATGTATGTATAAGACATGGTTTCAACAAAAACATTTCAGAATTATTTGTAACTGAAGAGACAACGAACTATTTTTATTCTGAATTACACCACAAACAACACAACTGTGTTCTTCATTCCCCATTTTTTACAGTTCAATAAGAATAAACACATATACACACTAAACATGAAAATTATTTAAAGGTTAGTTGAGCCAAACATGAACAGTCGTTATTAAATAACTGGATTTAGACATATGTCTATACTACACTCATACTATGGCCTTGGACAGGCTGCAACAGAGATAACGTTATAGGCAATATTGTCTCTTAGAACGAAACGGTGAGAAAAAGGTATGTTGGCAACAGTATGACTTTTACACTTTATCTCAGCTTCTATTTATATAAATTCTTTGTTCCATCCCAGCTGCTTAAAGCAATCATCAATGAAAAAAAACACAGTTTGTCAGCATGCATGCGAGGAAGAGGTTAAATGCAGTGAAGAAACAGAATTTCGAAACTAACATGCAAACTATAGGAACTATGATAGAAGTTAACTATCTAAAATAAATACTGGCAGAAAAAAGATACAATTATTACGGAATTAAGAAATATTATTAAATATCAAGAACAAATTATTAATTTGCTTAATGATAACAATTCCAGTAAAAATTAGAAACTAAAGGTCAATTCTTTTCATCTACACTTGGTGTAGAGCTTAAAGTGTAGTGCAGGATTGGTGTATGTCGGATAGTTTTACAACTTTAGAACAGAATGAAAAGAACGAGTTCTTGGCACTGAATAGGATCACCTAGCCTAAAACTTTAAATTTTGTTAATGAAATCTTTCTGATTAAAATGCACATTGAAGACGCTTTATTTTCTAGTTCTTCCAGCGACGATGAAGAAATTGAAGATGTAATTTTTCAAAGCGGGTAATTTCACTTCATAGGCCATTAAGTATGCCAAATAATGAATGGATTGCCATTTCTATGCTTCCATGAATCCATAGCAATCTCAGATTAAGAATATTTCTGTATCTCAGCTAGAAAGAATAACAACCATAACCATATAGATAAATGATAAAACATAACATAATCTCAGAAAATTCAATTATTCTGACACGTTTTTGGCGTTTTTGCATGGTCTGAAACTATTTTATAATCTACACCAACCGCACCAGATAAGAAGGAAGTGTAATTAGTGCAGTACTGGTGTAGATGCACTCGACGAAAAGTACATTTTAAAGGCAGTTACACCCGTCGAAAAGAACAAAATATTCAATTACACCAATTACACTTTTAGCACTGGTGCACAAAGTGCTAACGAAAAGAACGAACCTTAAGAAACCATCAATCGTGCAAAAAAAATAAAAAAATACTGAAGTAGAAGTAAAGATTGATAAGAATTTTTTACCTACCTAAGAAAAAGTGACTATAGACCCATTGAAAGTCTCAGAAATGATCTACCAGGCACATCATATGCCGAAGTTGCATCGAAAAATATCGGAAATAATATGCAGAAAGACAAAGGTTTTGCGGACATGACCTATAATAAAAATAAAAAATCAATTAAAAAAAAATATCAAATTTGCTGCAAGGAAAATTGAGGGGAAATCCAGTAATATAACAGGAGCAATACGCAGGAAATGGATTTACGTAGGAAGAATCACTTGTGACGGAAGACGACATGAAAGAATATTTAAGTGATCTAAAGAAAATAAGACATTATGATAAAATTATAATAAATAAGCTAAACACGCAAGGCAATAATTCAACCTTTTGTATAGGTCTTCCAGTGGAAGAATTATATCAGAAAGTTTTCAATGCAGAATATTGGACCAAGGGCGTCTCATTCAGGGAATATGATTTAAGGAAAACTTTTTTGCTTAGAGACAACTTGGGAGAAACCCAGCCCTAACCTTTGTCCAAAATTAAAAACAAAAAGTATAAATCAACAAAAAAATATCAAAGGATATGAGAAATTTGAGTCATCTTGAGACTTTAATTCTCCATTTTCTAAAAATCAATATATAAGTTGGAACTTAACCAATTACTTTCAGAAAACAAGTATGATATTATTTGTTTCAGTGAAGTATGGTGTTATGAAGAACAAATTAAACATGTTCACTTAAATAATTGTGTTCTGGCGAGCTATTACATAAGGTCAAATCATATTCATGGTGGTGTAGCTATCTGTGCCAAACATGGGTTAGAATATAAGCCATATCAATGGGCGAATAGGTTATGTGTGGACATGCATTTTAAAGTGTAAAGTTTAAGTTAATTATATGCTGCGGTTATCGATCTCCTGCAGGTGATTTTGAAATCTTCAATAGCAACCTGACAAAATTTTTTGACAAAACATCATTAGATAAGAAAATTATGTATTGTACCGATTTTAATGTGGATTTTACTAAGGAATCAAATAAATCTCAAGCTCTAACAAATCTGTTTCTTTGATTCGGTATGTATGAATGTATGTTATTTCACTAGGGTTACAAATAAATCTGCATCAAGAATAGATAATATTTTCTCCAAGACAGACCCCGATCTCTATGATACAGAAGTATATAATCCTTGTTTATCTGACCATGAGAGTTTATGTTTTCACTATTTTAACTCCCCAATGATTTACTCTGAAACTGAACATCAAAATTACAGATTAATCAATAATTTTATTATTATTATTTTTTACTCGCCCTTCTCTCTGTCTCCGATGCTACCAGAGAGGGTATGCTGGTAGTACCAGAGACCACTCGTTCTCAATGCCGAAAGCAGTGTATGCCTCACTGGGAAGATCTCGATATTTGGTCCGTTTTTCTTCCTCTTTCAAAACAACGTTTGTCTCTGCTGGGGCGAAGAATTAATAACAAACATTGTCTTAAGTTGGCGGTCGAGGAGGACTACGTCAGGCTTATTAGCTTGTATTTGCCTGACGGTAGGAAAAGAGTAGTTCCAGTAAATTAGGCACTGCTCATTCCCCACAACGGACTCAATATCCCCCGGAGCATATGGCAGCACTGGTGTCTCGTCTATCCCATACGAGTGCCGTAGATAATAATAAGCTTTATTAGCATAATAAATTGCTATGCAATACAATCAAGAGTATAATATATTACAAAGACAGAAAACAGTATGTAATACAAAAACAAAAAAAACACTACAGTTATAAGACTACTACACACATACATAATACATTTACATATCTTGTTTAATCACATTAATCACACTATTGTATTCTACATCATAATGGCCAATTGGTTTTAACATAATTTATACACTTTTTTTTAAATATATTTAAATTTTGACTTGTTTTTACCTCATTTGGGAGAGAATTATACATCTTCAATCCCTTAATAAATAGCTGGTTTTCACCAAAATTTGTATAAGTTCTTTCAATATAAAAATTTTGTCTCGCTCTGGTTTCATAATTGTGTATGTCGCTCACAAAGGTACATGTTTCATAAAGATGTTTTGGTAACTTATTATTTAATAATTTATATATAAATAAAAAAACATTTAGCAGAACCGATTGTCTTACTGACAATATATTTGCACAGTCCAACATAAATTTAATACTTGTATAAATATTACAATTCAATATGGTTCTCAATGCTTTATTTTGCTTTATTTGTAGTTCATATATATAAAACAATGATATTTATATTCAAAATTAAAATGAAAATACTACCATCTTATTTATATGATAATTTAAAATATATTAATGATATTCATACATATTTCACTCGCAACAATAGAAATTTTTATATTGATACTTATCATAGAAAGTATATGGATAGATCTGTTTTTTCTAAAGGTTTGAAGATGTTTAACCAACTACCTAATACACTTAAAGACTGTAAAATGTTAAATGAGTTTAGAAGTAAATTATATGATTATATTATACACCGTTTTCCAAACTGAACCTCATTATATTTATATTATATAGTATATAAGTGTTATCAACTGTAAATGTAAAAAAATAGCAGAGTGCTAATAAATGTTTATTTATTTATTATTATAATTCATTTAACTGAGTGTTATTAAGCATAAATATAATTGTTGGGCAATATATGAAATGTGGGTGCACAATAGTGTTGTATATTATTTGTTTCGTCCATGTACTAAGATATTTGCCTATTCTAGACAAATAATTTACTTTTTTAGAAATTTTTTTAGCTATATACTCAGCATGCTTGCTAAATGATAAATTGTGATCAATGACTACTCCCAGATATTTAAACTCCACAACATTTTCAATTTCCTGATTATTAATTTTAATATTGCAATAATATTCATTATTTAAGATATGTTTAGTACCTAGCAACATGAATTTAGTTTTATCTATGTTTAACATTAGATTATTCTCCCCTAGCCATCTAATTATATTTTTTAACTCTGTATTAAGTGTTTCACAGATAAAATCCACATCATTTCCTACCATATATAGCAATGTATCATCAGCAAACATTTGTATATCGCAATTATTTACCATTTTCGTAATATCATTTATGTACAATATAAACAGAACTGGTGGTGGATAGTGCAGTACTTGTAATGCTCCATCATGTCTGTGAATATAGGGCGAGACTGCGTATGCCGGACAAGCCGACAACAGGCACCTCCATACCCAAGACATGACTTCGATAGACAAGTGTGTTAAAGACACCGTCTTGACAAGCCATGATGAGCGCTTCGGTCTCAGACTTCAGCCCAGCTGCCCTTAGGAAAGCAAAACTCAGCTTCTTAGATAAGCCCCTGTCTTCAATGTTCTTGTAGAAGACTCCATGTAAGGGCTATCCTTGTGCAGCTGCAGAAGTTTGCGTTGCTTTGCTGCTTTTATGTGGGCTTTTAACTGAGCGGGTTCCAGCTCGGTAATAGAGCTTGGATTTACCCGCCTAGTGTCGAAGTTGAGACCAAGCTCATCGGCTGCTCTCTGTGCTGCCTTCAGTAAAAATGCTCCTACCCCTGCATGTTCATGGTCTCGAACCATGCAGAGGAGGGGATCCGAACTCTTGATAATTTGACAGCCTCCATCCAGAGCACACCTGTTATGTAGATACTCCAAACTCAAGAGTCCACGGCCTCCCTGCTGTCGTGAGAGATACAACCGCGGAATGGACGATTTTGGATGCAAACTTCGATTGATATGCATCATCTTTCGGGTTCCTACGTCAAGTTGGTGCAGCTCACTTTGCGTCCACTTCACTACCCCAAATAAGTAGAGAATGATCGGAACGGCGAGCATATTTGTTGCAGACACCTTATTCTTCCCTGACAGTCCCAAGGACCAGATCTCCAGAGGAGGTGCTGATACTTGCTGCGGAGAGCATTTTTCACCATTGACACTTCTTGGGTGGAGCGTTGCTCAACACCAAAGTACGTGTACGAGTCTCCGGCATCTAGATGGTGCAAGATGCTCTCCGCAGTTACCGCATCGTCCTCTCTTGAGATGAACCAGTGCACATTTGTCCAAGCCGAACTCCATACCAACAGCCTGAGTGTACCCCTGTACCACCCTGAGAGACTGATTAAGTCCCTCTCGCTAGTTGAAGGTCATTCATGTAAAATAAATGAGTGACCTTATGCCTCCTATCTCCGGGATACCGCAATTGTAACCATGGGTTCTGCAAAGTTCAACGGACAACGGCAGTAGTGAGATGCAAAATAGAAGGGGGCTAAGGGAGTTGTCCTGAAATACACCCCTTTGAAACACAACCGGCTCCATCTGGACTCTGACATCTGAATATTTCTTTTAGGGCATATAAATATAAACACAAACAAATATGAATGTCAAGTTATGTATACACCCTGTGATAAAAATAGCAACGTTGCCAAGGATTGATTTACATGCAATCATTTTAGGTAGTGGCTATATGTCCGACTAGTCGGTTAAATATTTCAATATCCGACTAGTCGGCTAAATACGTTCATACCCGGCTAGTCGGATATTTCCGTTTGTGTACGACTACACCGTTTACTTTCCACCTCTCATTGAATATTGACAGAATCTTTCGTGTAATGTGCAGAAAAAATAACGTAATGTAATAATGGGAGATAAAAATGTAGTAATTTTTAACAATTTCCGAACACAGCTAGTATATATTAGAGCTCTGTGCACATTAAAGTAAAATATGACAAGCAACCACCAATTTGCATATGGAGCACTTGTCTGAAATGGAAGCGGTAGTTAGATTTCTAGATATGAATGGGTTTACTAACATTATAATTCTGGGGGATTTAAACATCAACATGTTAGAATCGTCTAGATCCAGTAAAATTTTTAATAACTTACTTAATGACCTTGTATTACATCAGTTGATCAAAGATCCTACTAGAGTCTCAGGTGAATCACACTCACTCATTGATTTAATTATTGTCAAAAATGAACGTATGGTTATAGACTCAGGTGTTGTCGAATGCAGCTTATCGGATCATAACCTAATTTTTTGTGTAATTGACTTCTTATATGATAGTAATCCAATAGTAAAAAGCTTTAGGGATTACAGTAACTTTGACATAGATAACTTCAAGATGGATGCCCAATTAATAGATTGGAACTATATATATTTGATCCAAAATATACATGATAAGGTAAAGTTTTTTAATTCTTGCCTTGAGGACTTATTTGACAAACACGCTCCGTATAAAAGCTTGACACTTAAAAGAATTAAACATAACAATCCGTGGTTTACCCCAACTTTAAAAGAAATCTTAAAAATTAAAAATAAAGCTTGGTGTCGTTTTAAGAAAACGAAAAATCCAATACACAGGCAGTATTACTGTGATCTTAGAAATTATTACAACTTTGCACTTAAAGAAGAGAAAAAGATATTTTTCAATAATTTTATTAAGGACAATACCCAATCAAAAGAAATTATGGGCTGGCTTAAAAAGTTGGGGCATAGTAAGCAGATCTGGCCACTCTGAGTTTCCTGAACACTTAAATAATGCGGATTCTTTTAATGAATTTTTTGTGAACTCATCTGCTAACAATCATCCAATAGATGATAATAACACTATACTAAATCAAATATCATTTACCAACTCAAGTTTTCATTTCCAGCCTGTAAATGTCGAAGACATTAGGTCACTTTTATTTAAACAAAAAACTAATTCTATGGGTATAGATGGTATATCAGCTAAGATGCTCCAGCTATCAAGCGAATTTTCCTTAAAGGCACTCACTCACATCATAAATTGTTCCTTTGAATTAGGTATCGTTCCTGATTTGTGGAAAACATCCATTAGTCGTCCTATTCCCAAAGTGCCGTCCCCAAAAGAGATTTCAGATTATAGAAATATTAATCTACTTTGTGTATCATTGAAGTTAGCAGAACGGGCCATTTATGAACAATTAGTCCAATACCTTAATATCAATAATATTCTGCCATCTAATCAATCGGGATTTCGTAAAAATTTTAGTACAACTACTGCGTTAATGGCAGTAACTGATGAGATATGTCAAGCACGTGATCAAAATAATATTACGGTTCTTACTTTACTGGATATGTCTAAGGCATTTGACAGTGTTAATTTTGAGCTTCTGCTAAAAAAATTAGAGAGTTATGGTATTGGTGGTGTCTTAAATCATTGGTTTAGGAACTACCTCTATCATAGGTTTCAGATAACTAAATTAACTGATACAAACTTATCTCAGGAATTGGAATTGTTATCGGGAGTTCCACAGGGCTCTGTCCTGGGACCTCTCCTTTTTAATATATTTACATCTGATTTGCAATTTATTCCACAATACTCAAAATTGCACTTATATGCTGATGATATCCAGCTATACATAACTCTATCCTCAAATGACGTTTGGCAAAAAACTGAAAACTTGAATTCGGATCTAAGTAACATTCTAAAATGGTCTCAACTCAACTGCCTCCGTATGAATCCTAGCAAAAGCCAAATAATATTAATGGGATCACAGCACAGGGTAAATGTCATAAAAGAACTAAATCCGGTTTTCAAGTTAGGCGAGTCGCAGTTAGAAATATGTGACACTGTTAAAAATTTAGGAATCTTGTTTGATTCACAACTATCGTTTACGAAGCATGTTTCAAAAATAATAAGTCAGTCTTACTTGAAACTTAGACATCTCTACCAATTCAAAGACATACTGCAAACTAGGATTAAAGTACAACTTGTAGAAACCTTAGTTCTGTCGATTTTTAACTATGGAGACTGTTTATATGGTCCGTGTTTGAATGTAGTGGATAAAAGGAGACTTCAAGTCATTCAAAACTGTTGTGTAAGATTTGCATGTAAAGTGCCAGTTAGAGAGCACATAACTCCCTATTATAAGGAGTTAAAGATGTTACGGCTAGACGAACGTCGATTTATTCACTACTCTTGCCTAATAAAAAAAATAATGGATACTCAAAATCCCAGTTATTTGTATAATAAAATAGAATTTAGACATAATGCCCATAGCAGAGTTATACGGAACTCTAATGATATCAGTATACCTAGGCACACCACTGCTGCATTTGAAACATCATTTTCATATATAGTTTCTTATATATATAATCAGCTATCACCAGAGGCATTTCAGACAAGCCTTGCATCCTTTAAAGAAAAATTAAAAAATAAATTGCTATGTAATGATTTGAGCTGTATGGTTATTCAAAAATTCTAATTCTTTATTTGCTTTCTGTTATGAAAATTTTAATTACTACTATGTTAGGGTGAGGTTTATATATCAGTTTTCTGTATCTTGTCCTTTTGTATGTTTGTATTATATTGATACTGTACAATAAATTTATTTATTATTATTATTATTATTATTATAATGTTTAGGGGAACATCAAACAAATAATTTCAACGGCGCTATAAAAAAACAAACAATTTTTAGCTTATAATATTTTTATTAAATGGTTGAATAGTTTTCAAGACATACATTATAAAACTTTTTTTTTTCTATTTTTTGCACTTGTACATTTTAAATGGTTCCAGTCCAAACAGCTGCAAATTATGATTTTACCTCAATTGCACAAATTTGGCATATCTGTATAAAGCTTTTGTTCTTTCTTGAATTTATTCATTTCTTCTACTTTAACCAAACTTTCCAAATCGAAATATCTCTAAAGTCTCAAAATAGACACTGTCATCAGTTATGCCACACCCCACTTGGTTGAAACTTTTCTGCATGTCATTTTTTACATTTTTTTGAATTAAGGTTTCTAACATAAACCATGCAAGCATTAGTTTATCTTGTTCTCTTTCTGGTAGCTTGATGCACTTATAATGAACGCCAAAGTGTTTTAATTTAGGATATATATCTTAATTTCTTTTTTCGAGCCATATTTATTGTATGTGAATCGGACCGAAATATGTTGCAGAATGATGACAATTCATAGTTTTCAATTACTGTTTCTAGGCTCTTGTAAAGAAGAAAAAAAAGACCTTCTTTTATGTTTGCCTCGGTTTATTCTTACGAATATTATATCAGTAATAACACTAACAAATTAGGTACTTTTTGGAAATTATCCGTGAAAATACAGATCTTACAAGCAGTTAGCATTACACAAGAGACACTGTCAAACCGTCAACACAGCATAAAAAGAGATAATTGGAGATGCGAAAAGTAAACAGTGTAGTCGTATACAAACGGAAATATCTGACTAGCTGGGTATGAAAATATTTACCTGACTAGTTGGATATTGAAATACTTACCCGACTAGTTGGATATATAGCCACTGCGATCATTTTATTACATGTTACGAACACAATTAAAAATATATATAAAAAGTGTACTAAATAGAGCCAGGAGTTATATATTTTAAATGGAACTATTAAGATATTCATAAATTAAATGTACAAATAGACGAGAATGTTCTTTACTGAGCAACCCTGTAAAACATTAAACGTAATTAAGCGTACCTTATTCTAGCGCTAATAGGGTAAAACTTTATTGGTTTATAATGTATTCGGTTATTTTTTAACGATTGTGCATTACCAGTATAAGGGATAACGTATATTGATAAATTAAGGGGCTTAAAAACTCCCTAATGTTTGGTTTGCCAAAAGATCTCACAAACTGCAAGACCAGCCTTGTTTTTAATTAATATTAGGTTTCACGTCGAAGCTGCTATGGTTATCACCTGGTCTTACTCTTTTATTCCTTTAACAAACAATATGTAATACATTAATATGCTTTATTGATATGAACAAAAAAATGTATTCAATGTATTTACATTTTTTGAAGTCATTTTATTTTGACAATTTGTATATTATGTGTCTTTTTATCAATGTATTTGACTTGTGTATAACATTTCTTGTTTTAAGCACCAATAAATATTATTATTTTCAGGACAGCCTTCTGATATTCCCGACCATCCTGATTACATACCCTCTCAGAAATTAGGGTATTTAGGCTATAAGACGACAAATAATGGGGTGCAAAAAATGGAAAGATTCAATAGAGCCCAAAGGAGAAGAAGAGCCTTGGCAATTTCAGTAAGTCATTTCTTTTCTTTATTACAATATTTTACAGACCAAGGTCCATTTACAGGATAACAGTAGATATATGTACAGATGAAAGAACATAGATACAATATAAAACAAATTAATTAAAGACAAAATTTAAACAATGTAACATTACATATTCATAAAATTAGGATAAACACACATACACAACACGCTGGGGTGGCTCAAATTTATACTTGTGAAAAACAAATTACGATATTTTTTTTCTCGCCCCACCAGATTTGTTCGAAATCCCCTAAAAATTATCTCCATATTTGAGCGAAATCAGTTGATATTAACACATGCTTCCGAGACCATGAAGTTTCCCACATATTTCATACGGGTAAAAGACATTTGTTCGTAAAGCGATAGAATCGTTAAAATATAGCGATGTAAAAATCACAGACTCATTTATAGAACCTAAAAATGACCCCAGAAGGACAATGGTAGAGTATGCCATATTTTTGGCGTCTAATTTTGTTTATTTTGTTTTTTATTTGTACAAAGTATTATTAATTAGTCGCGGTGTAGTTTGCATTATTTCAAATTGTTTAATCAATTATATTTTGCTGTAGCAGTTTATTATTTGCATATTTTTCCAAAATAATGCTAGCTCTACAGCACGGACTAATTTTCTGGGGGAACTCCTCATACTTTAAAAGAGTATTTCAAAGCCAAAAAAAGGTTATAAGAACCATGTGTAAAACTCGCCCCTTCTTCTTCTTGTTCTTTTAGCGGGGCGCCCAGAGGTCGCCGCACTTGTGGCCCATTGTGCTACCGCTAACAAGTTAAGGAGCTCCCCCGTACAGACCGGATTCCAGCCCTGAAATCCTTGCCACGGGAGAAGTCCTAATTTCCTCCAGCACTGGAAAGCCAGTACCGAAGTGTTTGTGCCTCAGGTTCATCAGTCCTGGGCAAGAGGTGAGGACGTGGATGGAAGTCTCCTCCTCGTCCTCGCAGAACCTGCAATCGGGGTGGTCAACCACCCCCATTATGTGCAGGTGTTTCCTAAAAGAGCCATGTCCGGTCAACAGGCCTGTCACTGCTCTAATTTGCTTTCTGCTTAGAATTTGCTTTGTTCTCTCCTGCAAGGGCCCTGAGATTAAGAGCTTCGTTTGCCGGAGTCCTGGATAGGAATCCTAGAGGTCAATGAACTGGGAGCGAGTCCTTAACTCGCCCCTTAAACATCTGTAAACCAGTATTAAAGATTTGCAAATACTTACCTTACCTAGCTTGTATATTTACCAATTGTTCATCAAAGAAATCGAATCTCAATTCCCCAGAAATAATGATATTCATACATATTACACGAGAAACAAGGGAAATCTGTATCAACCATATTCCCGCCCTGCACTAGCAGGAAATTTTCCAAGACATATCGGCATTAAATGTTTCAATAAAATTAATCAATGTATTGATACCGGGAGCAACACGTCATTTAAGATTAATATATTAAAATTTTTATGTGATAAAGCATTTTGTGATATTGATGAGTTCCTAAATAATATGTATATTTGTAGCTGTGTGTCAATGTAGAGTGAAATTATTGTATGATGGCAGAATGTATGCATTTCTCTCTCTTCGGTGTTTTGCTGCATGCCTTCCCATCGTGCGATAAATTTCACTATACCTATCATCTTATATATTTAAATCTTTAAAACCTCTACAATTTTCTTTTTATTATGCCTGGTTGATTATTGATTAAAATTGAGGCTGCATCTAGAGACGTGTTTAAATTTTTTAAATAATAACTATTTTTATCTGCCCTATTAACTTATTGGTGAATATACTATAAATGAATAAAATAAATGTGCCTATATCCCTACATAGTATAACATAAAGTTTCCGCAGGGCATCTGTATGTTCGTTCAGAAAGTTACAATTAAAATCGATTTCTTGCAAAATTAATCAATTGAAAATTACAATTATCAACAGTACTGAGCACTGATGTGCTGAGCATGAAGAGAGCACATTTGTGTTTGTTCGGGATAATGTAGAGAACTGCTAAGTGAATTTTTATTAAGATTTCACTATTATATTGTAACATTTACTTTAACTTAATGGATGACAATAACTAAAAATTCATCAAGGCTCAGAGACATCTCAAAGAGTGGGGATAATTTGACAGCAAGTTGACAGATACCCAGTGCAATTAATTTTAACCTGTCACCAAGTGTTTACGTTATCTTAAAAATCATTAACAAAAGTTAATACAAACCCTGACAAAAGAAATTGGGCGCCACAATGTTTTTGAATCTCCCGTAAAGAGCTATAGAAGAACCAGTTGAAAATAACTTAACACGATTTTAGGCAGATGAAACAAATAAAACACAATTTAAGTAACAATGACAATATATTGCCAGTTGCTCTACAAGTACACAAATAAACACTGCTGACAGGTAAACTCAAAACATAGGCAACATACATAAACGTAAACAAATAAGAACATTGAAAGTTACAAAACAGACTGCAGATAAGCAATAACATCGGAGTTAGAATGCTAAATGTTCTACCAATGACATTTCGTAATCTGCCACTGCATGTGTTTAAAAAAAGATTAAAAAAGATACTAACTGAGAATTGTTTATACAACACTGAAGAATTTTACCAGGTTGTGAATGAAAATGGAAGCAATTTTATAGCTGGAAATACAGTACCCTGAAATAAATTATTGATGTATTTATGAATATGTGTGTATTGTATTGTTTGTTAACTTAGAAGTTTGTCCATATTCTGTATGTTGCTTTTTACATGTGATACACCCTAACTTTAGTTTATAAGTTTTATTCGAAATGGAGATTCACTATCCATCTGGACGTATCTATAAAATGTATATTTTCTAAAGATCAATAAATTTATTATTATTATTATACAAAAAATCAAGCTTGAGTACTATTCAACTATTCATATACATAGACAAAAAAAAATATATTGACAGATAATGTTAAAATGAATAGCATATGGAACTACAGACATAAATATATTTAACGGTCTTTTGCTCTGGGTAACTGGAGTCTGAGATTAGTTCAGGATCCAGATTAGTTTAACAAGACAACCCAATCAAAATTAACAATTTTATTTTCTTCAACAGGTAAAATATGCAGGTTTACATAATATACAATGGTTACAGGTTATCGGTTATCAGGTCTGTACCTTTTACGGTTATTTGTAATCAGGTGACATTTAAATCGCATGAGTGAGAGAGAAGACGAGAGTGTAATGTAGCGATGCGACGGGTAGGAATTATTTTGACGGCGGAAACGATGTCGGGCTAATAACTGTCAACCCGAGCAAGCTATCGGCTCAACATGCCGGGTAACTCCTCTGTCAACTTATATTTGCTCCGGGTCGGTTACGTCGGGACGACGGGTCGTCAACGGATTAAAGAACATTCGACACAAGATCCGTACTCGGCTCAGCTCCCCAGAGAACTTTTCTAGGTCAAGTTATATTCGCTCCGGGGAGTCACGTCACCAAGTGCACAAATCAGCAAAGTGTCTTGGATCAGCTCGCCTAAGACAATTTACGAGGATATGTACCCAGTGCTCTTCTCGATTTGTAGCTGGGCTTTTATACATGAAACTATCCCTCCTTCTTAGAGACGGCCGTGGTCGGGTGGTGTGCAAATTTAGTACATTCAAATCAAATCAAATATACTTTATTGTCCAGAAGAACATTTCTTGTTGACAAAGTGCTGTATAAACAGATATATATAAAATAGAGAAATACAAATAAACTACGTAAAAAATATAAATGTGAAAGAGTAAAAACAATAAAAAAACAATACAAAAACTAGTCAAATAGCAACAATTTACAGACCAAAATTAATGTGCACTTTTGAACATATTACAGTGTGTCCTCAATTCTCTTAAATTATAATAAGGCTTTACAACAAGTTTACTTTTTACTGCCTTCCTGAAATGAATATACGAATTAATATCTTTAACATCATTGGGTAGGTGATTATACATCTTATAACCATTGTAAATAATAGAGTCTGACCAGGGAGGAACTCGGAATTGGCATAGTAAGATTATTGTTTTGACAAGTAATATAACGGGGAGAATTTTCACTTATATTACTTTTATGTTAATGAATTAAACATACCGTTTCCAGAATGAAAATGGAAATAACTGTAAGGATTCCATGTGCCAAAAAAAGTGGTTTGCATGAATCACGAATTCTTGCTTTACACAAATAACGAACAGCACGCTTTTGAATTACAAGAATCCTATTTATCAAATAATTACTGCTTACACCCCAGAACGAAATACCGTATCTCAAATGTGATTCAATTAGGGCAAAATATGCGGTTTTCGCAGTCATGAAGCCCAACTCATTTGAAATGACTCTAATTGCATAGCAACCAGATGCTAGCTTATTACTGAGGTTAATAACATGATCTTTAAACTTTAAGTTGCAGTCGATATTTAAACCAAGAAATTTTGAGCACGACTTATTTTCAAGTATATGGTTACCGAGTGGGATATCTATTAGATTACAACGGAAGGTCATTATATTTGTTTTGTTGACATTAAGAGAAAGCAAGTTAGAGTTAAACCAATCTTTGACTTTATTTACATCGGAACACATTTGCTCCCAGAGGGTATTCTCATCTTTACTATACCACAATATTGTGGTGTCATCAGCAATTAAGGTAAACTTTCCATTAATGTCAATTTCAGTCAAGTCGTTAACATATAACAAAAATAAAATTGGACCAAGAACAGAACCTTGAGGTACGCCATGAGTTATATTTAGTTTGTTGGAGTATGATGAGTTTTTAACTACTTGGCTGCGGTTTGACAAATAAGACCGAAACCAGTTTAAGGTAGTGCCTCTGAAACCATAGTGTTCGAGCTTTCGCAACAATATATCATGTTGGACGCAATCAAAAGCTTTTGACAAGTCACAGAATACTGCCGCGGCACACTCTCCACCATTGATTTCAGTGTAGACCATCTTTAGAAAGGCAAACGTGGCATCGTTAGTATTTTTATTTTTTTTGGAACCCAAATTGCTGATTACTTAATATCTTGCATGAAAACAAAAATTCAACAACTCTCTTTTTTACTAGCTTTTCAATAATTTTTGCCAATGTGGGTATTAACGATATGGGACGAAAATTAGATGGATCTTCTAAATCCCCACCTTTGTAAAGGGGAATCACAATAGATGTTTTTAAGAGAGATGGAAATATTCCCGATTCAAATGATTCGTTAATTATCGAAACTAATACGTGAAGAGCAGCGTCTGGTAGATTTTCCAGTATTTTTACAGATATTTCATCTAGACCAGAAGATTTTTTATTTTTTATTTCCTTAATAGTTTCTTTTAATTCAATTATATTTGTATTGTGCAAATATAAAGTATTACAGTTATGCATTTCATTCATGTAACTCAGTGGATCATTTGGAGGAATTATGTTTTCCGTGAGACTACTTGCAATCGAGCAGTAATAGTTGTTTAATGCATTGGGATTTAAGGGGGATGTAACCCGCATTTGGCTTTTACCTCTAAGCTCATTTACGATTGCCCAAGTCTCCCTTGGCTTGTTATCCGCCTGTTCAATTTTGAATTTATAATGATTTTCTTTTGCCTTTTTTATTACTTTTCTGTAAATATTTTTATATTTCGTATAGTAATCAGAAAAGAATTGTTCATTTGTGTATTTTCGTATGTAGTGAAGAGATCTCAAGTTTTTTGCAGACATTGAATATGAATCGTTGTCGTATGGCAAATGTGCACACGGCGCTATACTGAAACTTATTAGTAATGAGGTATGACTTTAGAATGCTTCATTACATATATGCTTGATGAATATTTCCAAAGATTTGAAATAAATATGTACTTAAGTAATGTAAACAAATTCTTTACATTTACTATGTACATACAAATAATTAAAAGCAAGTTAGGTTAATAGACAGAGTAAATAATAATAATGTCTTTATTTTTATGTTTACATTAATACACAAAAGAAAATGTTGAAAGACGGGTGGCGATATTCACATAAGTGCTCTTCCATATAACCACCCCATAGCAAGTACATAAATGAAATAAACTAAAAATATAATGACGTATAAAAATAAATATAAACAATAATCATCTAAAACAAGCAACCCCGAGAATATGAACATATATTTATGTTCATATTCTCGGGGTTGTATATGATGCGCTTATCAACAATTAGATTTGTGATCTGTTTTCTGAGCTTAGTGATATTATGGTTTTGGCAAACTGCTATTGGAAATTATTTGGGGACAGTTTCAAACATCCTCAACTAATTTTTGCATTGAGGGTTAGTTACAATATTTAATAAAAAATAAGTGAGAATCACAAGCCAAATGTACCACACAAATCAACTTTTTTAATGTTTATATAGCGTAAAATAAATTTTGTAGCTTCCTTCTTCCGGACCCCTGCAACTTCTACCCCATATAACTGTGTTTTAACATGAGGAGGACCTCAAATCTATATCACACTCACCGATCATAGCTAATATGTCATAAACATATCGATTTGATGATAAACTCTATATTTAATATAAATTTATACCTATCTTACCGACAATAAGATACGTCTTGTTAATTTTCGTTGCACCTAAGAATTGTATCCATTTACATGCAAGCTGGGCAAAGGCGTCTAAACTTTTACATGTTCTAAACATGATGATCTAAAGATATAGTTAAATCTTACCACTTTAAACCATATGGATCAACACCATCAATATATTTCAACTTTGAAATATAATCAGGCAACTACTAAAATGTAGAGTATAGATAAATTAATATCTTACTAGCTAAAATTAACTTGTCATGTCGAAAATTAACAACTTTTGACAGGCAAATGCAATAATTCTCCACTGATCAACTGTTGCGGCCATGTTTTGACGTCAGCTGCTACAGTGGTTTGGCATATGCAAAATCTTTCTATAAACGTTTTTCCATCTTTTTGAATCTCTTGAACTCCTGCAATGTGTTTGGTTGGAATCTACTCATTTAATTCCCTTTTTCTTCGTTGAAGGTCGAAAATCGTCCTCAAAATAGATTTCCGAAAATGCGGTCTCCAGAATAACATTATTAACATCTGTGTTTGACATCGTGTAAACACAAAACCTTAATGCCCATAAGAAACCCACAGCAACTAATTTCGGAAATGGCCACTCTGGCGTTAGCAGTCATTTTGCATGGTCTCTCTCTATTTATACAGATGGTATAATATTCTCCATGCAGGATAAATATTTCTGTTTATTGAAGTCAATTTGGTTTAGTTTATGCAGTTCTATGTATTTTGCATAATTATTTACATGTCTTTAAAAAATTACTAGCAGTAGTTATTTAATGTTTCCTTATTTATATCATGAGGATGCTTAAATCTGGGGGCCTTTTAATAACAATTTGTGTTTGTAGACTATTTAAAAATTAACTGTTTTAGGGATATCAATCTGGATCATCAGCAACGGTGACGAATTTAAATGTGGCTGCAACTCGCATGACATCAGTGCCCTCACAGGAGATGTTTTCCCCAACACTAGTAAGCGAAAGTCACTCTACTTCATCACGCATATTAAGTAAGGATGTTTCTTTGATGAATCCTACTACGGATACACCAGGAAATTGCAAATTACAAATTCAATTGGAGTCCGCACAGAAAAGAATAGAATATCTTCAACAAAAAATTCGTCGACGGAAAACAAGTTTGATTTCCGTATGTGAAGTGTTAAATCGTTTAGAAAATTTAATTGCCAATTCTGAAGATTTACGAATGATAATAAATGATAATAAATTGGCATTATAGTATTCGAAGGTTTTTAAATCGTAACTTGATTTGAACAACACCACAGATAATACTATCCCTGGCTCTGGAAGAGCATTGTGCGGAGGGGGCTACACATTTATAAGGGTTTCTCCTTATATATGTTAAGTATATAATATAAACACCAAGTTTGGTTTTTTTTTTGTATATTGTATATATTAAAACTATTAAAATATGAAATATGCGTTTTGTTTACGTTTTTTTTTATCGCCTTATTTGTATCAATGTCCTGGCAGAGTTTAACTATTACTATTCCACCACTCAACCAGGACACGTACACAGACATCAACACAAGAACCATTCTCTGCAATATTGCCATCTATTGCAATGATGTCGACTGCACTGACGGTTAATGGAGGCTTCTCCCAAGGCTCTATATTGTTATACTCTATGTTAACGATTTAATAATAATAATAATAATCTTTATTCCCATAAGATTCCGAAGAACATTGGATGTGTCATATGTGGCCTTACAAACTAATAGAAATAAAATAACAGAGCCAACGAAACACAGTAGACAAATAAAAAGGAAAAAAGTTTTTTAAAATCAAGTTAAAATCTTATATATATTCTAAATGTCTAAACATATTAAAATAGTCACTGTGACTGTACAAAACTCTCTGTCAAGATATTTTTTAATTCTTTTTTAAGCTGTTTGGATTAGCAATATTTTTTATGTGTTCAGGCAAATTGTTATATGCTTTTATTCCCATACCCAGCAAACACCAATTATTGAATAATGAAAAGCATTATTGCTTTGCCATTACAATATATGCAATGGTAGCTGCTAGAATTGGAGAGCCTTCCGGACCCTGCACACGCTATTCCCAAATAAGAGAATTGCTTAATTATTAATTAAGGCTGACATTTATTGGAAAATTTGCATGTTACATGATAATTAACGAGAAACCACATAATTTTTTTTAAATCGTAAGGTTTTTCATTGATTACCATAAATTATAATTTGAATGCTATTCTTCTCCAGTCAATTTCAGCTTCGGTTACATCTGCAATCCTCATATTTTAGGATAGTTCATGCAAGTGTGGTGACCTCCCAAATTCAAGTAGCCACTAGTGCTTATGCTTCTTTATTTCTTGCATCCGAAGAGCCATTGTAACGATATTATTTCTTTATTAATACTTTGGTACATTTCCTGTATCACCAAATTCAAACCAAAACTAAAGACATTAGAGGTGTTTTAAAATCTCATGAGCTGTGACCTTCATGTGCGCAGATACATAATCTCTCCCGTCGACTCAGTTACATTTCATAACAATATATTTATTGTTTACAATTTATCACGAGCTCTTGTTTATGTTACAGCAACTCAGCCCCCAGTGTCTTCAAAAAATACTTATAACACAGAATAACTTTGGCTCTTGCGCATTCCGCGGCTCATAAGATTCTGAAACACCTCTACTCATATTTTGTTAAAGTAAACAGAAAATAAAAAAGGCTTAATTTTTTTGTATTTCCAAAAAACTTAAATTCTGTAAAAATAAACACAATCATAAAGGTGATGAAATACATATATAGTAGAATGAAGCAGCGAGGAAAGTAGCGATTGCTTTTATCGGCAAGCTTTACCCCGCTAACTGCTCTACAATATCTCTTACCACTACTAAGACCTTGACTGTCAAGTTATTCTAATCTGACTACTTTCTGAAAAATGTATTTGCCTATGACATTCTCATGGCTTCGTCACCATCAATCATAGGCCAAAATAAGGAGTTCTAGAAGTTAATAGTGTTTATTATTTTTGTACAAATTTAAAAATGACTTCAAAGGCCTAAATGATCGTAGGCGATTATGTAGATACTAGTTTAATCTGCATGACCGTAGGGGAGGAACTGTATGAATGCTAGTGTTAGAATGAGAATTGTCAAATAAGAAATTAGATAAATTCATTTTAGGATTTTAATTTGCTAGCATAACCAGAATTCAGGTTATCGAAAGAATGCAAAGATTTCATTAATATTTTTACACAAAGTTTTTCTTTTAGTTATAGATAGTTATTTTTTCTGCTGTTTGCAAATTCCTATATAGAATATGTTTCAATATACTAAATTCACGTTAAATAGTTATGTTCCTTTATAATATTTAAACTTTCCTATGATGTCAAAGAACCCCTTCCCATTTGTCAAAATGTTATTTTTAAATCACATTTTGAATTCACCCAGAGTTAGTAGCTACAACTGATAAGAAAATGTTTCCTTTCATATTACTTCTTTTTAACTGCTAATTATTTATATAGTATAGCTACTTTCTAGTTGTTTCAGTAGGTAATAAATTTGTACCTACCTTTCAGGATCTTTGGGAAATAAAAAGAAGCTTATTGTTTCACCCACCTTCGAAAACATCAAAAATCAAATAAATAAAAACAAAAAATTGTCATAAATTGAACGAAAAAGCCACCAAAATCACCAATCACCGTATAAGCAGTGATAGACTGTCAATCTCACAACGTCAAGAATTATCATATGGCTTTTGACAAATATATACCTTATCGGCATGGTGACTATGAACAAATTTGGTCTCGCCGCAAAGGCGAGCTTTCACTTCTGTATAGTTCCTGTCTTCTGTGGTTCAACTATACCATAAAAACTTGTTTGTGATTCTGCTTAGAGGCAATAATGTGGTACTTTATCAGGCCAGCTCATGGTAAAGTAAATTTGACTTACCCGTCAATAACAAATATTTTTTTGAAATGACAAGCCAATGTCAAATTCATGATTAAATGATTAAAAATAAAATTTTCTTGTAAAACTTTTATTTAAAAAAAGAAAGTAAGTTTTATTAACACATGAAGAATAGAAGGGAAACTAAGTTTTATGAAAAGATCATTCCCCCTGGCCCGGAGTTTTTGAGGGGGTTCGAATTCCCCCGAATGTCTGAAATCCAGGAAAATTCGAGATGCATGTGTAAATTTTGAGTGCATTTGCATTTGTGAAAGCAAGCTAAATTATCTATTCTATGACAAACTGGTAATTTTGTGGCACAGAGGAATACCACCCACCTATCTTCTAAATTATATAAGCGGGGTTGGGGGGCCCGTATGTTACTACTTCCGGACCCCGATTTTCTCTCGACGAACCTGTCCCTAATAGACAATTTGTATTTTTTTTAATAATTCAATTGTTTACGTGTTTCTTCATTTTAAAATTGTATCTGTGAGAAGTGAGGATTTTTCTGTTCCTTATCATTATTTCAATACAGAAAACTTAATTTTGTTATAAATTATTGACACGGGGCACTGCTAAATTTGCAAATATCTGAGAGAGCCACAAGAGCAGCAGCACTTGATATACCGAGTGTAACAGGATCATGGTATACCCCCCTTTTCTCCTTAAGTTTTGAAGATGTTTGAAATTTAGGATACACTACATACATAAAAATCGGCACTTTTTGTCATATAATTGATGTTTTTTTCACTTCCGGTTTCGCCGAAAGTGACACTAACTTTCGATTTTTAAATAGAACAACCTGTATATTATTGCATTTTTTAATTCTGCATATTTTTCTGAATCCAAGGATGCCAAATACATTACATTTCAAACATCATTTTTTTTATAATATAATCGTTAGTTTTAGATTTATTCTAAATGACCCGTGTAATGCTACAAAAATCGAAATCCCGTTAAAAACACTAAATTATGTGATTTATGAGCAAATAAAATTCACCAAAATTGTTTTTGGGACAAAATTCAATTTTTTTAAATGGAACCATATCGGTACCCTGGTACTATTTATTAGTACTATGAATAAGGAATTTATTCATATACCATATGTCATATTAAAATGTGCGATAAATACAAACAAAATTATAGCTAAAGAAAATAAGAAAATACAGTTTTATTCTAATTACCTTGTTACACATAAGGTGGTTTTGGAATACAAAAAATTAACACAAAGCATTACAACAGTTGTTCAAAATGCTTTCCATTAATGTCAATGCACTTCTGGTCTCGCATAGCTGTTTCTCGAAGAACGTTCGCCAATTGCTGGGCCGTTATGCGATTAATTGCTCGTCTTACTCGTAGCGCCAGGTCTCTTCACAGGTTGTAACGGCGGTTGCATAGAAAATATTTTTTAAATGTCCCCAAACAAAGAAATCAAGGGGCATTAAATCGGGTGACCTTGGAGGCCACCTCATAGGACCATTCGTCGAAATTACATTTTCTCCGAATCTCCTTTGAAGGTAATCAATTACTATCCTTGAATTATGGGGAGGAGCGCTATCTTGTTGTAAATACATTCCGTTAAATCTAAAGGTAACTCATCTAAAATATTGTCCTCTATCTCATTTTCCAGGAATCTCAAGTATCTGGCACCAGTCAGAGGTCCTTCAAATATTATTGCACCAATGATTTTACAACCGATTATTCCAAGCCAAACATTGATATACCGCACCGCACTTGAATGTTACCCTCTCGTAATAAATTTTTATTTTCTTGTGACCAATATTTTGTATTTTGTCAGTTAAATAATCCCAAATTTTTAAACCTTGACTCGTCCGAAAATAAAATCAGTTCCAAAAAATCATTGTTTGGCTGCACGTTATTATACAAAATCCAATTGCAATATTCCATTCTACGTTCGTAATCACTTTCTTACAATGCTGGTGCAATTGGTATTTATCAACTTCTATTCGAGCCAAAACATTAATTTCCGTTCCTTCGCCAATAATGAAGTTTTCTTCGGGATCATTGTTGGGCTCTCTTCGGAATTGGTTTTTAACATGTTTAAAATAATTTTTCGCTGGACATTGTCTATCAGGATATCGGCGGACATAAAGGTCCATAGCTGCAATTGAATTTTTTTTTACTTTCCCCATAAATAATTAACATGTCCACTTTTTGTTTTCTTGTATAAATTTGCGGCATTTTGAACACAATTAACAAGAATTTCAAACAATTTTTAAAGACACAATAAAAAAATCGGCAGCTACTGGAAGCAGCTGGAACCTCCTCATCCGGTTGAAATTAGCGATGGGCTGCTAAACAGCAGTCTGCTACTTTTTAACTGTAATTTGATTCGTAGCAGTAGCAAATGCTACGAGCTCTGATAGTCAATTCAAATCAGCCGTCATGACATGCCCTTAAATCAAATATATTATTGTAGTATGACCCACCTATATTATTTATCTAATTTACGACGTCGTATGTGTTCACCGCCAAAACAGCAATAGAATTATTTATATTTTATTTAAAACTAGTGACCAATCCTCAAACTCTGAGTAATTATAAACACCTAATATATGACAATATTTAATCATGTAACATTTTCCACAATTATTAATAAAGTTTATAACGAAAAAAGAAAGAAAAAAAACCGCACTGTGTTGGGATCGAACCGATCTCTTGATTTGTAAGTCGACGCTTTAGCCCACTCGACCACTGAAAACTTACGACATAATAATAATAATAATAATAATAATAATTTATTCATCCAAGGAACTTGTACAGTTATAGGACATGTCACAGTATATGATGCACTGAAGGTGCATCTCAGAATTATAAAAATACAATTTTAATAACAACACATTACTTAAAAAAAATAAAAAATATTTAAAATAGTTCTCAACAAATTATGGTAATACACAATATATGTCAACACATTAAAATTTGTAAGTTAAAACGTATAGAAAATCTGTTTTCATGGAAAACCATGCAGTAAAAACTCTCCCTCACTATAGAAGCAGTGAGTTAATAGCAGTTTCTTTACTTTTTGTTTAAATTTTTTGATGGGCAGATTTTTATACTCGTCGGATAATTTATTATATAATATGATCCCTTTGTATTTTGGACACTTCTCAAATTTAGATGTTCTGTGTCCTGGAGTTTCAAGTATATTTACATTTCTTGTATCATAATGGTGGTTATCACCCAGTCTCTTATGGTTATTGATGCTTTTGTGAGTATGTATCAATATTTGATAAATATATATGCATGGGAGTGGAAGTATGCTATAATGCTTAAATAAAGGTCTACATGATGTTCTGCTATCGACATTGGCAAGAATTCTTACTGCACGCTTCTGCATTATGAACACTCTCTGGGTTGCAGATTCTGAGCCCCAACATATCAAACAGTATGAAATTTTCGAGTGTATCTGGGTGAAATAGAAATTTCTTAATACAAAATGATTGACAAATGTCTTTAAATGCCTCAAAGTGAAACATAACTTGGAGATTTTATTACAAACATTGTCTATGTGGCGACTCCAAGTTAGAGTATTATCGATTTCAACTCCCAGAAATGTATGTGATGATTTTTGTTCTAAACTTTTACCGTTACATTTTATTAGAATACTTTGATCACTTGCTGCATGATTTATTGAAAATTTTATGAAGATTGTTTTTTCATGATTTAAAAGTAGTTTGTTACCCGACATCCACATGCTGGCGGTGTCAACCGTGGCACCCATTTTAATTCTTAGGTCTTCCTCATTTGAGGATCTACCTAGGAGATTGGCATCATCTGCAAACATTACAAGTTCAGTGGATTTAACAATATTTGGAAAATCATTTATGTAAACATTAAAAAGCAATGGTCCTAATACCGAACCTTGTGGGACACCTATTTTACTGTTAAGTGTTGCAGATTTTACATTATTAAGTTCCACATGATGTGTTCTACCTGTTAGATAACTTTCAAACCACTCATGAGGCACACCCCGTATACCATAACACTCCAATTTATATAACAGAATGTTATGGTCCACGAGGTCAAATGCCTTGCTGAGGTCTAAGAACAGACCAATCGCCTTATCACCAGCATCCAAGCAATCATACAAATGATTTACGAAAGATGTGACTGCATCGGCAGTTGAGAGTCCTTGTCGAAAGCCAAACTGTTGGGGTGTGAAAATTCTATACTTTGTGAAAAATATCGTTATTCTTGTTGCGACTAGCTTCTCAAGTATTTTTGAAAAACTCGATAAAAGTGAGATGGGTCGATAGTTTTCAAGAAGAAGCTCTGAGCCTTTTTTAAATACAGGTATAATTTTGGAGTGTTTAAGCTGATTAGGAAAAATTCCGGTTGCTATTGATTGATTATACAGATATGCAAGAGGTTCTGCTATTTGGTTTGCTACCTTTTTTAGCAAGTTTGAACTGATTTCATCGACGCCCGCTGAGTACGATGGCTTTAAAGACTTTATTGTTTCCTTTATCTCAGAGACAGTTATAGGAGCCATATAAAAGCTTTTATTATTGTTAAAGTTAAGAGAAGGTAAGTCACTTTTTTCAATTTTATTTTGAAGGTTAAGTGGTGTGTTGTTAAAGTATTCATTAAAGTTGTTGCAGATTGATACTGGACCTTTTATAAGTTCACCATTTAAATTCATTTCATTTATGTGGGTTTTGTTTAATTTTTGTTTGCCTTTTTTTATGATATTCCAAGCGGTTTTTGTTTTGTTAGTCGATTTACTTACTAGTTCACTATTATACTGCATTTTTGCATACTTAATGACTTTTTTATAGATACCTTTATATTTTTTATAAAAGTTTATGTCATCTATATTACCAGTTAAGCTGATAAAATACAGATTTTTTAAATTACGTGACATAGTTTTACATATGTTGATAGTATAGAGACATTGAATTCTGTTTGTTCTCTATGCAATTTGTATAAAAAAATGTAGGTAATTAAAAAAAGTGCAAGTGTGATATACCGTTGAAATGGGAATTTTAACTGCTTTTCAATGGTGTTGGATTACAAATTGTAAGTAATAATAAAATAAACAAGTTGTTGTGCCAAAACGGCACTAAACGTAATCCGTTCTCAACCAAAACCTTTTCAGATCTTTTAGAGTACTAAAGAAACCCTCATGCAAAATTTCATCCAAATCCGTCCACACACACACAGACATTTTTCAAAAACCACTTTTTTGGATTCCTGGGACCTCAAAACGTAAAGATTTGATGTTATCTCAATTTTCGATTTTGGACCAATTTTAGTAACCTCCCACAATTTTATTGTGGGGAGGTTAAAACACTGTTAAACTAACAAATGTTTGACAAGCTAAATATTTCATTGTTTTCAAAGCCACCTTAGTTACTTCTTAACATTTAATTAGAACTAAATTGTATTTTATTATTTTCTTTTAGCTGTAATTTTGTTTGTATTTATACCACATTTTAATACAACATACGAATAAATTCCTTAATAATAGTACTAATAAATGGTACCACGGTACTGATATGGTTCCATTTGAAAAAATTGAGATTTGCCCCAAAAGCAATTTTGGTGAATTTTATTTGCTCATAGATTGTAATTTAGTGTTTTTAACGGGATTTTATTTTTGTAGCATTACACGGGTCATTTAGAATAAATCGAAACCGGCACGGCACACTTAAATGGAAAACTAAAAATTATATTATAAAAAAAAACTGATGTTTGAAATGTCACTTATTTGGCATCGTTGGATTCAGAAAATTATGCAGAATTCAAAAATGCAATAAATATAGGGCGTTCCATTTAAAAATCGAAAGTTTGTGTCACTTCCGGCGAAACAGGAAGTGAAGTCAAAAAGTGCCGCTTATTATGTATGTAGTATATCCTAAATTTCAATCAATTTATCTTCAAAACTAAAGGGAAAAAGGGGGTTATACCATGATCCTGTTACACCTGGTATACATGTGCATATGTGAACTGAAAAATCGAAAATAATGTTTTTTTTTTGGCATAGGAAAGTTAACGGTGTAAAGACAATACTATAATTTTGTGAGTAGTAGTCATCGGAATGTGACCGAGATTAGTATAATCTACATCATGAAAAAATAAATATTTTCTATGGGTTATATGGTTGAATAAAACCAATAAGTGTTTCAAATTAATACTTTTTTAAATATATTTGTTATAATTATACACATTACTGTAGCAATACAAACCAAATAACATTAGGGCAAAAATATATTATGATATAATTAGATACAATGTATACACTATAATAAATCGGCATCGGTAAATGTATTTTTAGGATTAACAACAGGCAGAAACATAACAGTCCTCAATTTAAATGGCAACTTGCAATTATAAAACTAATTTAAAGAAATTTAGGGTGAACCATCTGTTTATATGAAATTTGCATATGTTATTACTAGTGATATATGCAAATTAGGGATCGACCACAATATATGTATATACCGGGTACCCACGAGACTTCCCCTTCCTTACATTTTTCTTTATTTCCCAAGATAAAAATTTGAAATTAAGTATAGAATATTTGGCATTAAAATAGATTCTTTTGACCTAATCACTCCTAATAATACACTTCCATTTTAATCAGAAATATTAAAATTTTTTTTATTTAAATAGCACCGAGTATATTTTTTAATCTTATAAATTAAATAACCCTTTCGTTGCAGGAAACAGATAAATTTGAAAAAAAGTCGTGACTGTAGTGCGAAAACCGGATATTTATCAGGCTGGAGGCACGATTAATTCCGAAAAACAAACGATAACACACTTGTATTATGTTCATAGAGTACCAAAGTTCAGATTATTTAAATAGTTTAAATCCCACTACTAGATGGCGGTAATCAGGACTGTTAAGTAGAGTAACACATGGCATTCAATTTATCAGTGTTATTCAGATTCCTGTAAAGGGTTGAGTGAGCAAGAATTTTACGATTTGTTAATAAAAGGTGATAAAGAAGAGTTTGGTGATCTCCTAGATAAATTTACGATTGGAGTGTCTGATAAAGAGGGAAATTGTAAATGATGAGTTTATTTTAAATGAAAATGAAGCTAATCTAAACGAAAATATAATCAATGTGCAAAATATACTGTAAAACAAAAAATGGATGAGTTCTGCTGACCTGTGATGTTGCAGAAATAATCTGGAAATATATGCAAATTGTGGGAAACAATACACATGCGGCACAGTGCAGCAAATGTACAAACACGTACGGCATGTCCGCAGCCGTACAGCAGGATAATTGGATACCGCAATGAAAGGATTAAATTGCCAAAATAGTATTTTAGTTTATGTTATGTTTAAAATTACCTTGGTATTATAAACTTAAATATGATTGTTGTGACCACAATTACATACAACTCAATTTCTCAAGGATTTTTCCTTCAATTTTGATTTTGAAAAATCCATTGGAAAGGTTAAGAAATTGAGCACTATTCAAAATAAGGTTAGTAATACTTCCGTTAAATCAAAAGTGTATTCTTGGATCTGATATGTATTGTTATGAGAGTATATTGTATCTTAGTTTCAAATTTCTATCTTGAAAAATAAAAAATTAAATTAAAACAAATCATTATTATCTTTATTTATTCAAAATTAGGAGGTACCCTAGGTACTCGTCTAATAATTAACTAAAGTCTTTATAGTATCAGCCCATATGATGATTTGTAGTCCACACAGGAAGTAAATTATTCACTAATTAAAAATAAATTAAAAACATCACGATGACATAAGGATAATGAGGGATATATACAGCATATTCAGATTTCAGGAAATTTAGGAATTTTGGGTACCTATAAGTTTGTACTGTGGGTATATATTGGTATCAGCAAAAAGAAAAAAATCGGTTAATCCCCAATGCAAACATAAAAGAAAACATTCACGTAAAAAAATTATCGTATTTTAAATAAGAGTGAAAATATTCATTCAAGTACATTAAATTTTATCAAGGCTTTAAATCATGCATCTATCATTTGGGATGAGAGAACAAAGTTTAATAAAAGGAAACCAGAATACCTGTTGTACTTTTTGGTTTCTTGGCACTTTTCAATAAATATTAATGTCGACAGAGCTGAAGTACTTTAGGATATATGATATGCAGTCTCACGTACGTGTTGCCGTTCTTTCTTTATTTTATATAGTGTATACATTGTAAATGTTTTTCAGGGAACTTCAGTAAATTAACAATTTTAGAAATCCAAATCTGTACTTTACAACAGTAAAATTGGTAATGGCATGCATAAATAGACAAATAAATTTATCGCCTTTAATCTTAGCTCTTTCTATATATTTTGATTATTTGGTCAGTCGATAAAAAAGTAATAGAGTATTAGTTTAAAAAATTGTAAATTTTTGAAATACCCCGATATAATTTTATATAAATATTCATGTTTTATGTAAGTAGGTAACTGCATATTTAGAGATCTGTGAGGTAATTTTTTGTCTATTTCTAAAAGAATTCAGGTAAACTCACAACCATTCTGAAAAAATAAATCTATACAAATTAATAAAACTAACAGTAATTAAAAATTAGATCCAATTCTTAGGTTTTTTGATCACTTAAATAAAATTATTATGTCTAACGTTTCCATTCTTTTCATTGTTATTATAAATTATTTTGTGTGCTTGTGTGCTCAAATGCAACTTGAGCTGTCTGATAATATAGTGAATAACCATTAAACATTAGCTATTTACCAGTAAGAATTATTAACCATTGACCACTCAACACTACAAAGGCTTAACTTCGTCATTTCTTCATTATATTTAATTCAAGCGCAGCTGCACATTACTCGTCACGCCAGTTGATTTGAAAAGTTTGAGATTTGATACACTTGATATTTGACACAGTGCATCTGACCATAAGTGTGTGCTATTTTTGTAACTTTTTCATTTAATGAAAGAATGTATATAGATAATTAGTGAAAGATATGAACATTCCAACCATTTATGACATTTTATCAACTTCCGAGGTGAGCATGCGCAGAGTATATGATATGTTACAGTGGTTAATAATTCATAAATTCGATTTAATACAGGAGAAAATTGAAAAATATTCTTTTAATTTATACATATACAGGGTGTTCCACTTAAAACTCCCAACGCCGATTACTCGAAAACTAAGACAGGTATTAAATTTCTGTAAATGGCAAATAATTGGTGAGGTCAAGTGCTATATTTCGACTGATAATTGATACCGACGCCTTTAACGGTTTAGGCGTCGCGACGACCGGAACAGAATTTTCGATGGCAGGAGTTTTGAAAATAGAAGATACCAATAGTATATGTAATTTTGAGCTTTTTTAATTATTAAAATTTTTTTGTTTTTTTCGTTCGTTTCGGAGTTATTTAACATTGAAAGTTTAAATACCTTTTATTAAAATTTGCCTATTTAATAAATTATCTGCATCTAATAGGCTTTGACTATTCTGTTAACCTAATTTTTAACTGTCAAAACAGTTGTCAAATGCTTAGACATTATTAAGTTTTGATTTTGGTGTTTGTTTTTTTGTATTTTTTAAAGTTTGATTCACTTTTTTGAAAAAAAATGGTTCAATACACGAAACAAGAAAAGCTAGACATGGTGTTGGTTTACGGTGAGTGTAAGCGAAATGCGTGGCAAGCGAAGAATGTTTACGCACGGCGTTATCCTGATAGAAGAAAGCCAGATCATAAAACAATTTTGAATTTATGCAAAAATTTAATGAATTTTGGTGCATTTGAAAAGCCAAAACGGGAACGGTCAAAAACAGTAACAAATGATTTTAACGTTGCATTGGTTCTCCAGCAGATTAATGATAATCCGAGGATGTCTCTGAGAGAAATTAAGAGAAATACTAATATTTCAATTAGTTCTACCAGAAGAATTCTTAAACAAAATAAATACCATCCTTACAAAACGAAACTTGTACATAAGTTAGAGCCAGGTGACCCTCAAAGGCGCATGAATTTTTTGGCAAGATTTGATTATTTATTTGGCCGTGATGAAAATATCTTTAAAAGAATTCTTTGGAGCGATGAAAGTAAATTTCACAACAATGGAGTTGTGAATAGACATAATTGCCGTTATTGGACACAAAACAATCCTCGATGGATTACTGAAAGAGGTAATCAGCGAGTTTTTGGAGTAAATGTATGGTGTGGTATACTGAACGGTTATTTAATAGGACCCCACTTATACGAAGGCACTTTAAATGGTGATCGTTACCGAAATTTTCTTCAAAGAATATTGCCTCGACTATTAGAAGATGTGCCGATTGAAACTAGGCGGGACATTATTTTTCAACAAGATGGGGCCCCACCTCACAATGCGCAAATTGTATCAAACTATTTAAATGAACTCTACCCCAATCGTTGGTTTGGGACATACGGTCCACTACAATGGCCAGCACGGTCACCGGATTTGACTTCTCTTGATTTTTTTCTTTGGGGTCACTTGAAAGACGCTGTTTACGTAGAGCCTGTTGAGGATATGGCAGATCTCCAAAATAAAATCATTGCGTCTTGTGCTGCTCTAAATAGAAGAACTCTGCTAAGAACTACAGATTTTGAGTTAAGACGCCGGTATGACTGTTGTGTTCGGGCAAGTGGAGAAAATTTTGAACAGCTGTTATAAAATATTATATTTAATTTAGATTTTAGATTAAAAATTGACTATGTTTAAAACATTTATATTTTTTTGTTTAAATATTTCAGTGATATTGTTGTATTTGTTGTTCTATTTATGCAAATAAAAATGTTATTCATTAGCTGTCGTCTAATTTGTTCGTTAAATTCAGGTTACCAGAATAGTCAAAGCCTATTTGATAGACAATTTATTAAATTGGTAAATTTTAATAAAAGGTATTTAAACTTTCAATGTTAAATAACTCCGAAACGAATGAAAAAAACAAAAAAATTTTAATAATTAAAAAAGCTCAAAATGAAATATACTATTGGTATCTTCTATTTTCAAAACTCCTGCCATCGAAAATTCTGTTCCGGTCGTCGCGACGCCTAAACCGTTAAAGGCGTCGGCATCAATTATCAGTCGAAATATAGCACTTGACCTCACCAATTATTTGCCATTTACAGAAATTTAATACCTGTCTTAGTTTTCGAGTAATCGGCGTTGGGAGTTTTAAGTGGAACACCCTGTATATTCTTTTTTGAGTAATGCTGCTGTTGGCACAAAATAATTTTAGAGTCGCAAACCAAAAGTCCAAAAATAGTAAAGGATCAAAAACACATTAGTTGAAAATAGCACAATAATAAATCAACTGATCATTATATAGCTTGCTACGGAATTTTACACTCACCAAGCTTTTTTGCAGTTCCTGCATCTTATTTTTAGTATCAGACTACAAACTCAGCCATCGAAATAAATTTCTTTTTCTTTGATTGACAGCATAACATTGATTCTGCAGACAATTGCTAGCAGCAAAGTGTCCCTTGCAAGTGATCGGCTTTTATGGAAACAATAATACTCAAAATTTCCAAAACAACCAAGTAGAAACTCGATAACTTCAATTTTTATAGAAATTATGTTATAGAATATCACAAAATATTGCAAAATTATAAATTTTAAACAAACTGAAAAAATTATGTCTTCAACTTAGCAGAAATGCAGCTTTGCTGCCTTCGTTTGTATTTTATAACCTCAACTTCGTCTGCAAAATTATAAATTTTGCACACTTAAATGGAAAACTAAAAATTATATTATAAAAAAAAACTGATGTTTGAAATGTCACTTATTTGGCATCGTTGGATTCAGAAAATTATGCAGAATTCAAAAATGCAATAAATATAGGGCGTTCCATTTAAAAATCGAAAGTTTGTGTCACTTCCGGCGAAACAGGAAGTGAAGTCAAAAAGTGCCGCTTATTATGTATGTAGTATATCCTAAATTTCAATCAATTTATCTTCAAAACTAAAGGGAAAAAGGGGGTTATACCATGATCCTGTTACACCTGGTATACATGTGCATATGTGAACTGAAAAATCGAAAATAATGTTTTTTTTTTGGCATAGGAAAGTTAACGGTGTAAAGACAATACTATAATTTTGTGAGTAGTAGTCATCGGAATGTGACCGAGATTAGTATAATCTACATCATGAAAAAATAAATATTTTCTATGGGTTATATGGTTGAATAAAACCAATAAGTGTTTCAAATTAATACTTTTTTAAATATATTTGTTATAATTATACACATTACTGTAGCAATACAAACCAAATAACATTAGGGCAAAAATATATTATGATATAATTAGATACAATGTATACACTATAATAAATCGGCATCGGTAAATGTATTTTTAGGATTAACAACAGGCAGAAACATAACAGTCCTCAATTTAAATGGCAACTTGCAATTATAAAACTAATTTAAAGAAATTTAGGGTGAACCATCTGTTTATATGAAATTTGCATATGTTATTACTAGTGATATATGCAAATTAGGGATCGACCACAATATATGTATATACCGGGTACCCACGAGACTTCCCCTTCCTTACATTTTTCTTTATTTCCCAAGATAAAAATTTGAAATTAAGTATAGAATATTTGGCATTAAAATAGATTCTTTTGACCTAATCACTCCTAATAATACACTTCCATTTTAATCAGAAATATTAAAATTTTTTTTATTTAAATAGCACCGAGTATATTTTTTAATCTTATAAATTAAATAACCCTTTCGTTGCAGGAAACAGATAAATTTGAAAAAAAGTCGTGACTGTAGTGCGAAAACCGGATATTTATCAGGCTGGAGGCACGATTAATTCCGAAAAACAAACGATAACACACTTGTATTATGTTCATAGAGTACCAAAGTTCAGATTATTTAAATAGTTTAAATCCCACTACTAGATGGCGGTAATCAGGACTGTTAAGTAGAGTAACACATGGCATTCAATTTATCAGTGTTATTCAGATTCCTGTAAAGGGTTGAGTGAGCAAGAATTTTACGATTTGTTAATAAAAGGTGATAAAGAAGAGTTTGGTGATCTCCTAGATAAATTTACGATTGGAGTGTCTGATAAAGAGGGAAATTGTAAATGATGAGTTTATTTTAAATGAAAATGAAGCTAATCTAAACGAAAATATAATCAATGTGCAAAATATACTGTAAAACAAAAAATGGATGAGTTCTGCTGACCTGTGATGTTGCAGAAATAATCTGGAAATATATGCAAATTGTGGGAAACAATACACATGCGGCACAGTGCAGCAAATGTACAAACACGTACGGCATGTCCGCAGCCGTACAGCAGGATAATTGGATACCGCAATGAAAGGATTAAATTGCCAAAATAGTATTTTAGTTTATGTTATGTTTAAAATTACCTTGGTATTATAAACTTAAATATGATTGTTGTGACCACAATTACATACAACTCAATTTCTCAAGGATTTTTCCTTCAATTTTGATTTTGAAAAATCCATTGGAAAGGTTAAGAAATTGAGCACTATTCAAAATAAGGTTAGTAATACTTCCGTTAAATCAAAAGTGTATTCTTGGATCTGATATGTATTGTTATGAGAGTATATTGTATCTTAGTTTCAAATTTCTATCTTGAAAAATAAAAAATTAAATTAAAACAAATCATTATTATCTTTATTTATTCAAAATTAGGAGGTACCCTAGGTACTCGTCTAATAATTAACTAAAGTCTTTATAGTATCAGCCCATATGATGATTTGTAGTCCACACAGGAAGTAAATTATTCACTAATTAAAAATAAATTAAAAACATCACGATGACATAAGGATAATGAGGGATATATACAGCATATTCAGATTTCAGGAAATTTAGGAATTTTGGGTACCTATAAGTTTGTACTGTGGGTATATATTGGTATCAGCAAAAAGAAAAAAATCGGTTAATCCCCAATGCAAACATAAAAGAAAACATTCACGTAAAAAAATTATCGTATTTTAAATAAGAGTGAAAATATTCATTCAAGTACATTAAATTTTATCAAGGCTTTAAATCATGCATCTATCATTTGGGATGAGAGAACAAAGTTTAATAAAAGGAAACCAGAATACCTGTTGTACTTTTTGGTTTCTTGGCACTTTTCAATAAATATTAATGTCGACAGAGCTGAAGTACTTTAGGATATATGATATGCAGTCTCACGTACGTGTTGCCGTTCTTTCTTTATTTTATATAGTGTATACATTGTAAATGTTTTTCAGGGAACTTCAGTAAATTAACAATTTTAGAAATCCAAATCTGTACTTTACAACAGTAAAATTGGTAATGGCATGCATAAATAGACAAATAAATTTATCGCCTTTAATCTTAGCTCTTTCTATATATTTTGATTATTTGGTCAGTCGATAAAAAAGTAATAGAGTATTAGTTTAAAAAATTGTAAATTTTTGAAATACCCCGATATAATTTTATATAAATATTCATGTTTTATGTAAGTAGGTAACTGCATATTTAGAGATCTGTGAGGTAATTTTTTGTCTATTTCTAAAAGAATTCAGGTAAACTCACAACCATTCTGAAAAAATAAATCTATACAAATTAATAAAACTAACAGTAATTAAAAATTAGATCCAATTCTTAGGTTTTTTGATCACTTAAATAAAATTATTATGTCTAACGTTTCCATTCTTTTCATTGTTATTATAAATTATTTTGTGTGCTTGTGTGCTCAAATGCAACTTGAGCTGTCTGATAATATAGTGAATAACCATTAAACATTAGCTATTTACCAGTAAGAATTATTAACCATTGACCACTCAACACTACAAAGGCTTAACTTCGTCATTTCTTCATTATATTTAATTCAAGCGCAGCTGCACATTACTCGTCACGCCAGTTGATTTGAAAAGTTTGAGATTTGATACACTTGATATTTGACACAGTGCATCTGACCATAAGTGTGTGCTATTTTTGTAACTTTTTCATTTAATGAAAGAATGTATATAGATAATTAGTGAAAGATATGAACATTCCAACCATTTATGACATTTTATCAACTTCCGAGGTGAGCATGCGCAGAGTATATGATATGTTACAGTGGTTAATAATTCATAAATTCGATTTAATACAGGAGAAAATTGAAAAATATTCTTTTAATTTATACATATACAGGGTGTTCCACTTAAAACTCCCAACGCCGATTACTCGAAAACTAAGACAGGTATTAAATTTCTGTAAATGGCAAATAATTGGTGAGGTCAAGTGCTATATTTCGACTGATAATTGATACCGACGCCTTTAACGGTTTAGGCGTCGCGACGACCGGAACAGAATTTTCGATGGCAGGAGTTTTGAAAATAGAAGATACCAATAGTATATGTAATTTTGAGCTTTTTTAATTATTAAAATTTTTTTGTTTTTTTCGTTCGTTTCGGAGTTATTTAACATTGAAAGTTTAAATACCTTTTATTAAAATTTGCCTATTTAATAAATTATCTGCATCTAATAGGCTTTGACTATTCTGTTAACCTAATTTTTAACTGTCAAAACAGTTGTCAAATGCTTAGACATTATTAAGTTTTGATTTTGGTGTTTGTTTTTTTGTATTTTTTAAAGTTTGATTCACTTTTTTGAAAAAAAATGGTTCAATACACGAAACAAGAAAAGCTAGACATGGTGTTGGTTTACGGTGAGTGTAAGCGAAATGCGTGGCAAGCGAAGAATGTTTACGCACGGCGTTATCCTGATAGAAGAAAGCCAGATCATAAAACAATTTTGAATTTATGCAAAAATTTAATGAATTTTGGTGCATTTGAAAAGCCAAAACGGGAACGGTCAAAAACAGTAACAAATGATTTTAACGTTGCATTGGTTCTCCAGCAGATTAATGATAATCCGAGGATGTCTCTGAGAGAAATTAAGAGAAATACTAATATTTCAATTAGTTCTACCAGAAGAATTCTTAAACAAAATAAATACCATCCTTACAAAACGAAACTTGTACATAAGTTAGAGCCAGGTGACCCTCAAAGGCGCATGAATTTTTTGGCAAGATTTGATTATTTATTTGGCCGTGATGAAAATATCTTTAAAAGAATTCTTTGGAGCGATGAAAGTAAATTTCACAACAATGGAGTTGTGAATAGACATAATTGCCGTTATTGGACACAAAACAATCCTCGATGGATTACTGAAAGAGGTAATCAGCGAGTTTTTGGAGTAAATGTATGGTGTGGTATACTGAACGGTTATTTAATAGGACCCCACTTATACGAAGGCACTTTAAATGGTGATCGTTACCGAAATTTTCTTCAAAGAATATTGCCTCGACTATTAGAAGATGTGCCGATTGAAACTAGGCGGGACATTATTTTTCAACAAGATGGGGCCCCACCTCACAATGCGCAAATTGTATCAAACTATTTAAATGAACTCTACCCCAATCGTTGGTTTGGGACATACGGTCCACTACAATGGCCAGCACGGTCACCGGATTTGACTTCTCTTGATTTTTTTCTTTGGGGTCACTTGAAAGACGCTGTTTACGTAGAGCCTGTTGAGGATATGGCAGATCTCCAAAATAAAATCATTGCGTCTTGTGCTGCTCTAAATAGAAGAACTCTGCTAAGAACTACAGATTTTGAGTTAAGACGCCGGTATGACTGTTGTGTTCGGGCAAGTGGAGAAAATTTTGAACAGCTGTTATAAAATATTATATTTAATTTAGATTTTAGATTAAAAATTGACTATGTTTAAAACATTTATATTTTTTTGTTTAAATATTTCAGTGATATTGTTGTATTTGTTGTTCTATTTATGCAAATAAAAATGTTATTCATTAGCTGTCGTCTAATTTGTTCGTTAAATTCAGGTTACCAGAATAGTCAAAGCCTATTTGATAGACAATTTATTAAATTGGTAAATTTTAATAAAAGGTATTTAAACTTTCAATGTTAAATAACTCCGAAACGAATGAAAAAAACAAAAAAATTTTAATAATTAAAAAAGCTCAAAATGAAATATACTATTGGTATCTTCTATTTTCAAAACTCCTGCCATCGAAAATTCTGTTCCGGTCGTCGCGACGCCTAAACCGTTAAAGGCGTCGGCATCAATTATCAGTCGAAATATAGCACTTGACCTCACCAATTATTTGCCATTTACAGAAATTTAATACCTGTCTTAGTTTTCGAGTAATCGGCGTTGGGAGTTTTAAGTGGAACACCCTGTATATTCTTTTTTGAGTAATGCTGCTGTTGGCACAAAATAATTTTAGAGTCGCAAACCAAAAGTCCAAAAATAGTAAAGGATCAAAAACACATTAGTTGAAAATAGCACAATAATAAATCAACTGATCATTATATAGCTTGCTACGGAATTTTACACTCACCAAGCTTTTTTGCAGTTCCTGCATCTTATTTTTAGTATCAGACTACAAACTCAGCCATCGAAATAAATTTCTTTTTCTTTGATTGACAGCATAACATTGATTCTGCAGACAATTGCTAGCAGCAAAGTGTCCCTTGCAAGTGATCGGCTTTTATGGAAACAATAATACTCAAAATTTCCAAAACAACCAAGTAGAAACTCGATAACTTCAATTTTTATAGAAATTATGTTATAGAATATCACAAAATATTGCAAAATTATAAATTTTAAACAAACTGAAAAAATTATGTCTTCAACTTAGCAGAAATGCAGCTTTGCTGCCTTCGTTTGTATTTTATAACCTCAACTTCGTCTGCAAAATTATAAATTTTAAACAAACTGAAAAAATTATGTCTTCAACTCAGCAGAAATGCAGTTTTGCTGCCTTGGTTCGTATTTCATAACCTCAACTTCATCTCAGTTATGAAATGGTGCAACAAAATTGTTAGTTTTCCGCCTAGCTAAATACATTGAGTTAGAAGGTAAGGAGTAGTCATGCAGTACAAATTTTCTAAATAATGAAATAATAACCATTTATTTATTCTCTGGCCTTTCTATCGTGAAACTCTCTTATTAAGACACCTACGTCTATGGTTTCGGCAATTTCAATTGACAAAGTTGCCAAGTATGTCAATCTAAATTGACGATGGGAGATAGGCTTTTGTTAGCTTAAAGCTTTGAAAAACTTCTTTCCCCTCTAGCAACCATTACAGGTATAGTGATCAATAAATGCTATCCATACGTTTGGATACAGTTTTTGTATTTTACGATCTTTAAAATTAAGATAGGAGTAACATCATTTTGATCAGGAAAAAACGACTTTAACTTTAAGTTTTACGTCTTTTTCAGCACCATTTAAGTGGACTATAGGTAATTTATGACACTTAAAGGTGACTTGACTGCTGCCGAGAATGCAACAAGTCACAATGTACAACTGGATGAGCGGACAGAAATGGGTGCCCCTTCATTTCTGGCGCCCTACTCTAACTCCGCTAGTGTAACAAGATGGCGAAGTTATGCCACTTTTGATCATGTGACTGCTTCTCCTTTCATTCTAACTCAATGGTTAAATTACTATTAGTTTCTAGTTATTAAGGAACGCTGTTACTTAATTTTATATTGTCCTTATCAAATGCCCTAGAAGCCAGTAGAGTATGTATTTGTGCTATTGTCATACTGAATTGCATAGTCTGATGCTGCCTTAAGAATGACTCTGTAAGTGAAATGTTGTGCTTTAAATAGAAAAGAGGTATACTGTGTGCATAAAAGTGCACAAGTGGAAATCTCTGTTATTTAGTATTAACTGTTAAATAAAGTTAAACCAAACAATAACCGAACGAACCTAACAAGAAGAACAAATATAAATAGTGTTTTACATTCTATTTTAAAATAGTAGCAGCCACAAAGGAACATTCAAAATTCTATGTAATTTGATAATGTAGCTAACTAATTATAGATAGGTTCTTGTTAGAGATAAAATATATATTACGAAATACTATAGGTTGCAGTTTTAAAAATTATTAAGAAACTATATATATATCGCAGAGTAGCTAGCAATAATGTATCTCATATTCAAAAAATGAGATATTGCCAATAGCTTGCACGCAATCATCCACTGGAAGATCTATGGTTGAAATTATCTAAGAATAAAGCTTAGCAAAGCACTAAATTATTAATAGGAAGCAAAAGTTACAGTAGATGTGATCTTAAAAGCGTACAAATGAAACTTAAACATTACGAATAGATTAAATATCACGGCTTATGTATAAAAATTATATTTTAAGTCTATATTCAACAAATAATTCAGAATAAAGTTAATTCTTGTGGGTGAGAAAATTAAGTACTAGTTTTAAAAGTAAAGTCAATGTCTTATTGAAGATGTATATATTTTCTGTTAGATGATTTTTAAAAAAGTCTGAAAGAGGCAATTAAGCCTCTTTTTACTTTTAGGAAGCTCAAAATGTGTACAAACTGTGAAAATGAACACAAAAACAGTGTGTTTAATTATGGTGGGCGGAAATAATAGTTAGATTGCTTAAAAGGATATCCTCATATTTCGTAAATTTCTTCTACATCTCTAAACATATTCAAACAATATTTTCACAGTCTTTTAGAAAAGGCCGAAAAAAATGGTTTCAATTGGTCGAAAAACGAGGTATTTCGACAATTTCTTCTACATTCCTAAACCAATTCAAACAATTTCTTTAAGGGCTTTTAGAAAAGAGTTTTTTCTACTATAAGCCTGTGAAGAAATTGATTCAATCAATTGATGTAGAAGAAATCAATGAGATATGAGATTACCTTTTTAAAAAATCTAACCATTACTTTCGCTCACCTTAACAGGATTAGCTGTACGGGCCAATGATTGACATGGAATTCCTATGGGGCCATAGCGGTCATAAAGACCTCTGTGAGATTCATTTTCTACAAGTCTACCTTGCGAAACTGACTGATGTGTTTTTAAAAATAATGTATACCATAATATACCAATTGACCATTATGATAACTAAATGTTTTTTCAGTTTTATTGGATGAAATTATTTTCTATTAGCTTTGGAGCGATAAAGACAAATTATTTTAGGAGTAGAAATTGTCCAAATCTCTGTAGCAGTTTTTCGAAATATCACTGGCAGTTAATCTATTAAACAATAAAGTTCATAAGAAAATAGGGGGACAACATTCACAATACTTTTGTTTGTTAGGATAAACAAGACAAACACCCATAAACAGTATAACATTCACTATTATCGACGAAACCAACCAAAACACTAAATTGTTTCATATTTATAAGTTTTTAGAAATAGCGAATGTTACAAATTCTGGTATATCAAAAATTTACTTTATTCTGTAACATTGTCTATAGTTATATAGATATGACATTACACACATTTACTAGATTACATAAAAATCTTTGTATAAAAGCACACCATATAAACACTATTTAAAACGTACCATTATTTAAATGAACATAGGGTACAATTACATCATTTATACAATTTAGTTTTACCAATAATGGCATGAAATTATAATTGTTTTATTTATTCTGCAACAGATTTGTACTTATTTTTTTACAAACTTGATATTGTGTACATACTACACTATTTCATTTTACTACTTAGGCTTTTTTAAATCTGTTACAGTTAACAATCGACAGTGCTCAGAAATAAATACAAGATTGCTGTATAGGCTAAATATAATAATTTAGGATAAGCAGGAATGAAAGAAGAAAATATTCTTCGAAAATTGTAATTATCCAAAATGCCAAAGCCAAAATGTGCATTTATTTCTAAAGTACTGTCTACACACCTTACATTAAGGAATGTGTCCTCGTATTTATGATTAAAATTAAAAAATCAGTCTGTTTTAATTATAATCTTAATGTCACACATGTGCTCAAAGCTAATACATTATAATATATCAAACTATTATATAGGCACTGATAATTTCTTCACAATGTATATTATTAATTGTTTAAAGAAATAATAAATATTGCATTCTTCCAGGCGAGCATATAATGTCTGCTTTTTGAGCTAAATAGACCACTACAAAATAATGCCATAAATCTACAGGGCACTCACAAAATTACAACCTCTTTTAAGTAACTACAAGTGTGAACACAAGGTTCTATTTGACTACAGGATCACCTGATGAACCTTGTGTATGGAACTAAGTGTCACAACTCTGAGTATCAAATTATAGAGCAAAAACAGGGTCATCCCGCGTACGTTTTTATTTAAAATTATGTTTCAATAAAAAATAAATGTGATCTCGTAAAATCCCAACGTTCTCATTAACTGCCATTTGTCGCCGATAAAGTAGGTACTAGAGATTGTTCTGAAGCGCCTAGGTACAAAGAAAGTCGGAGTTTCAACCATGCGCAGAACATGATATCATTATTTGTCTGACCATTTATTCTTTGCTCTAGGGTTCCTCGTCAGCCGGAAGGTTGGTGCAAAGGTAATGCTCTCGCTTACGATACGGAGGGTCCCGGGTTCAAACTGCTAAGGCCGCTGAATTTGTTTTTCTTTAATTTTGTAACGATTAATAGATTTTTTCACAAATTCTTTTCTATGATTTTTTAAGTTAGGTTATTAGGTTTTTATTCTGCTTAAAATAATTTCATTCTTTCGTGTGTGTGATTTCTTTAGGCTAAGTTAGTAGGTTTTTATGCTGATGTTACAAAATTCGGTAAAAGAAATTTAAAGGTATCGTGATAGATACATGAAAATACTGTGACACATCACCTACAGCTAAACCTGGTTGATAAAGAAACATCTGCCAGTACTATGACATCACGGCACAGAATTAAAATTTCAAGTATTAAAATAAAATGCTAATAGATGATAAATTAAGACTTTGTGGGAACCTTTAAAAGCTGTTCAAGTGTATTAGAATATCACGATTTAGATGAGCAGGATGACCCTATTATAATAAGTAGACCACACACTAAAGCAGACAATAATAGGTTATATATTTATTCGATTATATATATGAATTCACACAGCTATAAAAAAATATTTATTTGTTTTGATAGCTTTTGACTTTTCTACATATTTATAAATATGTAGAACAAAATTCAGAAATTAGTTCGTTTCAGTATTCATACAAACCAAAAATTTGACTGATACCTAAATGAAAAAATAATAGGCCTGAAACAAAATGTTCTGAATTGAAAGTCTACATTTTGTATCTATAGTAGTGATTTTATCATCAGGTCTACGTATTATTATTTATATTAAATATATTAAGGCAACATATTTTTATTACTAAAATTTTACTGTTGACAATATTGCTTCTAAACATTATGTGGATTTGAATTGGAACACACGAAATTTGTAGCAATAGTTGTAAAAAATGATTGCTCACAATTCATTTCCACTAGTGGCACTAACTAAATGTGATATAAAAATTCTTATATCGGATGAAATGAAAGTGAAGAGAGAACGGCTGAAAAAATTGCACTAAATACTAAACGCATAAATAACATTACTTAATTATAGTGAGTAACCTTTCACACATTGTGTCAGAACTATAAAACCATAGTTTTTTAAAACTATGTTTACAGGTAGGTTTAGATCGCTCAAATATTGTTAACAAGATGAGAAATATTCACAACAGCTTCTTCATTTTGTCACCGAAAAAACAGCCTCAATTACAACCTCAGATTAAGAAAGAAATAGGTATAGAAAAATAATTTTGAACGGTTATCTGCAACGTAAATAATTTGTTCATCGTTTTGTTTACTTTGGAATTACTTTTCAACACAAATTAATGGGTTGTCTTTCAGAGGTGGCTGTCTACATCACATTTATATTGTGATGCATTATTTAAGATTTATTTGAAACACCCAGTGTATCATTTGAGTCAAAAATATGGTATTAATACATCACTAATATATTGCTTTTGTTTCCTCCACTTTTCGTCTCACTTTAGTTCCCAGTATTATCCATGTTGCATACAAGTACAGTTATTTTAAACTGCATTATTTGTCTACGTTTATTTCTTAAATTGAGGTTACAACAAAAAAGAAAACCCTGTATTATATCAAAATGCAATTTGTCTGCTTATTTGCTCAAACTTTAAAAATACTCGATAGGTATTTGATATTGTAAGTTTTTGTTACGTTGATTGCTAGATGTATGAAAGATTGATAATTGGAATAATAAAAATATGTAAGTTTATTAATTTGGAAAATAATCTTGAGCACTGAGCATTGTGTGAAATACAGGTAAATATATTTTTGCACAATTTTTTTAAACGTAAATCTTCGCACCTTAATAATTCACAATAAAAACATTCAATCTTTGATGTCATATTTTTAATGTGTATTAAATTTCAAACATTTCCTAAGCAAAATGGGGCAATAACCTGTAGTTTACCAGATAAAATTTACAGCTCTCAGGGTATAAACCTACGAATAATAAAAATGTATTCATGTGCACTGGGACAATCGACAATTTATTATATAATCTTTACAAAGATAGGTTAAAATCGCTGGCATAAAAACAAATAAAAATATGTTGCCCAATCATTATTATATATGTAGATATATTATGTGTCGTTATTTCTAGTTTGTGGAAGCATTAAAACTTTGTTTTTATTTACACATTACCTACTAAATTGCACAGTTTCTAAACTAACTAAATTTAATTATATACTTATTCTGATATGACACTAGAGACGTGAGCCTCCTTTTGACTAGAATTTAGAGTAAATAAAAAAGACTAATTCACCACCTTTTATTTGTTCCTTCACTTGAAATGAAAGAATAAATAGTCAATGCACCAACAAAGATAATATTTGACATGTAAGTAAAGTATTTACCATTTCTGGGTTCATTGGAAATAGCAACATGCCAGTTTTTAACATTATGCTCTGAATTCTTCACGTGTTTGGATAGTTCATTAAATTTTGCATTGGGCAATGTGACATGCTTGAATATTTGGCTCTGGTCTTTCTTTATTATCAGCGATACATTATTAAATGTAAACATTGTGCCTGACTTATGTCCAGGAATTAAGCGTAATTGGCTACATTTACTTTTCTATCCACTATAAATTATGTGCAACTGTGAATTTTGGATTTAATGATATATCTCTGGTAATAAAGAAAAACGAAAGCCACACATTCATATTGCCAAACTCAAAACATCTAACCAAACCCATAAAAATATACAGGGTGTAATATTAAGATATGACATGCTATTATTTCCAGGATGACTGGAAATGATAAATACTTTACTGATATGTCAAATAATGGTTTCTTATAGAGCATTTCTGGTCACGTGATTTAGACGCAGCTGTCCGAAGGGCATGTTAGATTAACAGTTCAAAATACACATATTTATGAAAAATATCTATTATAAAGTGTTTTAAATAAATCCTAGCATTTTTCAGAAATGTTTCGCTTAATTCTCCCCGGTTTAAAGACCTTATCCTGCTTCTCGACGTTCCTTTGACAGCTTGTTGTTACTTTCTCTGCAGCCATTTAAAATAACAGGAATTCTAAAGAAACGAATGTTGTCTCTTTCTCCTCTATTACCACAATTCACTACTGAACAGAACAAAGGCATTTTCGCAAGCAAATTAAAACAACGGTTCTTATAACATTCACACTTCAATAACATAGGAACCCAAATGAAAACAATGAGTTGTCTGCCCTCCACGCAAAATGGCGCCGACGACAGCTGTTGACAGCGTGATGTCAACCGAAAATAATCAATTGGTGCATTGACTATATATGTCATTTCGGTAAATTAAGACACAAACGAAAAATGTGAAGTAATGTGTAGTAAAATAATGTGAGACATACCTCAGTGACATCCAGTATAGGTGATAAAATTATTTTAAAAATAAATGTCAAATTGAACTGTATCTGTACAATTAACTTACAACTAGCAATATCAAAACAATCAAACGATATAATAAAAATATCATATAAGAGCATAAATGTGCTCATGAACACATGAAAGTAGCAAAATTCTATTACAAAAAGTATTAATAATGTGATATCAGTCTATAAAATTTTGCTATTTTATGAAAAAAAGAAACACTAATACTACGGATTACGTGGTTGTACAACAGTGTTGTTATTTAGGCGTAAAGGTGTCTCATTATTGGAATTTTCATCTGGTACTTGATTCGGATCAAATCCTGGGTTCAGAATTATATTGGGAACCAATTCAATTACTTCCTGTTCTTCTATGACTGTAATTTGTTAAGTATATCACTGATTATATACTTCAAATATTATAATATAAAATAACGTTACATTTCATGTTTACAGCCCGAATTTATAAAATGTAGCAGGATATGAGTAATGTGACAAAATTAGCTTATAATTCTTCTACCTATAAAAATATGCTAGTACTTTGGGTCAAAACAAACTGTTGGTTACAACTTGTAAAAGAAAGACTGAATATTTCCAAAGAGCAAAAATCTAATCGAAACATTTTAAAATGGCACAGGTAAGTAGTTTGGCCAGCAAATTGTATTCAATGCTTTAGGGATATTTAAGTATAGGCAACTGCATATAACTTATACAACTATATATAAATAAAATAAAATATTAAAAGAAACTAACTTATGTTTATGTTGATGTTATCCACTTGCTAGCCGAATTATTTTATCCTATTTAAAGTGTTTCAACTACATTTCATGTGGGGCCTTATATTATTAAGTTTTCGATTTCATTTCAATTGAATAGCTTCCAAAAAAATCCAATAGGGCGGAACAAAGTTAGACAGAACGTCCAAATAAAATACAGGGTGTTTCTGGAGCATAGGAAAAACTTCGGAAGTGTATAGTTTGGGTCAAAATAACGCTAAAAGTACCTGCAAATTTTTCTCAAGAGCGCCCCCTTTCGGAGTTATTCGACACTAAATTTTAATAATGTATTTTTACTGAGAGCTGATAAACTGCTCTATCAATTATAATCAAATTTGAATGGCATAGCCGGTAAGTAGGTATCTTTGATTCAGAAGTATGGTGGCTTTCACATCTTGTCTAGGAAGCCAGGGGTGGAACAACCCTAATACTTTTTACCCCTAAATTTTGACATTAAATATTTTTTGAAAGTCAAGGAATGAAATTTTAAATTCTTTAAATAATTTTTTAAAAACAAGATATTCTTGTCTGACATGAATAAAGTGAGAGACATAGACTGACATCTTCATATAGTGCGCGTGCATTGCATGACTAACATAACCTCAAATATTACATTTTTGCAAGTTTATACTCATTTCTAATGTTTCTATTTGCATTTCTATATTGGTAACTGTGTAACATTAATGAACCCTCTCAGATAGGATGCATATAATTTTTTTAAATCATTGAATATTAAAAACAGATCGTCAATTAAAGGTTGGATTTCCAGCCTGTAAATATCAGTACATTTTTAAAAATCAACGATTTAAAAAAAATCACATGCATCCTATTCGAGAGAGTTGATTAACGTTACACAGGTATCAATCTAGAAATGGGAATAAAAACATTAAAAATGAGCAACAACTTACAAAAATGTAATATTTGAGGTTATGTAACTCATACAATGCACACTAGGGTGGAACGAAAAATTTTTTTTTCTTTAAACTATTTTGACATAGGCGTTAAAATTTGCCTTTAGATAAGTAAGAACTATTCCCAGAAGCTGATCGACCTATCTTAGCATCTTCAGATTCCTCACGGGACCTAAACTTTAGAAATTTTCATGATTTTCAGGTTTTTATTACCTTCATTGATTTATTTTTCATAAACGAATTTCTATTTGACATAGTGCTTAAAATTATTATTAAGGTATGGTGAAAGACCCATCCAAGCCAAATTACTTTATTTTAATCTTTTCCGGTTCCTCATTATCTTTGAAAATCACGGTGTTTATGAGAATTATCCAGCAAACAGCGCGCTCGAATACAATCATGATCTAGGCGACAAGCGTCTATAAAGGCGAAGGGGGTGGGACATTGACAAGTTTTAAACGGCTTTCATTTGTTTCATTACTTCTACTGTTTTTAGTTGTGTGTCGACTGTCCGTCAGGTGTTGCAATATTTAAGTTATTATGGCAACTAGAATTGCAGTTCGTTGCGAGATATTTGGCCAACCTACATTATTAAATAACCGTGTGTTACCTACTTTTCGGGATATTATTTCACACTATTTATTTGTTCAGAATGATCTAAAATATAAATGTGCCGGGAAACATCCAGGTGTTTCTGAGATACTTAAAAACGTTGTACCGAGAATTGAAGAAATTTGGCAAAGTGCATCGATTCCCACCGTCTCTCACAATCGCATTTGGGATAGAGTAAAAACATTTCATGAACGTTATAAACAAATTCAAAAGAATTTAAAATCAGGGAAAAATAGTGCGATCATGCAAGTCAAAATAATAACTTTTAGAAGCGTCTAAATTATTTGACGTAGCATTTTGCAAGTGCGATTTTAAAAAATGTAAATGCGAGAAATCTAAAAAAGTGCCCTTGAGAGAGCAAGAATTTCTTACCGATCAGAGAAGTGGCTATAGGAGCAGTAGATGTAACAGCTACCAAGAAAATAAAAATTAGAGAAGAAAGAAAAGCATTGATAGCGTCCAGGGTACTGAAATTCCGAGCCGTGCCATCTTGTAGTCGTTCCGCCGTTAGTGAAGAAGTACATCTGCCCTTCAGCTCTTCTAATAGCGAAGATGAAAATGTTGAAGTTAATGAAGAAAGGGAAGATGAGTTTGAGCTTTCACCTATCTTGCCTAGTAAGTTTGCTTTGCTTAAGTTTTTTACTTACTTACAGTTAATTCAATGGGTTTCTTTTAGGTAATGATAATCCAGAAAATGAAGTTCCGACCCAAATGAGACTTAAATTGCCGCCTGTTGCACTTGCTTGTGATGGAACTGGCGTGTCAGATCGTGCAGCGGCTATAATTGCGAATGCAGTTTTGGAGGATATTGGCATGGAGTCCAAAAGCAACTCTGCAATGACAATAGATAGAATGAAAATCAGGAGAGAGAGAACATCTCAGCGTGGAGCCTGTACGAGTGTCGAAGCTAAAACGCCGATAAAAGGATTGTTTTTTAATGGTCGAAAAGACCACACACATGATAGAAACGCAAATAAACGAGAACGCATTCTGGAAGAACATATTTCTGTTATAAGTGAACCTGGTTCGGAATACTTGGGTCACGTAACCCCTGAGAGAGGTAGCGCTTTGCACATTAAACGGTCCTTAGTACATTTTCGGAAAGAAAAGTTTGACATGTCCGATTTGATTGCAGTTGGGCAGGACGGAACTGTTGTAAATACGGGAATAAAAAATTCGTCTGTTAGAAAAGGAGTTTAATCGTCCCATACAATGGCTAATTTGTTTATTTCATTTTAATGAACTTCCATTGCGGCATTTAATAAAAGAACTAGATGGCGGAACTTCAGGTCCAAGCGGGCTCAAAGGTGACATTGGACAAAAACTAGAAGACTGTGAAACTCTTTCTTGTGTAAAGTTTGATAAAATAAAAAGTAGACCCAATATCCCCTACAGAACTCATAAACAACACCAATAATTTTCAGCACGTTCAACTCGCAAATATGTAAATTTCTATACTGTAACATAAACAGCTACCCCAGAAGAAAATTAATAATAAACAATTTTATTGAAACACAAAAAATCGATTGTACTATGCTGGTAGAAGCAAAAACCTCAGAAAAATCCAGTACATCATACAAGAATTGGTCGGTAATACAACTTAATGGAACTCAAATTCACAACAAAACCAGAGGAGGCTCTCTCGTACAAGCCCAACCTAGTCTCGGAATCGGAAAAGCAAACCCTCCCACCATTAACTATTATCTTAACGAATGTATACATTTCACTGTCCCATTTGCAGATGACAAATTACATATATTTTTAGTATACATTCACCCAACGGCAAGAATCGAAGAAAACATATTCACAAAAGCATCTCTTTACAAATATTCTCTAATAATAGGTGATTTCAATGCAAACAACCGAGCCAAAAAAAGGCAATTAAATACCTTTCTACAGAACTCCAACTTCCAAAGGTGGGAAACTGCACCAACCTTCATAATGCCACATAATAACGATACCACTCCAGATCTTATATTATATACAAGTAATATATCAAATAATATCCTAAATGTAGAAGAAACCCCAGACCTGGGATCGGATCATCTTGGACTCATCTTAACATTAGACCTACAAAAGTCGACACAGAACAGCGAAGTTCAAAGGTATAACTTTTCCAAAACAGACACTAACAAAGTGAACGAAGGTATGCTATCATATTTGGAAGATTCGGAAGACATAGAAATTACCAGCCGACAAATATCAAACTTTAACGCTAAGCTAACGTCGCTAATTCTAGAAAATACGCCCAGGACAAAATATAACTATTATACACACGAACTTCCACCCTATATTATAAGGCTTATAAAAAAGAAAAGACAAATGTATCGGGAATACAAAGCCAATGGAGACCCAGACATGAAAACGGAGATAAATAGATTTAACAAAAACATTCAAGAACTAATCCAACAATTTAAAACTCACAAGTGGATAAGAGCATGCGAAAATATAAACTCCAAAAAAGGAAAAACTTATTGGCAAGAGATCAAAAAACTATCTAAATATAAAAACAAAACTGGAATTAAGCAAGTCATAGAGGAGAACGGTGAAAAATACGAAACACCTGCTGAAAAAGCATACATTTTTAGTAAACATTACAAGAAAGTGTACAAAAAATATGAAGATAACAATTTCGATAACATACATTACGACACCATTACCCAATGGTGTGAAACATATTTCTCAGAGTTACCACCAGTTGAAGAACACACTATAACAGAAGAAGAATATTTCGATATAATGCACCAAGGTAAAAGTACAGCACCAGGCCACGACTACATCACCAAAAACTTGTTAAGAAAACTAGACAAAAAAGTGCACCTACACATTAAGAAAATGTACGAATTTTGTCTAAAAAACCACTATATACCACCAGAGTGGAAAATCGGCACCATAATCACTATACCCAAGCAGAACCTAGACCATTCTAAAACAAACAGCTACAGACCGATCACGCTACTACCAGTATTAGGGAAAAATTTAGAGGAAATTATTAAAAACAGAATACAAGAAGCCATAGGAAATCAAATCCCTGGATACCAATTCGGATTTAAAATGGGTCATTCAACAATACACCCTCTTTCAATTTTAACCAACAATATAGAAACGAGCAAGCTTAATAGCAACAAGTCTGGTGCACTATTCCTGGATATCAACAAAGCGTTTGATAATGTGTGGTACGATGGTCTATTATTCAAACTTTATGAGATAGGATGTCCAAAATATATCATATTTTTTATTAAAAGCCTACTTACCAACAGAACGTTGAAAGTAAAAATCCTAAATACCCACTCAGATGAATTCACCCCCGAACAAGGATTACCACAGGGTTCACCACTATCACCACTGCTTTACAACGTTTACTGTTCAGATATTTACAACTACCAACACGACGACCCTGAGCACTTCGCTCACGATGGATATATCCTTCAATTTGCTGACGATACCGCCCTTGTATCCCACGACAGAACCACCACCAAGGTATCAGAAAATCTACAATCATTAATAAATACAACGTGCAGATGGTTCAACAAATGGAGACTCAAGCCAAATCCCCTAAAAACACAGTTTATTTTGTTCAACCACCACCCATCGGATAATTCCCCATCGCTGAACATGTATCAACATACTCTACATCCAGTAACTAAGATCAATTACCTTGGAATAACCTTCGACAACAAAATCAATTTTAATGCCCATGTTGAGCTCAAGAAAAAGAGTATCATATCGAGAGCCAAACACTTCCAAAGTCTGACATATAACAGGATGGGGATCAACATAGAGACAGCTAGTAGAATTTACAAGCTTATTTGTCGACCAATGATTGAATATGGACACGTTTTGTTTTTGAATTGCAAAAATCACGCATTAAAAAAAATTAAGGTGGCAGAAACAACATCAATAAGGAAGATAACCAAAATTCGACATCCTCTCAACCCGCTGCACAACCCCCCCAACCGTCTTTTATACCAACAGACTAATATAATGCCTATAGAAGACCGTCTAATCCATCTATCTAAAAGATTTTCCCAGATACCACAAAATCTAGAGAGAATCGAGAAATACTGCATTAGAAGAGACCCAGGAATAAGAACGGTACATAAGCACCCGAAACAAACCCTATTAGAAAATCTACAAAGATTAGCCAATAACAATTAATCAACACCGAAACATTCTATTATTGTTATAATTAAAGTTAATATTAGTATAAGTATAACAGCTATCACATAAAATATTATTTATTGTATCATAAAATTGTAAAATATTATGTGTTTATATGTAATTGTAACAATAGGCTGAAGGACCTAGGTCAATGGCCTGTTGAATCAGTTTGTGGTTCAATAAAGTTCATTTATTATTATTATTATTAAAAAGTAACCTTCCAAAAATCGAGAAGAAGGACTATGATCTAAGCACAAATCAAAGATATCTTTTGGAAATAGTTCAATCAATTGAATCAGGTAGCATGTCTGCTTCTCTTGCATCAAGACACCCAGGAAAACTCTCTCATGTACGATGGCTTACTACGGCCAATAGGATATTAAGGCTTTACCCATCAGAATATCTTCGTATTTTGGTAAATTACGTAATGAAAGTTTACGCCCCATTCATTGCATGATCGCACTATTTTTCCTTGATTTTAAATTCTTTTGAATGTGTTTATAATGTTCATGAAATTTTTTTACTTTATCCCAAATGCGATTGTGAGAGACGGTGGGAATCGATGCACTTTTCCAAATTTCTTCAATTCTCGGTACAACGTTTTTAAGTATCTCAGAAACACCTGGATGTTTCCTGGCACATTTATATTTTAGATCATTCTGAACAAATAAATGGTGTATAATAATATCCCGAAAAGTAGGTAACACACGGTTATTTAATAATGTAGGTTGGCCAAATATCTCGCAACGAGCTGCAATTCTAGTTGCCATAATAACTTAAATATTGCAACACCTGACGGACACTCGACACACAACTAAAAACAGTAGAAGTAATGAAACAAATGAAAGCCGTTTAAAACTTGTCAATGTCCCACCCCCTTCGCCTTCATAGACGCTTGTCGCCTAGATCATGATTGTATTCGAGTGCGCTGTTTGCTGGATAATTCTCATAAACACCGCGATTTTGATAATGAGAAACCGGAAAAGATTAAAATAAAGTAATTTTGCTTGGAGGGGTCTTTCACCATACCTTAATAATAATTTTAAGCACTATGTTAAATAGAAAATCGTTTATTAAAAATAAATCAATGAAGGTAATAAAAACCTGAAAATCATGAAAATTTCTAAAGTTTAGGTCCCGTGAGGAATCTGAAGATGCTAAGATAGATCGATCAGCTTCTGGGAATAATTCTTACTTATCTAAAGGCACATTTTAACGCCTATGTCAAAACAGTTTAAAGAAAAAAAAAAATTCGTTCCACCCTAATGCACACGCCTTATTTTAGAATAAAGTTCCTGGTAAAATTATTTGGCCTCCAAATAATTACCCACTGCTATTTTGTACATAAAATGCATGTTGGCATATTTACCAGATGAAAAACTTGTTATGCCAGTAAATCACTATTACAAGTCGAATTACTTACAACTAGAATTAATAAATCGGAATATTTCCTTAAGAAATAATATAATTTTTCATTTCATTATTTATCAAATTTGACATTTACATTTATTCAATTGTTTTTTCACAATTTTCATGCGGTTATATTTCGTGTCATTCAGAATATCAGTTTTCTTAAAATACTGGAAAAACTATTAGTCGTAGAGAAAAGTGAAGAATGGGTAAATAGAACAGAATAGAATAGAAATTTATTGCGTAATGGTGACTTTACAATTTGTCCAAAAATTTTCAAAAATTCAAATAATAATGATAATAGTTTAACTTTGTAAAAATAATAAATTTTTTTGTTTTAAGTAAATGTTGTCTCATTCACTTCCTTTTTCCTTTTTTTTAATTATTAGCAAAACTCATTAATTTGTTTGTTAAAATTTTATAAAACTTTCTTAAATAAGTGTGTTTAATGCTTTATAAGTGTGCAAAAGATGGGTGCTGTTGGTGCACCCATCTCGCACTATTTGCTTATCCTGAGGGAAAAAATGGACACAACTTTGACCTCCCAGAGAGCTTGCAATTTTTAATTAAAATTGATTCACAAAACATTTTTGTAATATTCAAGATCTAACTAATCTTTTTGCAAAAAAGAGCAACCAATTTTTGCAAAGCATGGCTGTGAATTATTACATTTTTATTTTTTAGCTGTGTTCTTGCAAATTAAACCAATGAAAACTTGATTAAAACAAGCACATTTTAAAAATAAGTAATGAACCTACAGTATGACAGTACTATCTAATTTTCAGACCTCATAAAATTTATTTATACACAATGCAGTTTTTTTTGCAATAACTTTGTTACCACTAGAGTGATTTTAATTTGGAAAGTCTCTTGATGCAGGGATTTTAATTGTGCACACCCATTCTTCACTTTCCTCTGCAACCGACAGTTTTTCCAGTATCTTAAAAAAACCTTTAACCTTTAAGGGTGAAAGCTCTTGGGTGCCCTAGAAAAAAAAATAAAGGTGCTTTTAGTTTTATTTTAACCCAAACTATTGCCCCACCCTGAATATTCTATATCTTAGAATTTTATCTTAAAATTATTGACCTGTTCAAGTTACATAAGAATAATAATAATAAATATTTTATCTTACTTACCCCCCGGGATACGACATTCTTGATATAACAAAAAGCAAGTCCCTAACCCCAACAAAATCAAAGTACCCATCACAATTCCCACAGCTACTGCCCATACTTTGGTATCAAACTTCTCCACTCCATCTAAAAAATGCCTAGCCAATTCTAAAAGAAAGCATTACATATTTATTTTTGTATTAAAAATGGGATGATCTATAACTTTAAGCTAAACTGCAGATTGAATATTTTTTTAATTCTTGTTTTTGGACAAGAATATATTTATCATTTACTTTAACATTATCTGTATTCTAAGAAATAATTAGGGCTAACAGGCTTCGTTTGGTCACCAGAGCGCGCCACTGAAATGTGAGGTATCTGTCAAAACGTATTTTAAATGTTATGAACGTACGATTTGTTTTATTTGTGTATAAATTGCTAGAGATATCAATTCTTCCAGTTTCTTTGTATTCTTTTAAAAACAAAAGGAGGCCACAAATTTTCTTTTGTGACAAAACTTTCTTAAAGAAATGGTTGATAGTTTGATAGCAATTCGCCGAGATAAATTTGTCAATAAGGCATTCATGTGTCTACAAAAACATTTCAATCCCGAAAATAATATATTACCAAAAAAATCTATAAAGAAAATCATAAGTAATTTATTAATTTTTTATGTTTTTAGTATGCTCATCATTTCATGATCCTTATGCTACTTCGCAAACATAATGTAATAATAGACATTCTTATAAAAATCCTCTTATAAAACTGTTTTATCTTTCAGCTACTCCTTTCTTAAAAAAAGAAGCAGTGCCAAGTAAATTTCTGTCATAGTCTTGAAGCCTAGTTAATAAAAAAAGCTTGTATCAAATAATAACAATATATTTACATAAAAATAAGAGTAATAAGTTATTTATTTTTTAAATGACTCTTGTATAAATAATTGAACTTATCCACAGTGTCTAAAATCTTCAAAAGTAATTTCACTTTTTAAGAAAGATGATGTGAATGACAAGAATAATTATCAACCTATATCAATCAAACCTACATTCGGAAAGATAATAGGAAAAGCCCCATTTCAGTATCTCATTAGGTTTTTTGAAAATAATAATATTCTGTTAAGTTGCCAATTTAATTTTTGCTCCAGCAAATCCACAACTGATGCAATTAACAAAATGGTGGAAAGTATACTAGCATTTGAAAATAAATGCTTTGCTGGAAGTATCTTCCGTGATCTGTTGAAAGCATTCGACTGTGTGCAGTATGATATTCTGGTTGATAAACTTAACAAACAAGGGATAAGAGCTGCAGCAGCTGTAAATTTCACAAAATCACATCTTACTGGCCGAGATCAAATAACTCTATACAATGTAGTATCGTTGTCATTAGGAAAAATAAAATTCGGAGTACTTTAAGGTTCCGTACTTGGGCCACTATTATTTTTAATATATATTAGTGATCTGCCTAATCATATAAACAACACGTCATTAATATTCTTCGCTGATGCAGCTGTCACAGTTGAACGCTTCTGACTGATTTAGTGCAAACAAATTGCATTTTAATGAGGCAAAGACACAAACTATATTTTTTCAACAAGGGGCTTATATAATTTCCAAAATGTAACATTTCTAGGACTGGATCCACATCTACGTTCGAATCAATAAGTTGATTATCTTTCTGCTAAATTACCTTAAGTTGTGTATTTGAAAATAAATTGAATGACAGAACTTCCTCAAAATGTTAAAATAGTATATTTTTATTTATTTAGAAGTGTATTCTCTTACGCTAAATCAACAAATATATTTCGCAGAAAGAAATCCAGGCACAAGACGTCTGTTTAGAATACACCAGATTAGTTAAAATCCAGAATGCAATAAATTGTCACGGTCCAAATTTTTCAAATAAGTTACCACCAGACATCAAGCAGTTATCGGAAAGAAAATTTCATGCCAAGATAAAACAAATTTTACCGAATAGAGTGTACTACTCATTTGACGAATTTTTGTCTGATGTTTTATGTTAATATTTCTAGTGTTCTTATAATTAGTTTGATGTTTGTTAAACAATGTAATGTAATATACAATATGTGTACTCTTTGACTTATGTGAAGCCACTGGGTATTAACATCAATAAATTATTATTATGATTACTACAAGTACTATTATTTCAAGAAGAATTCATATTGTTTTAGAAATATTTGCAATCTTTACAAAATACTTTTTCTACGGGAGTTAAAAAACTAATAAAATTTCTTTGTGCGTAAAATACAAGTTTATCGTAACAAGGAAAAAGTAAAGTGTAAAAAGGGGCACAATTATTTCATTTTGCCATAAGTTTTTACTTGGTACGTATTTTATATGAGAAACTATCGCAAAATTGCCAATTAAGTTGTGATTGGGCAGTGGAGAAGTTTGGCTTCGCTCTGCCCAGGCAGGAAAATAATCGATCATTCGGTAGCATAACGTATTGGACTATGCAGTCTATTTAATTTGTCATTTATTTGATAATTTAGTATTGAAATATGTCATCACCTCTGTATAGTAAAGGCTATCCTTAGAAGTCAAGTACGTGAAATAGTCTCTGCAATATATTAGAATATTAGAAGTAATACAAAATGGTGTGTGGTGAATCAGTTATTAGTTAAGTGAATAAATTCAGACATGCTAAAATTTTGTTCTTTCTTAATGTGGAGAGGCAGATAGTTCATAAACTTTATACCCATATGATGGTGATTTTTTATACAAGCTAGTGTTGTGATGTGTCAGACTTAGAAGGTTTTAATGTCTAGTATCATAGCTGTGAGTTATTGTAAAGAACTAATATTCTTGACAGTATGTAGTATACATTTATATATGTAAATGCAAGGATAACTAGCCTGAATAGACAGAAAATGTATCGACATGTAATTTTTACCTTGTTCTTTATATATATCCAAAGTTGTTCCATACACTTCTGTTATTACGCCTCTTCCCAGTTGATTTGTTGCCCAAATTCGAAACTGGTAAGTTGTATTTGGTACCAATTTGTAAACTTCAATTTGACGCTGCAAAATAAAAAAAAGTCAGACAAATTATCATTCAGGTCACTTATGATCATTTGCATTATGCTCGATTAGCTTAGCTTTGATCCTGCATCAGATACCAGAGAAACTGTTCTTCTGACAATATTTCTACGGCATTTGTTCAGGACGAAAGTTAATCTGCTATATTGCAAGTGCTCATTACCCATGCACAGTTAACACAAAAACAATGCAGCACATAAAATTAAAATGATATAAATTCATTTTATATACTGGGTACCCACGAGACCAGGTGCACCTCCACGGTTTTGTTTATTTTTCAAGATTAGAATTTTAAATTAGTGTACAGAATATTTGGCATATAATAGTTATTTATGATATAAGCGTTAAAAGTAATATTTTAATTTGTGAGTGAGGAATGGGCGAGGCGATTGAAGCAATCCCACGAATAAAATAAAATCACTTTTAACATGTATATAAATTATTTTTTGTATGAACACTACTAAAAGCATCACTGAAAATCTGATTTTAAAGACATAATATCTGTGTATTATTGCAAAATTTTAAAATTTTGTATTGGTATTTGTCTGTCAAAAATGACATTGTGTCATGAAGTTAAACAATCGAGGTATTCAGAGACGTTCACTGTAACTAAGGTAATGAAAATGTGTTTGTTTGCCTCTATGTTTTGTTATTATTTAGCTTTATTTAACACTTAAATAAAATCGCTTCAGTTCACCTCATTCAACTGTAGTTTATCTCAGGCAGCTTAAAATAGTTAGAATTTGTTAAAAAATGTGTGATAATGAAAAAAATTCATTAAAACTGAAGAAGCAGCCAACAGTACGAGATTGCCTACAATCGTTTTATGGAATGGTGCATAAGTAAAAGTGTACCAGGCAAAAATAATGAAAATGTATTCTTGGCGTATTTTGAAGACAAATTTAAAGCATTTAAGTTTTAAACATTTTGTTCGAACTACTCTATGATCAATGTAATGCTGAATATAAGAAAAAATCACGACACAAGCAAGTATTATAAGTTTATATCGTTTTTGCAATGGAAGGGTGAAGGATACAGACAAAAAAAATCAAAATACTAAGGAGCAGGTGCATACTTTTTTTTATGGAAGCACCAGACAAAAAGTATTTAGTGCTAGAAGTGGCTACGATTTTCGGCATATTTGGAGTTGTTTTTGCGAGGAACTGTGCCACTTGACTTTAGAAGACATCGAGGATAAGGAGACTGTAATAGTTGTAAATATATCCGACACAAAAACCAAGATAACATGAAATTTTTATTATTGGTTGAATATATCTATATTATTATGGAAAGTATGTAGCTCTTTATCCAAATAGTACTAATCATCGACTGTTCTTTAAATACGGAAATAAGAGGTGTATGAAAAATGCTGTTGGAATAAACACGTTCAGAAAAATGCCTGCAGATATTGCCTAATTCCATAAACTTCCAGATCCTTGCTTATACACAAGACCCTGTTTTTGCCGGTCTTCGGATAACTTGCTTGCTGATGCTGGTGCAAATCTTACAACCATTAAAACACATTGGGAGGTGAAAGTCCAATAAGGCGGAGGAGGTATATATAGAAAAATCACTGGGAAATAAGAAAAGCATTGCGATGAAAATTTCCCAAATGATATTATTACTCAGTGGCGCGGTGCTAAGGTGTTTGACTTGCGACCATGGAGTCCCGGGTTCGAATCCTGGCCAGGATATGGATGTTTAGTGGAGTTTTTCATGTCTTACCGACACGGTAGCAGCGAGCTAGACCGCTGTTGAGTGGCACAACATGTCTGGTTGAGTGGTAGAACAGCAATAGCTGAACTCCACCAGGATGTTAATATAAATAAGGCTATTAAAATAAAACAATAAATTACCACTTCGAACATACCGACCGTCATGTCTTGTAAAGAAGTTACTGCCACAGGTACTGCAGCTACATTAAGTCTGATCATGGTATTTCAGTTTTCAACTGTTCTAATTGTACAGTGCACATTAATACTAATTAAATCTAAATGTAGTCGTTTTTGAAAATAAAGCTTATTGATTAGTTATATGGATTTTAAATGTTAAATTAACTTTTAACACTAATGTTAAAAGTAACTCACTTTTAACACAAGTTTAAAAGTAGCTCACTTTTAATACTGATGTTATAAAATGACATTTTTAACAGTTAGCAAATGTTAAAAAGTCTACTTTTAGTAGTATAAAAATACACTTTTTAACCTAACCAGGCCCAAAAATACAGTTTCGGTGTTAATTTAAACATCTGCCAGATGATATTAAAAACATACAGAGTGAATTTACAGCTAGCTATTAGTGATTTCAGTTAAAAGGGAAGTGTATTTCTGCGTCTGGTTAACTCAAAGGGTGTATTCTTAGGCCAAATAGCTGGTATCTTATTACTAAATTTTGATCTTGAAAAATAAAGTAGAAAGTGGGGGTGTACCTGGCCTCGTGGGCACCCGATATATGTATATTTTGTGTCTATATCCACCTAATAAATCATATTTTAAGGTAAATAAAATACAAGACATAAAGCAACAACTAAGCTACACCTGGTGAAACTTACAGAGTTAGGCGTGATATGGTTAGGCGAAATGGGTATCCAACTGTCATTGGTGTAGGCTAAGCGATATTGAGCAGTGAAATTAATAATAGGATAACCTCCATTGCCCTTAACTTCCCACAAAATCAGGGCAAGTATAGTACTTGGTCTTACATAAACGTTAACCAATGCAGGTGGAGGAGCTAGAAAACAATTTTCAGTATTGCGCTCCTTACATAAACTCATTCATTTTTTCTAACAATCAATAAGATTCAAATAAACCAACAGATATTTGATCAAATAATGAACTGTATATTGTTATTTCTTGAAAAAAAAATTACACTCTGCTTTTTGATTCACAGCAAATGTCCTAATCTATTCACAGAGATTCTGGATGAATAAAACTAAAGTAAACATTATATTTTTCTCTTGACACAACTTTTCATATAATTATAGAATACTCTTCGTAGTTCCTTTGTAAATAATGTTCATTTAAAATCTTTTAAATTTTATGATTCCGATTTACTTGGTGAAAAAAGTTAAAAATAAAGTATAAATGGATTGACATTTAAGCTGTTGTGGTCTCGAACCAACAACTCTTGGAATTCGAGTAAAAAATTTAGCCATTAGACAGACCATCACTCATAATAGTCATAATAAATGTACCGAGTTAGATACCATATCTTAACTGATGTATGATTATGAAACGTATATTAGTAAAATATATAAATAAATAAATAAATAATGATAGGAAATAGCATTTCCAAGATTTCAATTATATTACAAAACATGAAAATTAAGAAAATAATTTTTAGGACTCTTTCAATGATTAATAAAATGTATGATCTAATGCAATATGCTCTTCATTTTGTATATGCGAGTATAAAAACACTGCATGGGTTTCGAATGTATTGAATCTTGTAGTTCACATGTAATATTTTGTATGAAATATAGCAAGCCGAATTGTTTATGCACATCAGTCTTGTTATAACTATTTATTAACTGCTAAATCGTGAAAAGTGGAAGTAATAGATGGAAATACGAAAGGTGCTGTATATAGAGCGCTCTTTAATTTTGATAACACAGATGATTTTAATATACCTACCATAATTATCTTAGCTCAATACATTGTTTTTTGTTATCTTCAGAATAATGTTAACATTTTTTTAATTCTGTTGCAAGTAAATATGGAATTTGATTCCAGTCTTTCTCATTTTTCTTTCAGATCGTCATGTGGATGAAAATATTCTATGTAAAAAGTGTCCTATGGACCATTCGGCTAATTCCTACCCTACTACCTTTGTCGAGGTTTAAAATGGAGGTAGGAGTGTGTAGCAAAAATATGGTCTGACGAGATTTCTCGCAATTCATTTTCAGTAAATATTACCGTTTTTTTTTCATGAAAGCACATTTTGAAATTTTACATCTTGCATGTTTCTATTTTAAAGATTACACTGAATATGTCTGCAGTACAAAGAGATTTTAATACACATTTCTCCTGCAATTGCATCTGATGAAAAAACATCACTGAATGTTCAGCAGAAAAATGCAATCTGAAAAATAACAATTTATTATATCACAGCTCATACAGAGACTTACAGATGAAGGAACTAATACAATTACTGTTGAAGACGATTGCTACTTGATTGATCGTTTAAACTGCAATCAACAAATCTCATCAACATAAGACTATCTTTGGACAGAACATTGACCTCCTCGTGCTCATTATTACGCTTGTTCCTGAAAATCAAGATATCGATTTCGTGGAGATGTTAAAGAGTATATAAAGGAAAGGATGTACTGTCGTGAGCAAAAAAAAATAGGACGAGTCTTATAACATATTTTTTCTAAAATATAGTTGTGTACATCTAGCTTTAATTTTTGTGACATTGTCAGTTAGTTGTCAGAATTCATTGCAAGTGTGTCAAATCTAATATGCCCCATATAAGCAAATTAGTTAAAGCTGGAGTTATTGCTAAAGCCGAAGATGGATGGTCAATAAGACAAATTGCACTGCGTTATAACACTAACAAAAATTCTCTGTTTTACATTTAAAAAAAGTGGAGAATAAATGGTACGATTAGTAGAAATCTTGGATCTGGGCGACGAAGGATAACAGCTCAACAGATTTGCAATTGGTAAATAAATTTGTAGAAAATCCATTTCACTCAATAATTCAGGCTAATTCAGGCTGCTGAAGAAATGAATTTTCCTGGATCGAGTAGAATTGATCGCCGGCGAGTAAGAGAATCGGAGCTACGCTATCATCCAGCAGTACAGAAATACCCACTTAAATCTAAATATAAAGAAGCTCGACTGGGATTTGCGCTTGAATTTTTAGTGCATGATGTAAATTTTTGGAACAATGTAATCTTTACAGTTGAAAAAACTTTCGTCTACACACAGCGGTCGTATTTGTGTTTACCGACTTCAATGAGAAGTATATATCCAACAATGACAAAAGTGGTAAATCTTCTGCTTTAGCGATAACTACAGCATTACAATAAAAAATATAAGAACTGTTTTATTTCGGCTACTCATTACATATTCAAATAGAGACTGATTTACATTACAATAAAATAGTTGTCCCATTTTTTTTTTGCTCACAACAGTACAGTTGTTTTGAGAAACTGTAAAGAAATTGTTCCTTTTGCTCATGCTTTTAGAAGTTGTGACACCACTTCTTCTTTTTCGGCAAAGGCACAAACAACAACTATGCTGAATAACTGGAAACATTTGCAGGATATTGTCCCTATATTCAACAACCCCTATAGACAAAAGTAGAAGTCACAAGTTATGAATAGTAATTTAAACTTGCATTATACAAGTCGCCGAAAAAGAAATGATCTATAAATCAGAACAGATTTATTTTATTTCAGCCAGTCAATTGAGCAGTACCGCCATTTTATCAAGACTATCACAAACATTTGCATTTTCTTGAAAACATTCCTATTGTGTCTTTCATCAGATACAATACAAGATACAAGCATGGCAAAGAATAAATCTAGAGCCTGCACAATGGAGTTGGAAAATATGTCTTACATGTTCTTACATTATATCACTCATTTTAATAACCAAAGCATCAGCCCCGGTTTCCATTCTCCAACTTACATCCAGTAACTTCAAAATGGGTTGTGGAAAACGATGCAGATGTGCTAAAGTTGGATTGTGTTGCTAAATCATGTGTTTTAATTGTTATGGAGAAGTCTGCTTAAATTGACAAATCGAAGAGGATTTAATCGAAGGTCATACCAATGAATAAAGTCAAACGAAATTGTAGTGGAATAGGCCTACAGGGGAATCCACTTGAAAAATAAAACGCTTTAAGAGCTTTACCTCCAGGTTGGCATGGAAATGAGCCCAAATTACAAAATGCACGTTCACAGAAAAAACGTTAAAACTTGATGAATAATCATAATCATTCTTTGACGGTAAAGTAGCCGTTTAGGAGATATTCGTTTACCATTGCACACTCCAAACCACCCCTCACTGTGAACATCAATTGCAAGAGTAGGGTAGCCAAATGATTCACATGATACTTTTTATGTAGAATATAATAAAGAATATTTTCATTCTTATTCTCTTTCTCATTAAACAGTTTAAAAGAAAAATGAGAAAAACTGAAATCAAGTTCGCTCTTAGGGTAGCTTTTGGTGACACAGGGGAGGTTTCATCCATAGATGAGATGGGAACCCTTTTGATCTTTATTTCTAATCCTATGAATAACTCGTGGGCAAATTATGAAAGATATATACATAGATTATTTCTTCTAAAAATCTCTAATTTTCTTCAACTAAAGTAAAATATATTTTCTTTGATATTTGTTAAAAAACAATCATAAGAAAACTGAAAAATGGGGAAGGTGTAAAGAAGCAAATGGAATATTATTGATAAAAAGAATATTTATTAGTTGTACCAGTAATAAAAGTCAATACTGATGGTATCGAAGAATATGGCTACCTATATATTTTTTCTTAATACTTATTAATATTTTCTGCATTCTTTAATTTTTTTGCCACATCAACCAGGCAGAGGATAGAATTGTTAATGGTTCAGAAAAACCAAATGATAGTCTGCAAAGTTGAAGCCTATAAAATGTTAATCTGATGTCTCATGTATCAGAAAACATCTGTCAAAATGTCGGGAATAAGAAAATTATATAAATCTACTTTCTTTCTATTATTTTTCAAATATTAAGTATATAACCAATTTATTAATTTCTACTAAAATTTAAAGTACCAAATAAAATTTATATTGTATATAAAATGAAATGTGATTGTGAAATCAGTATTATTAATATTTTTTAAGTGATATGGATCTCAATTGAAGTCCTCTGGGCATTATGGCTTGTAGTAAATTATTACTTATAGATATTTATAATAAAATCTGAAATAATATTGTACCTATTCTTTATTACACATACCAACTTTAGAAATATATAAATAATGTATCGTTTTGCTGTACTCGGGAAAGTACAACTAACATAATAAAAATTTAAATTAAATACGAAACTGTAACTGAAAAATTTCCATTTCTTTTAATGTAAAAATAAGTGTGCCCTAGATTAACAGCATTAATGAATAATGCGTGGATACATAATAAGTTCAAAAAGAAAAACCAATAAGTGAGAGTCAGATTTGCATGCCTGTACTGTAAATAATAAGTATATGAATTTGTCTATTAAAATAAAAAATATTGGTTAGATAAACATTTTAAATGTATGAGTATCTGACGACCGATAAAGGTAGCAAATATAAATTTGCCTAAGATTTATTGAAAACGTTATTATAAAAATGCTCCAATAAAAAGATATCCATATCTTTTGTTTTATATTGCAGATGACTTCACAGCTAACCAACAAAGACAATGTAAACAAATGGAACAACAGAAGTACAATAAGTAGGTATATAATTTAAATAAAAAACTTACTTCTCACTGTTACATTAATCCGTGCTTTAACATCTGAATTGACAACATTTTCTCTACTACATGCGTATATCCCAGAGTCATTTCGGTCAACTTGCATAATAAATAACGATCCATTCTCTAGAACTTTCATACGAGATTGTCGCTGATCGTCTCGTCCTTCCCTTATCCACACAACATCTCTGGTACGATGAATTGGGCATGGTATTGTTAAATTACGACCTAAATTTACAGCTTTGTTTTCTAAGGTAGATCCTATAACAATGTTTACAATTAAGTTGTAATTTGTCTATTTACCACACTACCATTTCAATAAAAAATTTAAAAAAATATGTACCGTTTGTAGCTCGGCTTGAAATTATAAATAAAAAGAAGTAAACAACAGGTCCCACGAATTTATACATTCTTCCATGATATTTTTACACTAGTCTCATACAAAAATACTCATTGTTTAAACGTCAAATTTGACAGATCAACATCTGCAAAACAACACCCTTGCAAAATATTGATCGCCAATAATATAAACAGAAAACCCCTAAATACTAAATGGAGCTGTATTTTATTTCATTGAATTTATATTGGTAGCATCTGTGCGTCAATTTGTAGTTTTCAGAAGTTTCAGTCAGGACCGTCCGAAGTGGTCGGAGAATTTAGTAATTTTAGTAGCTCGTTTCGGACGTTTTGGTTAGTAGTTGGTTGTTGTCGATTGTTGAATTACGTGTGTCGTCCAGCCCGGCAGTGGTTGTTCAATCAGCTGTGCAGAGTAACTTATACATCCGTGATAATTAATGGTTTTATATTTATATATAGACTTGGTGGATACTGATACACAATTGTGTGGAAAAAATGTAACGTAAGTATTTAATACAATATAAATCTGTTTATATAGGTTATGTTATATAGAAATGAAAATAATGTACTTACAGGTATTTGTTTAAAAAATACATACTTATTAAGTATAAGTAATATTTTTTTTAGATTATTGATCAATGATAACGATATATTTAAGTAAATTAAGGAGTTTAGTTTTACTTGATTATAAATATTTTAATTCCAAATAATATATCCACAAACAACTTAATGTAGTAGGTACACAGGTGTTTGGTAAAATTATATTGTTTTTATTTTATTTTTACTTGGTCTTCTGAATGGTGGGTTTTATTCTTCCAAGCTAAACTAGGTGCTTCAATAGATTTCTCAACGTTTTTAAATAAATATTTAAGAATATGTAAGTACTTATCATTATTTTTTCTTCATTTATATTTATCTGGAGGGATTAACCAATGTGAAAAAATGATTCTTATTTAGGCCCAGGTCACACGAACGGTAAAACAAGTGTTATAACATCCGTTGTTATAATACCACTAAGTGAATCCAACCTAAGACGCATTTATTTCAATATTAGGGCACAGAAGAGGGGGGTATAGTATATAGTTCTCTTCTGTAATTAGGGGGTATGCCATTGTAGATTTTAAATAACACTATTTAATATGAGGTACAGTAACGTGTTAAGTATTAATTATTTTGTAATTACCGAGATGTCATTTAAATTGTTATCAGGCCTGTAGCCAGAAATAAATCGCTAACAGTTGAATTTTCCCCCTTCATTTGCCGGTGATGTGGACACTGCAACTTTCCCAGGGGGTGCCGCGGGCACCTCCTGGCACCCCCCTGGCTGTAGACACTGGCGTAATTTCAGCATTTTTATTAGGTAGGCAGGAATTTTTCACAGATAACCCAATAGAGGAAAGCAAAGCGAACCCAGTAATTCTTAAACGATAACCCTATAAACCCAAATGACCGAGGGAAAGCAGAAAGTTAAACCATAGACAGGAAATTTGGTGTATAAGGCTCGCGCAGTAATCGGAAAACTTGGCGATCGTTCACCGAGAACGGTTGTGCGAACGTTCCCCAGATGATTGTCGTTTGCATACGTTCGCTGATATGTTGACGAGCGCTCGCTGATGTGTACAATTTTAATTTTTTTGCGGTATCTTCGCGAGCAGCCACAATTTTATTAACAAATTGTAAATAATTCGATTTTCGATTCAAAAATACTTCTATCGTCAAGTATGAGTCAAAACAGGAAAAAAGTCGTGTGTGTTTATATGTCGAATAGGTTTAAGCTTAAAAAGTTGTTAAAGTATAAACATTGAAAAAATGCGTTCTTTAGCCTTTTTACCTTTAATAACTATGAAACGGAAAGGAATTTTTAGATTATGAAAAAATATTCTGAAAGTGCAAGGCTTTAACTTCAAAACGCCGAAGAAATTATAAAAATTACATTAATATAAAAGTTACACCAATTTCAAAATTGGGAGTTTTTGGCGCTTTTGTGATTACAGACCATGTCTCTGACAGCAGGCAACCTAAGTATAGTAATCATAGCATGCTATAACTTTGGAACCATTGATGTAATTTTTATAAATGTTTCGGCATTTTGAAGTTGAAGTTTCCGATTATTTTTCGAGAATCTTAAGATTTCTTTCCATTCAAAAGTTATTAAAGGTCAAAAAGAATAAAAATCGCATTTTTTCAGTGTTTGCACGCAGGGCCGTCGAGAGAAAATCAGGGCCCGGAGGGTTGTACATACGACTCCCACCAATCTTCAACATAAAAACTATGTATCTCTACAAAAATTTCGGAGAGCGGGGTGTGGGGGGGGGTATTCCTTACGACGGAATATTTTCTCGAGAAAATATTTATCTCGGTCGACATTTTGAACAGCGGTAGGGTGATATTCCTCAAAATTGTATATCTATCTCGATCGACATTTTAAAGAGCGGTGGGGAGTGATATTCCCTAGGTTTTAATATTTCTGTCAATCAAAATTTAAACAAGCCGAGGGTGATATTCCCTAGAACTAAATACGATAGAAATTTTAAAAAGCGAGGGCGGGAAATATTCCTTTACCTAACAATTTCATATTTATCACATTATAAACAATACCTACGAGTCATTCGGAACTCGTTATTATCTTTAACTTCGGGCGAAACCCGGCCCCCCTGAAAATCGCCGGGCCCGGGGGGAAAGGTATTTTTTTGAAAATTAATTTCTACAGCTTAGGGATTTTGTACAGTAACATCATTGGGCTTATTCTCTTCATCAAGAGTTGTACTTTTGACAACAGCAACATCAACACTGACATCAACAGTAGCAATCCAAATAGCAATAATTGTTAATAAGACACGTGCAGAAGAAAAGCAAGTTAAAAGAGGTCCGTTTTATGAACTGATATGCTTCTTTTTGCAATACTAACGCGATATTTCGTTCTATCTCGTCGAGCTACCACAAATCGATTAGCTATAACTTTGTACGTCCACAGGAAGCTGAGAAAATGATGATTTTGCGAGCGCGCGCGATTTTGAACGTCCGAGTTCCGTTTTCCTGCAGCGGGTGCAAGGAAAACTGATATCGTCATTGATAAAATGGTGTTATTTGTTTGATTCGATAATTTTCAACTTACCTTTACCATTCCATTCCCACTGGGTTCACTTATTGGACTACAGCCCTGCCCTAATCAAATCACGTAATATTTATTTCCTTTTAATATATATTTTTATAATAACTTGTTTTTAAAAAGGTTTTTTGATTATATTTTATTATTTCCGTTTTACGTATGTATATCACTGACCGTTGAGGAGCTGCGTAGTGAGTTGACTATCAGATCATAGTCATTAGATAGTTGTATATCATCGGTACTACATATGTATGCAAAATTTTAATGCAATTGTTCAAGTGGTAGTGGTTTAAAATTGGCTTTCATGATTTGACTTTAATTGACTGAAACGCGTGAAGTTGAATAAAAGCTACTTAATAACAAAAAATAAAAAAGAAATGACAAATAAAGATGTAAGGAGCATTTTATCCAATTTACCTTTTCAATTTTTGCCGGAGTCGCCGGTGATACAAGCACGACTCCCTTTCTTCCATCTTTTTATTTATGTTGTTCATTTTCTATGGATTTTATCCTAAAATATCGTATTGTCATCGATATTATTGTACATATGCATGCAACATTTCAAGCCAATAGATCAATTGGACGATTGTGAGATTTCATTAGACGAACTGATTGAAAAACATGTGAAATTGAATAAGACATTGTAATAAGAAAAATTTTCGGCTGGCGATTTTATTGTTTTAGCTATTGTACTAGACTGAATATTGCTCGGAATATTGCATCTTGTTTATTAATTTCATTGAGTTTCGTGCTTATATTTTTATATCAAAATAAACAAAAATTTTGGAAGCAGCATGAGTTTCGTGCTTATATTATTATATCAAAATATACAAAAATTTTGGAAGCATTATATGCATTCATTGAATGATAAGTAGAGTCGGGTCAAGTTTAAAAAGACCGTTGTATGAATTAATATTGCACATACGTTTTCACTATCTCTTGCACACAAACTTAAAGCCATAGCCTAAAGACATTGTCAATGTATGTCTACCAAGATTCTTTCCCACTTCTTTTGAGACGGAAATATGAAATGTACACTGAGGAGTGAGAAACATAGTCATAAGCTCAGCGATTCTCAAACTGTGTGATTTGACGACGAATATTATTTATTTCCGTGAACTAACACCACTCTAAATATGAAAAACGTCTTTATATGAAATATTTAAGTTATTTTTAGTGGTAAATAGTGGATATTCAACCGTTAAACGAACAATATCAAACCACTAAGTCTTACAATTTTCTATTACGTATATAATACACGTCTTAGAGCAGAATAAGGTAGCTAGGCTAGCTCAATCGGTAAGATGCTCGATGCAATAAATATAAATGGGGTTGGTGCGGGATCGATCCCCAGCACTTCTGCTTTTTTTTTTTTTTTTTTTTTTTTTTTGATTAAGCTCTATTAAAAGTTAATAATTTTCGTTCTATAATTTTTATTTTATTAAACTGCGCCTCGAGTTTTGTTAAAACTTTATTTTCCCGAAAAATGTGTCTTTTTTTATTTTGTCAACTAGAATTTTTATTTATTACCGCTAAAAGAAAAATAATTTATTTTCGTTATTCTCATAGAGATTTCAGATTTTTTTTTTGTTATATGAAATATTTTATTTTTACTGACATCGTTTCCCCTACTAATACTACGATCCTATCCTTTCCTGGCAAGAAATGCCCAAACCTTCCCGTGTCTTGCTGGACTGTAGCAATATTAGTCTTTGATTTCTTTTTCTGATCACTCATTGTTATTGACTGAATTGGGCAATTCATTTTTTGTTATCAGTTTCATTTGTGCCCAAACCTATATACCTACAGTGTCCGTCGTAAAGTTGGCTACATATCGGAAAAATTTGTATTATTGAGATTTCTAAAAAATACTGTATTGGGGGTTCGTTTCTTTTTTTACATGCAAATACCTTTATTCAACTAAAATACATACAGTTTTTGTCGAAAGTAATCAAATATTTGTGAAATAGACACAAGAGTTTATGATTTTTCATATAGTAATTAATGGTAAGGGTAAAATTTGCACTTTTTTGTTTTCCTCATATCTGCTTCAAAATCGATATATATGTATATATTAGTCGCGTCATTTTGGCATTTTACCTCAAAAAAAAGGTACAGGGTCAATTGACTTCATTTTTGTGGCAGAGTTCAGAAAGGCATTTAGAAAAAACAGTACCTTTTATTTTTTAGCGGAAATGTTTGGTTTAAATTGGACCAATAATTGACCAATATTAATGGTCAATTAAATTTAATTAATTGAAAAATTTGTTATCATACACAATATGCCATAGAATTAGACGAAAATGGTTACTCTGAAGTCGCTGATCACCAATCTGAAGTCCGATTTGGGGAATTCAAAATGGCGGACCGGAAATCGGTCCATTTTCCATAAGAAATGACAATGGATATCTTGGCCTTGAAAATCTGTGCTAGGAGGTTTTCGAGGTTGCTGATTACGAATGTGAGGTCTGATTTGGTAAATTCAAAATGGCGGACCGGAAGTAGAGTTCATTTATCAAGAAAAACTCGTATCTTTTTCGCTTTTGGACTGAAAATGAGTACTCGGGGAATTCTGAGGTCTCTGATAACGAATCTAAGGCCTAATTTACGAAATACAAAATGTCGGACCGGAATAACACTATTTCTCCTGAAAACTCGTATTATTTTCTTTTTTGGGCTGAACGTGGGGGGGGGACTCGGAGATTCTCGTTATCGCTGATAACGAATCTGATGTCCAGTTAGGGAGAATTCAAAATGGCGGACCGGAAGTAGTACATTTTTCAGGAAATACTTTTTTATTTTTCATACTTTCAGCCCGAAAAAGTAAAAAATACGAGGTTTTCCGAAGAGATTGACTATTCCTCCCGTGTCCGCCATTTTGAATTTCGTAAATTGGACCTCTGATCCGTAATCAGCGACCTTAAAAACCCCTGAGTACTCATTTTCAGCCCAAGAACGAAAAAATATGAATTTTTCCTGATAAATTGACTCTACTTCCGGTCCGCCATTTTGAATTTACCAAATCAGGCCTCGCATTCGTAATCAGGGACCCCGAAAACTCCCGAGTACAGATTTTCAAGGCCAAGATATCCATTCTCATTCTTCTTATGGAAGATGGCCCGATTTCTGGTCCGACATTTTGAATTTCCCAAATTGGACTTCAGATTGGTGATCAGCGACCCCAGAAACCCTCGAGTAACCATTTTCGTTTAATTATATGGCATATTGTGTATGATAACAAATTTTTCAATTAATTTAATTAAATTGGCCAATTATCGGAAAAGAAATGAAACCAAACATTTCCGCCAAAAAATAAAAGGTACTGTTTTTTTAAATGCCTTTCTGAACTCTTTGCAACAAGAATTAAGTCAATTGACCCTGTACCTTTTTTTGAGGTTTTCAGATTTTTCATGCTGAAATGACGGGACTATATCGAGTCCTTGTTGTATTCTATATGCACTTTTTCGTCATAAAATTTTTCGATATCTTAAAAATTTGACCCATTTTTCGGTACCACCGTTAACTATTTTTTACAGTCCTGCTAAACCGGTGATCACATGACATGTGTCAAATGTAATTTTTTGTTGTTGGACATGCATAAACAAACCCCCAATAGTTTTTTAGAAATGTAAAAAATACAATTTTTTCCCATATGTAGCCAACTTTATGGACACTGTATAATCAGAATTCCACTAAAATTATGAAGTTACTAAATTAATAATCTTAACATTTTATGATAATATCTTTTATATATTTTTAAAATTATTTAGCGATATCATTGCTGAGAACTGTTTGAGAACTACTGGTATTTCTTATGCTTTAAATAAAATCTTAGTTCAGACGTTTTAGCGGCCATGACACACGTCAGTTTAAATTGTACCCGACTCTAGGTATATCTGATTTATGGTATATAAATAATCTTCAATACTCAATACTCAATTGCAGATTATTTGGCTTATTTAGGGTACGTCTACCATTGAGTAATACAGTATTATATAATTATATTTTCTAGCAAATAATCTTATACTATTTATTCATGCACCTGGGCGTGTTTTTTTCTAAAATTTTATACTTAATTTATCTGATATACCAATAACACCAATTAAAAAAAAAACGAAGGGTACCTTACACGACCGTTGCGTAAGGTTCAAAAAGTACTTGGTTCCCGGCTTTTAAGAAAGATTGGGCTCGATGGCTCCCCAACTATGATTGCAATATTGTTAATTAAGTATACTAAACCGAGATATGCACATATTTATTACTGTCTCTAGTTTTGTCAGTTTTGTACAATTTAGACTTTGATCCGTTATTTCAAGGTAACAAATAACTTGTTTTAATATTTTATATGATTGCTTGCGTGATTGCAACTTACCTCATAATTTACCAACATTCTTATAGGTAATTGAGTATGGTTATAAAGTCTAAAGGTATAACTTTAATAACTGCGTTAAATTCAGCATTATTTAAATTTTTTATAAGTATGAAAAATAAAATGTGAAAAATTCAGATCTAGATTTGATAGTAATATGTTCATCTATGTGTATAGATATGCATATATGGTTTTTAATTTATTGAATTTGGATAATTTATATTTATTGGATTTGCTGTTTTCAACTTTTAAGTTTTGGCTTCAGATTCAGTATCTACTGCTCTGGAGATTAAGTTGTTATGCAAACTTAATCACGAGCAGTCAATACTGTTTTCGGGTAAGGGTATTCTACAGAAACAGCAACAACAGAGATTACCCAGTATATTACTGACAAATTAGACAAGGGTGAATGTTGTTGGAGCATTTTTTGATTTATCATGGATTTTTGAAACCCTCGATACAACAATAATAATTTCGAATAAATGTAAAGACAGTCTAAATACCACTCTGAACAAACTGAACAATTTCTGAACTAGTTTGCTTAGGATTAAATATTTATCGGGAAATAGAAATTTTAAAAAGCGGGCCATCGAGGATATTCCTTCGCCTAACAATTTCTTATTTATCTCATTATATACAATACGAGTTATTCGGAACTCATTATTATTGCTAATCATTTAAAAGTAAGTATACCTCTCTCGTTTTACCTAATGCAAATGCTAATCTTCGGACCCCCCTAGGATTAAATATTTATCGGGAAATAGAAATTTTAAAAAGCGGGCCATCGAGGATATTCCTTCGCCTAACAATTTCTTATTTATCTCATTATATACAATACGAGTTATTTGGAACTCATTATTATTACTAATCATTTAAAAGTAAGTATACCTCTCTCGTTTTACCTAATGCAAATGCTAAACTTCGGACCCCCCCTCAAAACCGCCGAGCCCGGGGGGGAAGCACCCCGACCCCCCACCCCTCTCGACGGACCTGGATGTGGGTATCAAATGATAGGATTTGACAAGCAAAATAGGATAAACTATGTAACGTCATTCTAAATCCAATATGGCGGATTGTCTTTTTTTTCACAACCCCTTTGACATGGACATCAAATGAAAGAGTTTTGTCTTTGTTTGCCCATAAAATAAATAAAGATCGGTGAATAGAGCAAAGTAACTGCAATAGTGTTATGTGATGGTCTCCAAAGCTTTTGGTTTCCAGATGTATGAATTTAAAACAAATATTTATACTTTTTAATACATTTTTTTAAATAAAAGCGTTTTTCAAATATTTTTATCTAATTTTATAGTGATTTATTTTTAAAAGCAATTCAAGTTTTTTAAGTGACACGACAGTATTATTATCCAAAAAAATTAAAATACTTGCATAATAGTCAAAGTGCGGTTAAATTATTGAATTGACAAATATATAGAACAACATGATTTTAATATCTATAATTTTTTATTTTAGTTTATGGAAATTTTCTTTTCATGAAAATTTGGACATAATTTATACCTACTATTTATGCAAAGATAATATTTTCTCATATTTTTAAAAATCTATTACTTAATTATTAATAATAGATATGTAAGATTATACTGACATGCAATCATTTTTTCTCATACTGTGTTTGCGACGATTAAAAAAAATTCCGGGATATTTTCAGACCAAGAATAGTATTACTAGATATAATATAAGTAAGGATTAATGGAAAACAAATGAAAGCATTTTAATCTGCGAACATTTCCAGTTCTGAATCCTGGAAATCAGCGAGGATGCTATTGCAGAATTTCCTCCTCCCGGCTCGAGCTAGCTAAATGTCAAAGGTAACTCGTCCTGTCCATTATAGGCCGCATCGGCGCCTTCGAGCTCCAAGAGTTTCCACCCCCGCAAATTATATGTAAACACAAACAGTGTTTGATTCGTGGATATAATGATAGTAATTTTAGAAATGCAATATTTGTGTAGTTAAATCCTATAATTTAAAATCTATACAACATATTCCTAATATACGATTCAAATGTATTGACCCCTCACTTTAACCGCGAATATCTCAGAAACGGAGGAGTGGGAAAAATTGAACAAATTATGTGTTCATTATGAGTCTATTCTAAATCAATCACTGAAATTTAAATAATGTACATCGAACACTTTTGAAGTTCTGCTATGTTATATTGAAAAATATTCTACTTTTTAAGGAAATTTTGACCATACCGGTCTTAAATCCATTATAGTTTGGAAGATATGCATACTATGTATATAATATTTTAGACATCGATAAAGCACGGAATTTTTTGTATGAGGAATTTTTTTCATATTTTTTTATTTTAAAGTTTTGCAGTTATTCTCAAAAACGTGACGTCATGTTTATTAGGTTATTTATCAATGTATTTAATTTTTTTTTATTATAAAGGTAATTATATAAAATGAAAGCATTTTCAGAAAAAATAATTGGTATACTTATATCAAATATTGATTTAGATTTAACTGCTAAATTTTAAAATAAAAAATTATCCGAAAAAATAGACAATGTTCTCTCTAAACACAATCTAAAAATAGCTTTTAAATCACAGAGTAAATTATCAAACATATTATACAATGCGAAATACCCAACACGTAAATTTAATAAATCTGGAGTTTATAAGTAAAAATGTACAGAGTGTAATAGTATCTATATAGGACAAAGCGATAGAAATTTCAAAATACGGTATCAAGAACACCTTAGATCATATAGGTTACAGAAAATAACTGATTCATCTTTCGCGAACCACTGCCTCGAAAACAACCATAATTTTCCGGAATTAGACGACATTGAAATTTTATATTTCTCAACAAAAGGCTTTGAGTTAAACATTTTAGAATCTCTGAAAATTCATAAACGCAATAATATCAAGGATTCTAATTTGTTAAACGATCAATTAAAACCACTATCTCTTCCCCCTATAACTGCTGCGGCTCAACAAGATGTGTACCGTGTAAATTGCCAGATCCAAACCTGGTTGAGAAATATTATAGATCTACAACAGTGAGAGTGGATCTTAAATAACGGTTTTTTGGAGCCCGTCACGACATTATTACCACTTGCACCGCACCGTACAGCATTCTTAATTAAATATTATCGCAAACTGCGGATGCAGAAAAATCGAATTATCATAATTTGATTTTTCTGCATCCGCAGTTGTTGAAATTGTCACGGACAAATGTGTCTTAGAGTGATGAGAACAATCTCATTGATATGTTCGTGGCAAATATAGATTAGATTTAGGAAAGAGGAGCTTGCTGATTGGCCTTGACCACCGCGACCCCCGTGGGTCTATTGTGGTGCTCCTGTTTGTTTTCCTTAGAGGTCCTTATCCAGCTTTGTCCTTTGTATCAGACTTCACAGCCTTGAGGGCCCCTTAGTATAGCTAACAGCTGTTGGTTCTTCCTTGCCAAGTAGTTGGAATCTCAGCTCCAGCAAGGCCTTCACAATGGCACAATACATGAACTGAGGTTTCCTCTGCCTTTTGACAGAATCTGCATGTTGCGTCCTCTGCCAGACCCATTAGACTCAGATGTGAATTAAGTCGGCAGTGACCGGTTAGAAGACCCACTATTATTCTACTGGCCTTTCTGTGTTGGCATAATAGGTCCTAAGTAAATTTAGCCGATCGTTCTTTAATGAGTTTTTTGGCCTGTCTTTGCCATGGGAAACTTTTCCACCATTCCAGAAATTTTGTTTGCACCCATGGATGCTCCTATGCATGGCTTGGCCACACCTCAAAAGGGTTCAGGTCCTATAAGGGCCTTACCCGCGCCTTCTCTGGCCGGTATATCAGCTTTTTTATTTCCCTTACCCCCTTGTGTCCTGGTACCCACGCCATAGTCACTTTATTCTGACTTCCTAGGTCTATAAGGGCATTTATGCAATCCCATACAAAGTCTCGATTCGATTTGAATGGCCGATTGCTTTTAGTGCAGCCTGACTATCGGAAAAAAATGGCAATCGACTGATTAACAATTCCTTGCCTTATAAATTCCTTTTCGCACCACTTCAGCCTGGAATACTGCGGCATATTTTCCTAGACTTATTGGGATTTTCGTCTTTGACCTTATCCTATAAATCCCAGCTCCAACTCCCTGTTCTGTTTTAGAAACGCCTGTATGCCAGACTGTTTGTGCCAGTATCAAAGGACCTTTTGTCCAGTCTTCCCTGTCTAGTATTTTAATTTTGAAATTAACACACATTAAGTGTCATTTTTAAATCATCAGCATACATCGTTGAAGAAAATATTGACCGACAGAGGTGCTAAATCTGGAAAAGAAGTTTTTCTTTTGATTGTTCGTGACCGAAGGGATATAAGTCGCTATAATAGTGTGCCACCGATACAATAGGAAAGCATGTTAATTAAGAGCTTAAAATCTTCCTTGTCAAATACCTTAGAGAAGTCTGTATTAGTTGCATATACACGATTACGTTTTTCCAAAGCATTGCCAATATTGTAATAATTTAATAATTTTGTACAGACGCAGACGGAACGTCCTTGAGTAAGTCCACATTACCTAGCGCTAATAACAATTTTAAACTGAATTTGTAAATAATGAATAACTAAAGATTCTAATATTTTTATCATACTCGATACGTTCCAATTCCTAATCAATTCTCGTCTATTTAAATAAAGGTTCTCCTCAGGAGCTTCCGAACTTCCACACAAATTCAAATGAGGTACTAAAACCCCAGGAATCAACTGTTGAGCAGTTCAAATACTTCCTTACTTATCAGATTTTATTGGATAGAATGATAAATTTAGGTGTAAATAACAATAAAATCATAGTGTGTACACATAGTTTTGGCTGGAAGACCTATTTAAATGCACTTTTATGCAAAAAATTGTATTTTTTGCTATTTTTTCAGATTTTTCGATAGTTTTTGAAATATAATCGTTTAAAAATAATTTATATTGACTAGAAACTTTTTATTTTATTATCACATAAACTTTATTGTGCATATAGAGTCATTTTTTACTTTCCAGATGCAATTTTTAGGCCTTGAATGCATCCAAAAGTTGCTTTAATATTGAATATAACTCGGAAAAAATTTATACTAGGGGGTTTTCATGGTCGCTGATTACGAATCTGAGATGGAAATTGGAAAATTCAAAATTCAAAATGGCTGCAAAAGTGCTTTTTCGCATTTTTCTTCACTTAAAACGCAATAAAGACCATACAAATAGCATCTGAGAATTTCCGATTATAAATTTTTATTTTTTGAGCTCCCTCCCCCCCTCTTTTCGCTCTGCCGCGTCTCCCTTTTACCGTGTCTCTCTTAGCCCTGCAGAAACAAATAAATGCATTATATTTATGCTTACCTTCTCCTGTAGTTAAAGTAATTTTATGAAAAAATAAAGTAAAAATAATTTTAAAAATATAGTTAATAAAAAAATATAAAATATAGTAATATAAAAAAAAGTAAATATTTATAGGATATCAAATATAAGATACAAAGTATTTTATAGATTAAAGAATGTAAAAGAAATGTTTTATTTTTTGTTAAGGATAAAATTTATTATATTTAAAATGCATGTAAGTACATATTATTTATTAAAATTTTACAAGTTTTGATGGAGGTTCATCATCTGAAGACGCACTGCTGTCTTCACGTACATCATTGTTGTCAATGTACTGTGGTTCATCTTCTTCTTCGTTTTCTTCTACATCCCTAAAACAAGAAGGTTGTACTTCAACTTCTGTTATTTCAGGTTCAGCTGATTCTAGAGGTGTGAAGTCATCAATTAGTTTGCTATTTAAGCAATCATTACCCTTACATATTTTGCCATGTTTATTGCACTTTAATCCAAACTTCCTGCAGCCACATCTGTTTGTGTAATTATTTTTGCACGAACATATGAAGTTTTTCAGTAACCTTCAATATTGTTCCTATGCCAAAATTGGCAATGTAAGTAGATACGTTCAACACGTTTCTTAAGCGCTCCTTCTGTCGGTGGAAGTAAATTCAACGATAACAATGTCAGCGATTTGGCATAAAAAATCGGTATTGGTTCAAAGACAAAATACTTGAAACTTTTTTTGAACCCTACAATTTATTCACAACTTCAATGCCCACTTTATATATATTATTGCGATCAACATTTGGATCGTTAAATTCTTCTGCTGCTTGTCTTAAAACTTGGTCGTCTGACAAAATTTGGAAAACTTTCAACTTCCTTATATTACGAAAAGAAGAAGTGGTATCAGAGCCATACATGGCATGACAAAACATAGTTACTTTTTTAAAATTATCGTCGAAGGTAAAACTGTTTGTTCCATATAAAGTATATTCATGTGAATGTTTTATCGGTTTTTTCAAAAAAATATCTAAGTTGCCGGCCAATTGTGTCATTAAAATAAGAAAATCTACATCTTCTAAAATAAAACATCTATAATAGTAAACAGATTTTTTTACAGCAGTTTGGATTATTAAACTATCCACATCCTTCTATCATTACTCAGAAAATTTTCGGTGTTGTATGTTATTTTATCCTCTAATCAAAATTCAATGTCCGGAGAAAAAATTTTTGTAGCTCTTCTAGCTCTTTCGTAGCTCTTGATACTCGGTTCTTCTGGGTATCCATCAACTATCACAACGCATGGGGCATACTTTTTAATATACTCGACATCAATTATGTGTATTTTCATTCCATCAGTTGAAAGATATTCTATTGGCCTAAAAAGTTCATATAATTTTGATTTTGCTGTTTTCTGAAACATAATTCCGTCAAATAAAGAAGCTAGAACATTAGCATATTAGTATTCAATATACTTCTGAAGATTTTGCGATTTCTCAGACTAAAAATAGCGCGGTTTTTAAATATACGTACCTACATACTTTTTTAATTTTGAATTTTTAAAAATAATTTTTGTATGTTTAAAAAGAATGGCGAAAAGAAACATGGTCATGTCAGAATCGTAATCAGCGACCATGAAAACCCCCGAGTATAATTTTTTTCCGTGATATATTTAATATTAAACCAACTTTTGGATGCAATCAACGACTAAAAATTGCATCTAGAGGGTAAAAAATGACTCTATATGCACAATAAAGTTTATGAGATAATAAAATAAAAAATTTTTACTCAATATTAATTATTTTTAAACGATTGTATTTGAGAAACTATCGAAAAATCCGAAAAAATTGTAGAAAATGCACTTTTTCGCATAAAAGTGCATTTAAATATGCCCTCCAGTCAAAACTGTGCGTACGCACTATGATTTTCTTGTTATTTACACCTAAATCTATCATTCTATGGAATAAAATCTGATGGAAAAAAAAAACTTCTCGAAAATCAACTTCAAATCAATATTTCTGACGGCCTATTACTTAATACTTCACATAGATCTGCACGGTAGTTATCTCCTCGAAAATGATACAATGCGATTGTAATGTAGTGGCTACATTTCGAAAGTTATATTAGGTATCAAATTAACCAAAACAACATTTTGCATAAGATTTCCATGTAATACATCCTTTTGTTAAGATTGTTATTCGCAATTTAATATCGAAAATTGTAATGTAATATCCTATTATAAATAACTCATGGATAATGCCAATATTCCTGAATAAATAAAAATTATTAAACTCAAATTTTATGCAAGATTTTATAGTCATATGAGAGTAGCAAATATTAAGAATGTGGCATTTCATTTTATGTTTTGGGTAGACTGGTATTCTGTTAAAGTTGTCACAATCCTGATTTAACACGTTTTATTGTTAAACATTCACTTGATTATACATTCATTATTCACGTTAGGTGAATAATGAATGTATAATCAAGAGTGAAAAATGGAAAATGTTAGATATTCTAATAATAAACTTAAAAAACAGTGATGGAGGTTATATAAAATGTTAAAAACACGTGCCCTGTCGGTAAGTGATCTATTTTACAATGACGCTACATAGTAGCGGTTTTGTCAGTTGCAAATATATTACTGTCCGATGAAGACAGCATTTTACTCCTGCAAATATTGCCAAGAAGACACTTCCGACTATAATTGTGCTTAGTAAACTAGTTTCTATTAGTCCAGGCCGCCCCAGAGGCAGAAAAGGCTCCGTACAATTCTTATAGAAATTGGCTCTTGATCAGTCGCGTAATTCGGTGGTGGCAAGGGTGGCAGTTGCCACTCCAGAATTGTTCAACTCAGTATTCTTCCACACCAGAATTTTGAAGTAAAAATATCAGTAATTTACAAACAATTGCAAAATAAAATTTTACAAGCTACTTTCTTGATTCATTATTAATCAAGCCTTATTTAGCGCAGAAAAATAAAATGTTTATTGGAACTTGTATATTATAATATTAAATTAAAATAGTTTGGCTATTAATTAAAGTAATTAACAATGAATATTTTAGGGTAAATAGAGAATGTTAGCAATTATTTTATGGTGAAAATAATCTGAAAAAGCTTAAATAATTAACAATTTAAATGTTTTTTTAAATTTCCCGGGGAAGGACCCGGACCCCCCTTACACGTAGGGGCATTCCATACTTCCGAGACTTCTGGACCCGGTACGCCTTGCCACCCCAGTTAAAAAACTGAAATTACGCCCATGCTCTTGATGGATGATTTTTTAGATATGAATTTTAATCTTCTGAAAGAAAGTCGAGAGGGGCGCGATCTCAAATAATGAACATGATTTGAGATATTCTTCGGCAAAACTAGACGATTTCCGTTACTTTAGACATTCATGCTATTCATTCATATTCCTCACATTGAAGGTTTTGTTTTTTTTATTTTGAGGATAATGTCTATGAGCTTGTAATTTCAACTATATAGTTCAGTAGGTAGTTGGCAGTTGCGTGACTTCTACTTCTAATTTTTATTCCACGACAACGTACCAAACACTTTTTCAACATGTCAATTTCCAGAAGTAGCTTTTACAAATCCCTCATTAGACATTACCTACTTATTTAATCACGTGCAAAACCGAAATAAAGCCGATAAAATGTTGTGTTTATCACTATTTATACGCGATTTAAGCCACTAATAAAACCGATGTCGTGATCTCCATGAAGTATTTGATGCTTCTGAGGATAAACACATAGAAATTCCACATCATACAAAATACCAATCATAGCGTACTTTGCATACTCGTTTAATTATTAAAACTTTGTTATTTACTTGTAGAAATATTAATTACATACGTATTACGTTTGTTTAAAAAACTATATAGCGCGGTTATCGAACATAAAAAGTATTTAATAAATAGAAACTGTCAAATAAAGAGGGAAATTCTGTGTAAATACCCTTACCGATTTTTTAGATTTGCTACACTTGTGTAAAATTTTGACTGAAAATAAAAAATGTGGCATTTGAAAAAACTTTTAACTTAAATAAATGTATTTTTCTATGTGCGACCTCGTAATTGCTTCCCACATGAACTCATTTAACGTCGCTGAGATTAGACCTTTGTAGTACGTTAATTTTGTTTTTTCTCTTATTTCGTAGTTTTTGCGGAGTTCTCTTACATTTATCAGCATACTGCGCACATATCGGCGTTTAACAACGAACTGAGTGGTTTAATTCTCAAATTAAAGACCGCGTTTACCAAACAGCAGACTGTTCTTCCAAACATGGTGTATTTGAAAAAATTTTGAGATAATGAATTTCAAACTGTCCGTAACAGGTGTGTGTCAAAAAATATATATATGTTTTTGAGATCTTCATCTTCTAAGTGGTGAATTAGTCCGTAGGCGCTGCATTGAGAGTTAGGACAATTACACAATTAATGATCTCGAATTGCATTGGTCCTTAAATGGTAGAATAGTCTGGCGTTGCCATTTGGAGTAGTTCAGATGAATCACGCTGTACAACTTGCAACTGTAACAACTAATGCATATTTTAATTACTGATAACACAATAGGTAATTTTGTGTTCCTGGAACGTGATACTAATTTGATATTCATTATAGAATATATTTAATTAAATTCATGAAATATTTCATTGTACCCATTAATTTTCAGTGAAGACTAATAATAATTTTGTCTGTTTATAAATGTGTTAGATACTGCAAAATGTAAGGTTTTCGTGTTAACTTTTACCAATATTCCGCAGATGTGACGTCTATGTTGTGTATGTAATTCTGTTTGTTTACGTAATCTATATATAAATTATATTTTTTACAGCCCATGATAGATAAATGAAACCTTTACGTAAATAGGTTTCTCTGAAAGTTATTATATAATTACTTCATGGTCCGTGAGTCTAAGTTACATAGTATTGTTTCTTTATTACTCCCTCGCTTATCGAAGGGAAGTATTATATTCGTGAAAAAATCGCTCTCCGAGATTTCTTCGGATTTTCACGTTTCAGATCATGTAGGTAGATTACGAAAATGAAGATCTTTCAATTCCGTCAGTCTGTCTGTCTGTCGGCGCTGTATCTAAGAAACTATTTGACGGAGAACAGTCGAATTTGGTAGGTAGTTGACGCTACTGCCAGCGAATAAATGGCTAGACTTTCACCCAGGGCCGGCGGAAGGGCCGGGCAACCCGGACGGCAAGGCAAGGGGCGCCACACGACAAAAATTAAAATATTTAAAAATACCAACCAATCTGGACAGAACTCTTATTTACAAATAATAATAACCAATAACCACATTAATAATTACTATTAATTCGCGTGCCAAACTATTAGCAATAACCAGACCACATCAGAATAAAATTCTCTAAAATCTGCATAAACATTATGATCCATCCTAGTCATGTCAAGTTGATAACCCTGTATAAAACCGTTAAGCCATTTGGAGAGCCGTATTAACGCAGTCACTCCATTTCGTTATCAAATTGGACAAGTATATGATGCTCTACATGAGGCTTCCAATGACAATAGAATTAATGTTTTTGTAAAAATACTGCCACTTTGACCAAGAAGAGCTATAAAATTATTTGCACTATTATCAGAATTAATCTAGTTAGTAAAACCCCACAGGAAAAGGCGGATTGTGAATACATACAAACAGCGCCAGACTTCTGATCATGGATTTGAAGAAATTTTAGTGAACGCTAAGGGTTTGACGGAAATTTTAGAAATAGAACCACAGTTTGAGCAGTCCACAATAATTTGCCCAAGAAAAATAAAACAGCAGTTCAACTGGGAAAGTGGAGATGATCTAGTAGTTGAACCAAAACAGTCGTTCAAGATAAATTAATTTTTTTTCCATCTTAGACATAGCTACAAATTTGTTAGAAGAAAGATTTTAGCAGCTTAAAAAATGTAACGATATGTTCCCTTTTTTATACTATATTAATAGTGAAATGAACAGCAGCGTTATTGAAAAAAAGATTTCCAACTATCACTAACAGATGGTAATCATCGAAATGTTGATGGATTACAGCTTTACCAGGAGCTTGCGTATTGTCTTCACTAGTCGCCCCTGGCCCTGGAAATTCGCCAACTGATATAGGCACTAAATTTTATACGTAAAAACTGTTTAATCGAGAATTTTCCTGCGTATTTTATTAACATTGCTCATAACCGTCGTATCGGTGGAAAGAAATTTCTCTAAATTAAAATTAGTAAAACATTATTTCAGGTGTTCAATGCCACAAGATCGCTTAGTTGCGCTGGCGATGATGTCGATCGAGCACGGCATATTAAGCGAAATTGACTACAAATTCTTCATTAAAGACTTCCGACGCGAAGGCTTGAAAGGCAGTTTTTTTCTTAAGTATGTATTATATAAGTATAAGAATATGTGTTTAGATAGTTTATTTTGTAAAGTAAACGTTAACAGCTTATAATCTGTGGTTATTTTCTTACTTAATTAGTAATTATTGGGTTCGCCAGAAAAAGTGCTTGCCTGGTCTAAATATTTTCCTTCCGCCGGCCCTGCTTTCACTGGAAAATATTCAGAGTGGACCGTCTAAAGAGAATAAATAATGAAAAAAATGTGGCAGATGGCAATAATACTTGGCATATAGTTAACACTGTTGGGAAGAAAGACATCTATTACACCTTTTAATGGTCACCGTAAGAAATAATTGAACCATGATGGGAATGTTTAAGGAATCGGTAATATAACGCTAGATGTTACGAAAATATGTAGAATCTAATAGGGGAACCGTAGAAGCTATATACGGTATATGGAAGGTATAAACATTTTAAGTGTAACAAATGTTTGGTCGCGACCGCTGGCCATACGGGTAGTTTGATCGGAGTATTTTTTGACATCAGTGTGTAGGTTGGACCTTTCTGCATCGCATAAAAGTGGTCCGAATATTCCGTGACTTCGGAGGTGGCAATGGGGGAGAGAAATGTTGGATCCCTACAATTCGGCTATTTCGATAAGACTCTGTCGATGTTTAAGTGCACTATAAGTGAAAGTCCCGTGAAAATTAAGTGGATAAGGAATGTGCGGTTGGGCGGTTTTCAGAGTTGTTTAGTAATTTGAGGGTAGGAGGTGGGAATATGTACGTGTGAATTTTCTTCATGATAATTACGTTCATTTCCAATGTGTTAGAAGTTTGCTTGGTGGCGAATTCTGTACACTTTTTAACCAAAAGTTATCGAGTTTTCTTTGCAACAATAGTGATAATTACATTCGGATTATTATCGTCCTATGTCGTTTCTTAATTAATAATTTTTTAGAGTGTATAAATAAAGAAACATTTGAGATTTGTAAATAATAGGTTTATGTATTGTAATGTGTATTTTTGGTGAGGTACAAGGCATCTCGGGATAACTGATCGTGAGCATTCACAATTTAATGTGATATTTTGACGACGCTTCCAACATAATTATTATAAATCAAATATAGATTTAGTGGGTAAAATTGTTAAGAAGTTTGCAAGGTTTCTTAAAAATGTCTTAAAATAAGGTTGCTGAATGTACATTTGATACTAAAATTGTAAAATTTTTCTTGACGTAAGTCAAAATTTTGTCAGATTTATACGAAATTTGTTTTTTAACGTTTGCGAGATCGTTTATTTTAAACCCAATAAGGCGGACTATGAAAGAAAATTGTGTCATATTTATACGTTGGGCATTTTTACGTCGACGTTAATATCTATAATAGACAATAAGGTTCGATTAACCAAACGACGTTGACGATGATGATTAAATTTTATTTCATATTTTTAGTGACCGTATTTTAACGGCGGTTTAATTTCTTTCCAAGTAATTGGTTTACCCTTTCCAGTGGTCAAATTTATCAACTAAAGCTAGGCAATTATGGCAGCTCTATCGGATTGAGTGTTTTATCTGCGGCGCCGGCGCCTTCGCCATTTTCTCGAATAGAATATATTTTTTCCGATTTTTGCTCGCCTTATGTTAAACATCATTGAAGTCATAGAGGGCCTCCACCGAACCATTATCTACAGTGTGCAAAAGATTTCCACTGACATCGCTTAAGCCGTCCCAGAGAAATCATTGAATAGACGCACAAAAATATGCATATGGGTCTTAAAACCTCCTATATGCTCTGCGAAAGAATTAATTTAAATTTTGTAAATACTACTTCATCCTATAGAGACACGATTAAAGAAATTGTAAAAGACGCTTAAAATTATAATTTATATATGTCGGATAGGCCAGGGGCAAGAGGGGTTTTAGGGCGGATCTATTAGATTTAGGCCACACATTGGTAAACACAATAAAATCACTTAAGTAATAGTCACATAAATAACAAAGTAACATGATTTATGATTTATCTAAACAGGTAAATGTCTTAGGATTGAAAATACAAACAATACCACCAAAATACTGGAGCTAGCAGTCCACCACTGCCAGTCCCGCGGTTTCAACTATTCTCTACCGAGTTTATCTTAAGACTAACTACTTATCTGCGGGATCATCAGGCATGTTGTTCCGCTCGCCGGGAAGAGGGCTGGTTCCCAGCGGCTCCAGACGTCCTCATGGTTTAAACGACGATGTTTACTCTTTACATTCCTTAATCGGTACTTGTTGACAAGCTTCTTTTGACTCCACTGAATTATGAGTTGGCAGGCGTCCACAAGACTGTCGAAAGGCGTCTACGAAAGCATCGAAAGGCGTCCGCATGGGGAACGTAGAGGGGACGTCTCCGACACGGCCATCCTGACCTTGTGCGCGTCCTCGGGCACTGCAACTTAGTTCTTATCTGAAACGCAAACAGCCAATTACCAATCTCGAAGTCGCTCGCTCATCCTGACTATACACCAGGTAAGTATAGTATGACGACTATACTCAGGTTCATAGTACATGATAATGTAACTTTGGCTATACACGAAGATGGAAGACCACCGTAACGATATCTTCTCAAATTCAACCACAAACAACTATATCACATGAGAATGGAAGACCACCGTAACGATATCTTCTCAAAATCAACAACAAACAACTATATCACATAAGGCTGGAAGACCACCGTAACGATATCTTCTCAAAATCAACAACAAACAACTATATCACATAAGGATGGAAGACCACCGTAACGATATCTTCTCAAAATCAACAACAAACAACTATATCACATACGGATGGAAGACCACCGTAACGATATCTTCTCAAAATCAACAACAAACAACTATATCACACGAGGATGGGAGACCACCGTAACGATATGTCCTCAAACTCAATCACTAACTACTACACCATATGGTATCTCAAACTCTACTAACTGCAAATCTACTGCCTGCTACAAAGCACAAATTACACCAAGCATGTTGTAATTCTACTCGACATGCATTCAACTCAACTAAATAGAATTTGCAATTCTATTAAATCACACAAAAAATACACATATTTAAGTAAATAAAACAATTAGCCAAATTATTAGCAGACACAAGTCTGCAACATCGGGATCAAGAACAATTTCATATTTTCTGTCTGGCACTTCATGTACCTGGTCATGAACAAATTTATATAACTGGCCTTTGCCTCTGCGAAAGACTTTTCATTTGATAGCTGCCTTCTCATACAACGATTTTAAATAGACCTCTATACATACTGTCTAGTTTGGTCAATATTTTTTTCTTTACTTTAACTGAATACAAATTCGCATTCCTTAAACGGTCGAATAGTGGCTTTCCATGGCTAAAACGAGCACTGTGTTTCCATGCTCAAACTTTAATATTCTCATTTGCTTGATAGCGAATATCTTTATGATATAGCATTATCACAGTTTCATAGCTTGGCGTGTACTTTTTCTGTAAATCAAGTGAACGAATTTTAGTTCCGAATAGCAAATCGACTGGACTAAATCTGGCTACAGTACATCGTACTATGCAAAGCTAACTTTACTTCTAAACAATTTTGCCTGATTTGACTAATGTCAAAATGTACTAAAGTGTTTGCATAACACTTTCTACTTGACTATTCGCACAACTTGTATTATGTGTCATGACTATAAATCGATAGTAGTAAAAATCTAAGAAATTCACTACTCATGAATCTACTCTTGATCACAAATAACTTCTGTGATTTATGAATAAATAAGTAACACACTAAAACGCGGATAGCATCGTTTTCCCACCAACATTGCCAGCGTCAAAGCTGGGAATCGAACTCAGCACACGATAGGCAGCCTGACTAAGCACGCTTGCCACTAAGACGCTTAGTCGGCTGAGCTACCGTGCCGGTCTGAATGAATTACCTATTTTAAACAGTCAAAAAATCGTTTAATTTAAGTTTCAGTACCACATATTTTGAAAATATTCTATAATGACAAATAATCATTATTTAATTTCGTTATATCACTTATTTTCACGGACCTGTCTATGTAATTTATGCGGCAGGGCCTCGGTACATCAGTATCGCGCGAATCCGAGCTTGCTTTGCATCCCTCGTATTTTGGTAATACAAATTTAAACAACTAATAACAAATTTCATCATTAATAGATTTTCTGGTTATCTGCCTCATTTTAGGCATTCAATATAACTAACAAATATCAAGGGTACCTACAACTGGTAAATACAAACTTTTATGATAACCCTCGATTTTACAATGTAATAAGTTGTTGCAGACATCATATGTTTTCTTTTATTTAGGCCCGTGTCAAATTTATTTGACATAGGAATTGCGTTTGTTTCTAAAAGGTCGTTGTCCTGTTCTTGTTCAATTTAGGGTCAGTCTTTATGCAGGCCTGTAACTTGTACAGATATGGAACTTACATCTGAGTTTACTTCAACCTTTTCAAGTGCTGTTAGAAAATTTGAATGTTTTGTGCCTTTGTGTTTAGTCGATAAATTAGGGTATTTTAAAGATATTTTCAACCATCTCATAGTCACACGTCCAGAAAGGATAAAATTAATAAAACTATTGCTGCATTTTACTGACAGACTTAACAGATTTTGTTTTCATTTAACTGTGTCATTATTAATTATTTATTTAAAAATTTACTGCTGTCTGCTATCGAAGTAGAACGTTTTCCCTTTTAATACTAGAACAAAATAAGCCAAATGAACCAAAACATACGCCTATATTTTGTTTTATTAACTCTTTTCTAAAGTAAGTACCATGCTATAAAAGCGTGTGAAACTATCTATGTGAAATAGAATTTCATATGAATTTTAAACTTTAACTGTGGTTAAAATTTGTGTGAAGCAAAGGGAAAAGCCACTCGCGACGTCCTTTAAGGAAATTGAGTTATTATATTTTTGCCATTAAAATGTCCTGAAATACTTTCACGGACCTGAGAACAAAGAACAGAGAACAGGCTCTGTGTCAAATAAATATGGAAAGATCTCACCAATTTATAAATGTAGTATTCCTTCGGGAAAAGCAGAAATCACGCTGATGTCCACTTGTTTTTCCTGACTCGGCTGTCGACAACGATTTTTGGGGCAGCTTGGTGAAATGTCCTGTTTTTTCAACTGATGAATTTTGTCTCCGTGTCCTGATGGGGTCGATTCGCATCTGTAGTCCTAGCAGGTTAAAATTGTTGTCATTGTGTTCATGTTGGTTGCAGATAAAACATCGTCTAGAAAAAGGTACTTAGCTCCTTACTAAGTTGGCAGATGTCAAAGTCGCACGCTTCGAACTAGTATGGTGACCAGTACGAGATAGCGTCGGACGTTTCCTGAATGTTCTCATCGTTGCATAAAGTGTGCGAACGTTTTTGTTTGACCTTCGTCGAACTTAGGACAAATCGACTAAAAGCAGCAAATTAACACAGCACAACACAGAACAGCTTTGCTTTCTTGTTCTCGAATTAGAGTTAAATACTATGCAACAGGTTCTCTATTGTCAAATACTCAAGTGCGAGATCTGTTTGTCTAAGAACGGCTTCTACTAATAAATTGTTCAATTATTGTTCATTGGCTTACCCAAGTACAGCTAAAATTTTAGCACGAAGCACTTTTCGATTTTTCTTGGTTGGTTTACCGAAGATAAGCGATTTTCACATTACTGAGATTGCAACTCTCTACACAAGAGTCGACAAACTGACCCCCAGATTCTACGTCAATGACTCTCGGCAAACGACTCAACGGCGACAGTTTTATTTTACCCATTTTACCAGATGCTCATTTCTTGTCACAATAACTAAATTCGCATAACTTTGCATTTTCTGTCACTGTTTATTATTTGTTGATTACACTAATAGCACACAATAATAAAATAATAGATCTGATCCCACTTCTGATGTCGGATAGGCCAGGGGCAAGAGGGGTTTTAGGGCGGATCTATTAGATTTAGGCCACACATTGGTAAACACAATAAAATCACTTAAGTAATAGTCACATAAATAACAAAGTAACATGATTTATGATTTATCTAAACAGGTAAATGTCTTAGGATTGAAAATACAAACAATACCACCAAAATACTGGAGCTAGCAGTCCACCACTGCCAGTCCCGCGGTTTCAACTATTCTCTACCGAGTTTATCTTAAGACTAACTACTTATCTGCGGGATCATCAGGCATGTTGTTCCGCTCGCCGGGAAGAGGGCTGGTTCCCAGCGGCTCCAGACGTCCTCATGGTTTAAACGACCACATCTTCGAGATGTTTACTCTTTACATTCCTTAATCGGTACTTGTTGACAACGTTCTTTTGACTCCACTGAATTATGAGTTGGCAGGCGTCCACAAGACTGTCGAAAGGCGTCTACGAAAGCATCGAAAGGCGTCCGCATGGGGAACGTAGAGGGGACGTCTCCGACATATATAATAAACCAAAAAACATTGGTAAACGCATTTACACAGAACTTTCCTCTTTATTTATACAGGGTGGTCACTAATAATCGGAATGTAATTATCACACTATTGCTACAAAGAAGACTAGATCACATTAAGTTAAAAAAATATACAGAGTGATCATCCGACAGAGAAAATAAATAATAAATAATAGGTGTGAAATATGAACAGTTTACGTAAATACCTTTACAAGTTTCCACCATCGTTGAATTATTTATTGTATATTTTTTAATAAAAGTTTACTAGTCCTTGTCAACTGTGTTAACTATATGCCTGTCACATTTTTTCATTATGTATTCTCTGTAGACGGCCCCCCTAGGGCGGATCTATTAGATTTAGGCCACACATTGGTAAACACAATAAAATCACTTAAGTAATAGTCACATAAATAACAAAGTAACATGATTTATGATTTATCTAAACAGGTAAATGTCTTAGGATTGAAAATACAAACAATACCACCAAAATACTGGAGCTAGCAGTCCACCACTGCCAGTCCCGCGGTTTCAACTATTCTCTACCGAGTTTATCTTAAGACTAACTACTTATCTGCGGGATCATCAGGCATGTTGTTCCGCTCGCCGGGAAGAGGGCTGGTTCCCAGCGGCTCCAGACGTCCTCATGGTTTAAACGACCACATCTTCGAGATGTTTACTCTTTACATTCCTTAATCGGTACTTGTTGACAACGTTCTTTTGACTCCACTGAATTATGAGTTGGCAGGCGTCCACAAGACTGTCGAAAGGCGTCTACGAAAGCATCGAAAGGCGTCCGCATGGGGAACGTAGAGGGGACGTCTCCGACATATATAATAAACCAAAAAACATTGGTAAACGCATTTACACAGAACTTTCCTCTTTATTTATACAGGGTGGTCACTAATAATCGGAATGTAATTATCACACTAGTGCTACAAAGAAGACTAGATCACATTAAGTTAAAAAAATATACAGAGTGATCATCCGACAGAGAAAATAAATAATAAATAATAGGTGTGAAATATGAACAGTTTACGTAAATACCTTTACAAGTTTCCACCATCGTTGAATTATTTATTGTATATTTTTTAATAAAAGTTTACTAGTCCTTGTCAACTGTGTTAACTATATGCCTGTCACATTTTTTCATTATGTATTCTCTGTAGACGGCCCCCCTTGTGTACTTTCCATTTCTTCTTTGGCAATACCATCAACTACCTACTGAATTTGACTATTTTTCGTTAAATAGTTTTTAGATATAGTGGCGACAGACCGACAGACAGAGTGAGGGAATTGAAAGACCTTCATTTTCGTAATCTACATGGCCTGAAACGTGGAAATCCGAGGAAATCTCGAAGGACCATTCTTTCATGAAAACAATATTTGCATTCGTTAAGCGAGGGAAGTAAAAAATGTATCTAAATGAAATCCCTCCTAATTTTCTACTTCATTTCATTGCTTAAAGTGTAAGCTTCCAGTCTTTTTAATTATGTCATTCTTGAACCTAAAAGTTTTCATTTTAGAGATAAAGTTTGCTCCAGAAATATAGACCAAGCTCCAGAGAATTTTTCGCATCAAATTGAGGTAGAAGGCTGTTTTTTTTTTAATCGCTAGATATTATGATTCTGAATAAGGACCCAGATTGACGATTAAAAATCTCCTCTGCTTATTTTTTACAGCTAAAATAATTTTGAGAAAACCGGTTTTTTCGCGATATTTTTTTTTTTTTGAAAAATTACAAACAAATGTTTGATAAAAGTTGTAGACAATAACGTTGTCCATCAATCTGTTTTAATACGATTTCAAAATAGTGAAATCTAACCTCACAATTTCAAAAAGAACAAAGAACAAAGAGGACACCAAAACTATTCGTTTGTGGTAGCACAATAATAAGAGTTAATAAGCAAGAGATGTTCAGACCTACGTTTCTCGCCAAAAATCTAAGATATTTCGAACACGATCTTTCAACGTCCGCAGATGTGGTAGGAGACATATTTAAAGTAAGCATAATGTTTTAATGACGTGTGCATTGGGTAATGAGAAATCTATACTTTTCTCATGGAAAAATTCGCAATGCGGGTTCCCGTGTAGAACTTTTTCGGATTTGTGTTATAGGAGTTTCACTTAACCGGAAAATAGACTGTCACTTCATAACTCATTTATAGTACGACAGCATGAAGCTATTGTTTGGGAATTATACGTATCTACCATTCTTAATGCTATCAAATGAGCTCGCATTGCAACATATTCGTCCATGCTGTCGAACAATACATGAACTATCTTCTGACCTCTACCATTTCTTTTGAAATTTTGAGAAAATATTTGTTTTAGTTCCCCTATACAGTTAATCTTTATCGTCGAATCTGCAGGAACGCTAACATTTTCATATTCCTCACGCACGTAATTTTACAAAAATTCCCTAAACAGCGAATTACCACTTACACAGTTTCGACGATATTCCGACGCTACATATCATAGAACACTGCTTTTTCTAGAAGTCGAGAACCTGTTGACAACTCTCACAATAAAGCTGTGCACCTTCTAACTTCAGCCCGGGGATGTCCAGTATCCATGGGTTTATGGTACGTTGAGAAGGAGTCCAATGAAAAATATTTGATAAACAAAACAGAAACTTTGCAACAATGAATAAGCACGCCGTTTGCAGTTTACCCACTCGAGTATTCTGCCAATACTGAACGGTGACTAATTTTATACGTTCAGTAAACAATAATTCTCTCTGCGTTCTGTAACAGTGGTAGCGGTAAGTGGCCTTGACTCACACAATGCAATTTCACAAACGAAACACGTTTCTGGAATTGCAGTCTGTGTGTGATACGGACTCTGGTTATAAGTCAGAATTCTGAGAGAAAGGAAAGAATTGTAACTTAAAGAAAAATGTTTCGTTGTGGTCCTTTTACACGTTCGTAATTAAGAGAAATTTTTAGTTTGAATCAAGTTAGTTTGCGGAAAATTTGGCCATCGCAGAGACAACCCAAAATTAAATTGGGCATACATTCGTTTATTAAATACACCAACGAATGTTGCGATGTTTCGCGGACTGCCTTCTTGAGCATCTGATACCTGTTACGCTTTCGGGCTGTACATTGTACAGGTAGCCGCTCTTCAAATCATAAATTAATCAATTATTCCAAGTGTCAATAGGAACAGTTGGTACTCTTTACAGGTAATCGTATAATATCCTAGCTTTGGGTAAATTCTACATCGTGGGCCCTGTGTTCGTCGATCAATAGAAGTTCGCGGGGCTCTCGTGCTCGGCCGTATCGCACATCAAACCATACGCCCGCTGTGAACACAACATCGCAGTGGAGCAAATTTTGGTACCCTCTTCGTTAAATAAATAGGCGGTAAAAACAATTTAAAATTTATTTTGCGAATGTTCATATACATGGCTTTAAAAGGTGTATTGCCATAGTGTCGGTTTATTTAACCCAGTGAAAAACTGTTTCCATTTATTTTGAAATAAGGTGGGCTGTGTTAGAACTGTAATGGTTTTCTCTGGTTTCTTTTCCGTAGTTCAACGAAAAATAACATGTGATGTAAGTAAATATAATTATTTCTTTTACTAATAATGACATGTAGTTTAATTTCGGTTAATTAGATTAATTAAAATATATTTTTGGCGTTTTGAAATTCTTCGGAATAATAAATAAACAACGTTAATATTACTACTAACATTTCCTGAAGTATTAACAATGGATTTACAATATTTAGAATTAGTCAAATATATTGCAACAAATGACAAGAAAATAAGTAGCAAAACCTGTTACATTCAAATGCAACTAATAATAATTAATAATATTTAACGCTAAATTATATGTCGCAATTCTATACTGAAGTATGAACCTTTTTTCACCAGTAATTTTTCTCACATAAAGACTTATTAAAGATAATGGCAACAATATAAGGAGGATCTTTATGCTTTTTCCTCAATATCTTGAACACTAAATGAGATAAAACACTATATGGTAGAGAATACAATTTTCTAAAATAATAGTTATATAGTTGTTAGTTAAATTTCGAAACGTTTGTTCTGGGTCATTTTTAGGGCCCCCTAGAACCCTTGCTGCTTCGTCATGTCCGTCTGCCCGCCCGTCTATATATCACAGGTGTTTTTCACAGAAAGTATTGGACCTACATGGCTGACATTTTGTACAGTAATGGTTTCTTATAACTGCTACGCAGTCATAAATTAAAATCTAGATAATATTACTTTTTTGGGTACCTCCGCTATGTGTAAATCGGAGGTGAATTTTTTTACGCGCCCTAACTCATTAAACAAGTCTTTGAAATGATGTTGATGTTTCTTACACCGATTTTTCAATCAAAGTTTCATTTTCTAAATATTATTTCCCCGCCCCTTTATCTTTCCAACCGTTTGTTCTACCAATCTGATTTTCTTCGATAGTGCCTTTTATACAAGTACTTTCAATGAGAATTATAATGAATATTGGAATATAGGTAGTTACTTATTGTATATTGTATATTTTATAATGGAATAAAGTCTGCTTAGTATTGAATCTGGAGCCCCACAAGGCTCTGCCTTGGGACCCACACTATTTTTAATGTACATAAACAATCTCTCGAATTCAATAGTAAATTTAGTATTAATCGTGTTTGCTGATGACTGTGACAACGAATTATAACTATATGTTAGACCAAGTCAAGCTAACGCAATCGGTTGCCCATAACTGGTTTGTTTTAAACAAATGATTATTTTTGCTCTACGAAGTATACAAAATTTTAACAATCCTGACTGTAAAGTTTTTATGGCTGCATTTAGACTCTAAATTAATGTGGGATCATCACACCAGCTATGTTTGTAGCAAAATATCAAAAAGCATATACCTACTGAGAAATATATCTAGCAATGTATCTCAACAAACTCTCCATATTGCATATATCATAGTCCTTGTCCACTCTATGATATCGTATGGCATTCTTGTCTGGGAGCATGCTGCCCCCCGAGAAAATGTTTTTAGATTACAAAGAAGGGCTGTACTTATCATAAGTGGTTTAAAATGCAGGGAAGACTGTAACGACTCCTTTAAAAAGTTAAACATATTAACTTTATCATCAGTTTACATACTGCAGTGTCTTTTATACACCAAAACCAATGAACTGTTGTATCCAATGCGCAATGCGAGGTCAAATACACTCGTACTCTGCGAGAAATGTAAATAACTTAAATGTAAATTATTTAAGACTTAATAAAACCAGAGACGGAACAACTTATTACAGTATTAAATATTTTAACGTATTGCCTCAAAATATAACAGCCTTGCCCGACAAAAGCTTTAAATCTAAAGCATTATATAGTGATTCCGAATTTTTCAGTAGTAATTTAACTCGTATATTGTACAATCATATATACTTTGTTTTAACACTAACTTATATATTTAACTTTATTCCATACTCTGTTACCTTTGGCAAATAATTCCATGTATCAATTGTTTATATATTACTTTGTTTATTGTGTAAGTACTTTGTATTATCACATCAATACATCGATCTATATTATTACCATATAATTAAAAAAAAAATTAAAACAATTCTGAAAGAACAACGCATTGGCACGTTTTCATAAACACTAAAACACTTGAACCGCTACACTTGAACAATTTATCTACTCGACGCACGTTTCACCATTCGTGTATTAATATATAAGGTAAGAAAGTCGATTGTATTAGAGATAAACACGCGCAACTAGTAATAAAAGGCACATTTTTGGGGAATATAAAGTTTTAACAAAACTCACGGCGCGGCTTAATAAAATAAAAATTTTAGAAAGAAAATTATTAACTTTTAATAGAGCTTAAATAAAAAAAGTAGAAGTGAGGATCGAGATCGAACTCACAACCTCCCCATTTACATTTATTGCTGCTTGAGTATCTTACCGATTGAGCTACGCGATCCTATGTTCATTATATTCCAAAACGTGTAATATGTACATACTAGAAAATTGTAACACTTAGTGGTTTGACATTGTTCATTTGACGGATGAATATCCACTATTTACCACTAAAAATAACTTAAATATTTCATATAAAGACGTTTTTCATATTTAGAGTGGTGTTAGTTCACGGGAATAGATAATATTCGTCGTCAAACACACAGTTTGAGAATCGCTGAGCTTATGACTATGTTTCTCACTTCTCAGTGTACATTTCATATTTCCGTCTCAAAAGAAGTGGGAAAGAATCTTGATAGACATACATTGACAATGTCTTTAGGCTATTGCTTTAAGTTTGTGTGCAAGAGATAGTGAAAACGTATGCGTAACATTAATTCATACATCGGTCATTTTAAACTGGACCCGACTCTAGCTGTAGTTATGATTTTATTAAGCCGAACTGGTCGCGATCCGCTCAACCCTACATTCTCCACGGCGCCATGCATTCGTAAGTTTTCCATCCATATGTAATATGCTTCTTACAGCACTTATTATGTAATATACTATCTTCTGCTATTGTGCGTAAAGTACTTACTTTACGCACGCTGCGTGGTGTGTAAAGTTAATCAATTTCCCACTACCGATTTTCAAAATTAATGCTTGAAAATTTAATATTTGTATTTCCTTGCTAGAATTTTAAATATACTGTTAATATATGTATTAAATAAAAACTTACTTTAAGGTGGCCATTTCCAAGAAAGAGACATCCGATAGGGAAGTATTTATTATTTTTGGCCATAACTTATTGTTTTTAGTATCTTAAAAAAAACACAATGCTACCTAAGTAGAACCATAACAAGACTATTAATAGGAATTTTCACTTAATAATTTCAGTGGTTTGCAAAATAGATATAAAAAAGGTTATGCTACTCTTCCTATTTCGTATTTTAAATCTATTTATTTTGAAAACGACTGAACGCCAATATTCTTGACTAAAGATGACGGTCTCGGATGATTAGGGGTCGAGCTTATTTTTGAGGCGAATTTCTCGAAGGCAAACCAACATTTTTATATTTTTAACATTTAAGAATTGAATTATTAAAATTTCACAAATTGTTCATTTTCTTGAAAGGTATCTTAGTTTCTTACGTTCTGGAAATTGTCTAATATCTATTAAAGCTATTAATAGAACATGCCGAAGTGATAATATACAACCGGATGTGATAAAATTAAATGTAAAATTGTATTTTGGTTTCAGTTACTATAGAATTAACCTCGGAACGAATTATAGATGTAATAACCATGTATTTATTTATGTAAAATTTAAAGTTGTACGCGAGTTGAGGTGCATTTACCAGTAAGTTAAGTAGGTTGTAATCTAGATTGCCAGATATTACTCAAGTAATACAAGTAGCTGTAAACAAGTTGCTCTAAAGTACAACGATTTCTAAATGGGCGTTATAATAGGCAAATAGCTATGAATAATTTGCTTCAAAATAAGAAAAATTCCTATTATTTAAGTGCCATTTCTATTTGGGAAAAAATTTATGCTGCATTTCGGTTTTGATATAGAATTTTATCTATGATAACCCATTATATATGTATATAATAATAACTGACTTTATTAGACATTTTTGGACACTTATTAAAATAGATGGGTATATTTCATTGTGTATGTATGCTTAGAAATATCAAGCCGATTTTGATGACAAACTGAATAAAATTACTAGCGGTTATTACTGTTACGTTAAATATGGATGTGATACTTCTATTGCTACGAAACCCTTCATAAATTCTGTTTTTGTAAAATATATAACTTCAGAATTGCGGTTTTATATTTTTCATCAGGAATTCGTTTATAACTATTCACTTTGAATGTTATGTATACTAGAGAGTATTGCAGAACTTTTTTGTGCCAAAAACTGAAGTAAATGGTAATCAGTGTAAAGAAAAGGCTACCTTTCTCAGGAAATATGGCCGCAACTATTTAGGTTTTATTTTGCTGCAAATCATCTTTAAAAGCTATTTGGGGGCTTAATGACTTCAAAGAGAAAAATAGACGTGGATTAAAGTTGCCATTAATTTAACCTTAAATCTTTCGCAGGAAGATGTTTTTATGTATTCGTTCTGTGCAATAATATTTAAAATTGTGGAAACGAAAGAAACCATTGGCATAAATGGCATAAAAAAGCTATATTGTTTTGTTGAGTTATCCAATTAGCATACTAATTATCAAGTGTCGGAATTTTTCATCGTTAACAGAGTCGGACTTGACTTGAAATTTAATGTTTCAAGAAATATTAAAACATAACAATGCTATGTTATTCATATTTATAACATTAACATACTGCCTTTCGTATTTCTGTACAGTTATTTTATTGAGATATGTATATTGCAAGACCTTCCCTACTTTAAGCATAATCTTACGTCGTCAGTGACTAATGAAATAAACATGTTTTTATTACATTGCTGCGATTCCCGCCACAACCACTTAATAGTATCTTTTACTGAGGTAACAATCGTGACATGATCAGTTTTTTCACAAATTTACACGACACTAAGCGTGGTTTTACATCTTCTCCTTTATCCAAACCCCATAAAAGGGTATTAATTATTTGGCCCCCTGTTGCATCTTTCGCTTTGTCAATACTTGGATGATATGTATTTATTTTGAAAATCTCGAATTTTCTCCAGCCTCGTCTTTAAGATAGCATTTCTCAAAATATGATTCATTTGAAAGCTGGAAGTTCGTATATTTTTCTAAAAATTGTCTAAATTGCGGACGGTTGAGCTGGTACCATAGAATGTGGGACGATATCATGAAATTCATTAAATACATTTGCGTAATTTAAAGACAGTAAGCACTACGCAGAAACCGAGGAAAATTACTAGGCAAATAGTTTCGCTAACGAATTACGCGGAATACTAAAATACAGCCTGCCTACTCGCGATAAACTGCTAAAATCCACCCCACAATTAATAGACAGTACCAGTTGACTCGTATAATTTTATGCGCAGGTCGATGGCGTCATTGAAACTATCACTGAGCAGTAAACACACGGCCACAGCATACATGTAATTTTGGCATTTAGCTACATGTTTTTTAATCGTTTGTTTCCTATATTAGCCGCGTTTAATAATTAGTAGTTTATTTTTCAAATATAAATACGAACTGTAATAGTATTTGTTTTAAAAGTGAATTATTAATTGTTTGCTTATAATTGTATTGAAACATATTCTTTATAGGATTTTGTAAACTGCAGAGAACTAAAAGAAAAACTATGTGTAAAAATATTAACGAAATCTTTGCATTCTTTCGATAACCTGAATTCTGGTTATGCTAGCAAATTAAAATCCTAAAATGAATTTGTCTAATTTCTTATTTGAAAATTTTCATTCTAACACTAGCATCCACACAGTCCCCTATGGTCATGTAGAATAAACTAGTATCTACATAACCCCCTACGGTCATGAAGATTCAGTTAAATAGGAGAACAAAGGCCTAAAATGAATTTATTTAACTTACCTTGTCTTAAAAATGTTTCTAATGGTACATTTTCATGAAATCTGTCATTCTGTTTCATTCTGCGTAGCCTTTGAAACGTTTTTCGCCCTTATACTGGAGCTCGTCAGAAAGACACAAAGCCATTCATAAAGATGTTTCATGCAGGACCAAAACAATTTCTATGAATAAGTATGAAATAATTATATTTGACAGTTTTTCTTTTAGTTCTCATAGATAGTTATTTTTTCTGCTGTTTGCAAAATCCTTTAAAGAATATGTTTCAGTGTTTTTTTTTTAGTTAAATTCGTTTGATTAGTAAGTAGGTATGTAAATAATGTGACGTGGCAGCCAACTTCACTTCATATCTACAAATTTTATGGATTTGTTGGTTTTGTAATTTCATTAACAAATATTTTCGATTTACATAATAATTGTCATTGTCAAATTATTTTGTTTCATGTGATAATATTTTTCACTATCTTTAATAACATTAATTGTGCTTTATTTAATGCCCCTGAGTGTGATCCTGTTATCGGTGAAAGATTCCGACCCTGCTAATTATATATCAAACAGGTTGCAATATTATGACTATCTGCATCTGCAGCTATAAAATTCTATCCACAGCATAAATGTGGAGAATGTAAATTCAGCTGCCAAATCGCATTGTTTTTAGATTTAAGTATATATTATAATCAATACCTCGACTATATATTACAATTGCTACCGAGTCATTGCAAGAGTGACGAAAGGCATATTGCACCCAATCCAGAAATACAACTATGAATTACTGCCGTTTGGTTCTTCAGTCAGCTTACGGTAACGGTATAGCAATAAAAATATTTGGAATTATAAAGCCAAATTACAATCAAATAGTGGTCATTTCAACGTTTTCGAAGTCAAAATTTGGCCGTATGCAGTCGACCACACTGTGTTACTTGGGTACGGGCGTCTTTTGAATTTGAATTGAAAGACTGCAAACGGCAACCGAAGAAGGCAACAGAAACTTTATCTATCGTGATAGATGTTTATCTCAATATAACGAAGTATTGATTAAAATAATTGCGCCACTACCGAGTACTTACCGGTATGTAGTACCCCGTCGACCTCTCGATGCATGTGCAAATATTTAAGCTAAAAGAACTCCTTTATTTACTTAACTTAATATATCTACATGAAAGTAAATATCAAGTTGAGCCAATCTAGCAAAAGAAAACACGCCCATTTGCAAATATTCTGACATAACTAAAGAAACATTAAATACAAAATTGATACTAAATGTCAGGGAGTCAAAATCATATTCATATTTCAAATAATGAAGGCCAGAAATAAATATAAAAAATTTAAAAATAAGACAGAACAAAATATGCAAAATTTTATTTAGAAAAAATTGAACCTCCTTTAAAAAACTGTCTCTAAAATTTGTGAAATGAAATTTCACTGTCGCATCTCCCAGTTAATTGAGCCTACCTACCGAAGTTGATTAAAAATACGTTGTATTTTGTTGTCTATTCATTTTTACATCGGCCTTAATGTCGATATTAGACAATACAATTAACCGGGCGACGCGCGATGGAGAAATTTTCTTTTATAATTTTTAGTGGCTGTTTTTTTAAAGGCTGTTTTTACCCTTTCTAGTGGTCTCTTATTTAGTTTAAGATTTTACATCGAACCCATTAGAGAATGTTTATATCCCCATATACCAAATTCTAAGTAAATCTGCAAGAGTATTGTTAATTCTGGCAGCCCTGTTAGATTCGCGAATATTTATGTTTCGATTCAGCGTCAACTGCTTCGAAAATACCTAACAACGAATTTTTACACAGTTCCGACGAAATTTGAATCTTGTACCCAGCGCCTTCGCCAAATTCTCGAGTGAAGAAAATTCGTTTATTATTTCTATGAATATTTCTGCTGTTTAGAATACAGGATGTTTCACCGGAAACTGAATCAATCTATACATGGAAAAGTATGTAACAAAGCATTTTTAGAATTTCGAGAGTTACTAAAGTCAATGTGGCCATGTGGCACCAAAAGAATCACAAGCATGTGGTACTTCTGGTTATATCGGAAGTCGGTACCAACTTGTTTATTTTAAATGGAACATCCTATACGAGTCGAAAACGTGTAGCATCTCATCCAACAGTTTCGGAGATATTTTATTATAAAAAAAATTGCGGATACAACGATTTGCAAGAACTTTCTTCGTATAGGAGATCTTCCTTTGTTCTTTAGAACGTAGAAAGAACACATAAGCTACGCTCTACCATGACGCTAAATTCCATAATAGTATACCAAATGTTCTATTTTTCACGTAACATTTTGTCAAATTCAAACCTCCAAAACTTTTTTAGTTAAAATGGAACACCTTGCATTTTTTACGTCAAGTTATGTAAAATTAAATAATTTTTTTTCTGTTATGGCATCGTGGGGGTTAAAGTTACAATTTTTTTAAATATTCGCGATTTTCTTAAATGTTCAAGAATTTGTATTAAAAAATACCATCAATTTAGTCATGAGTAGAAACAATCATCAATGTGAGTCTTGATTCCCTTATGTGGAAAAATGCCAGCACGCTTAAATTACACTCACGGAGACTTTTTAAATTTATTAATATTTTTGAAGCATGTGATAAAGCAATATCAAGAACATGTACCCTTAACCATTTGCTGCTCGATACCCACAAGAACAGAAACCATCACTAAACACTGTAAAACGCATATTGCATAATAAATATTTGGCTGTCAGGGCGGGAATTCAAAGGAGCAAGCCTTAGACATATTAGCTGAAGAAGAAATCTTTAACTTACTATTTAAATTTTCTTCAAAAAATTGTAATGCCACCAGTCTATCGTATCTCATGGCACAGTAAACATTAAACTGTCAATGTTCTTGAATATCTCGCTTCCATTTCCATTTTTGGTAATTTTGGCCTCGTCTGTCCATAAATATTTCTCAAAAAATAATTGTCACCTTCATGTTCAATTAAAATAAATTCACAAAAATTTTCTCTCGTTACGAAATCCTTTTCTTTTAATTGTTGAACCATATGGAACGAGAATGGACCAAACTAATGTTTCGACATGATTCTCTGAATTAAATTCTTGGGTAATCCCGATTTCAGAGCAGCTTGCCTTAATGACATCACTGGAAATGCCCGAAAATACCCCGGAATTTTTATTTCTATGTTTTACTCATCAACAAATGTTTCCTCCTTTGAATTCCTGCTTTGACAGAGCGGATTTTGAGGTCACTCTATCGCTCACCGCTCGCCACCGCTATCTAAAACACCCTGTAGATTTGAAAATAATTTCCAAATATGCCATTCTTGATTCACTACAATTTTCATCTCAGACATTTTTTCATATTTCAAAAAGTTGAGGAGATATTGATCGTCCAAGCACTAGTGACTGCTCTCGTATGTTAAACGAATTGAGTATCTACAAAAAAAAGAAATAACAAGCTAACCATTATACTTTTCATGGATTTACTACATTTATTATATAATTGTTGCATATTCTATAGGATACTCTTCGCAATTTTTGTTGTAAATGATATTAGTTTCAAACATTTTTTGTTTAATTACAAAACAATATATATATTTTTTTTTCGTTTAAAAAATGAATAATTTTTTAATTTATTGATCGATTTTGTTCAAAAACAATAGGGTTCTTCCACTATCTAACACTAACTTAATGTCCAAATTTCAATACAATCGGACTTTTCGTTCTTAACTTATTGTGCTTACAAGAAACGTGACGCAGGGACAGACAGACGGAGAGACAGACAGACAGACAAACGGACGGACATTTTGAAAGTTGTTCAGAATTCGATCACAGTGATATAAAAATGTTTTCTCTACGAGCAATATTACTGGTTTTAGAAATGTGCCGATCGAATGCAATACACTCTTCGTTTTGTATTTGCGAAGAGTATAATAATACCAGCGCAGTAATTCATTACAAACAATATTCATACGGTCCTCAGCGATATTTTATTTTATACCTTTGTTTCTTTAAGAAAATTACTAGGTATAATATACGCATTATTAAAATGACATTCAATTGCGTGTAAACCGGAAATAACCTATCAGGATATACCCTAAACGAATTAAACTTGAATATTTACACGCAATTTTTACAGCTCCATTATCATAGATAACCATACCAACAAGTGTTTATGCTTGAGCTGCTTAAAACAAAAATTTTGCGTGACAGTAAATGTAAAATCTTGATGAATTTATAAATCATACATATTAACAAAAATAAATTCGCTGAGGTCTAATAAATTTAATGGTGGTAATTTTTATAAAAGTGGATGTGTGATAGCCAGGAAATAATAAATGCTTTTGATGTACTAGATCCCATAAACACGTTTAAATTTTTAACATCCATTCGGTAACAATATGCCTAAAGCCTCTTCACCTCGTCCTCCATCGCCCTTATTCGAAGACTTGTATAGAAGTTTATGTGAAAGCATCTGACATATTTTTGAAAAATTATCCTTATAACATTATTAGTGGCTATAATAACACAAGTTTATAGGTTTTGCCCCCCAGTTACGAAAAGGGTTATTTAGGGGTTTTTGGAGTCGCTAAATCCAAAAGTCAAAAAAATTCTATCACGTCACATTTTCAGAATATATATTTATTTATATTTTATAACAAATTAACAGGGTTTTTTGCAAAAAAGAACTGAAAATGTACCGATTTTGTCTTCTTCTTGTATAAACTCTTATCACCAGCCAACAATAGTCCTCAAACATATGCCTAGCCCCAAAATCGCTGGTATCGCTACTCAGTCCTGATGAAAACGTTCACTTTGTTCGTCACTCATGCTTTGTAGATTCTCAGGAAGGCAATGGAGATGTGAATCCAAAAAGTAGATTTTTAAAGACATATTAAAACCCACTTTGTGGTAATAAACCAAAAATTCAGAAACAGTTTGTCTATAATTCTTACTTTATTTCCCAGAATTCGTTTACCATCATTTTTAGAGATGTCCATGCAGCCTTTTCAGCCTCAGATAAACAGTTTTTTTGTCATTCTTTAAAATTTCCCTAATTTGTGGGCTAACGAATATACCTTCTTTGGGTTTGTCTTCGGATAAACATTTTTTCCCAATACTTAAATGCAGCTTCTTTTTTTGGTGCTTTTACAAAAACCAGACGTGATATGTCTGTTTATATATTTCTTATCAGTCGACCCACAAGACAAAAATAAATTAAAAAGTTATTATGAGGGAAGACAAAAGTTAAAATTTACAACTAGTGTAATTATTTTTTCTCGGCATTTTCTACCAAATACCTAATTATTTTATTCAAGCCCTGCTTGACACCACAATTTGTATATGCTGCTTTTGTCTTTTTCGATATTTCCCCATATATTCGATCGAGTTTCCACAGTGCAGTGGATAGGTGCAGTCGAGGCCTACTTCCTCAGATACCGATTTTCAGACGAATCAGACCATAAATTATAAAATTTAGTTGCTATATCGATGCGGCCATTTTGAAGTATTTTTCGACCAAATTTTTATAATCTGCAACCTCCATAAGTCTCAGATATCGATTTTCAATCAAATCACACAATAAATGATAAAACTTATCCGCCATATTGATGTCGCCATTTTGAATTCTTGAGTATCGATCACATATTTATAATCTGCGACCTCAGAAATCTCCAGATACCAATTTACCAGTACAATCGGATATTAAATGGCTATAAATTGTCCACCATCTTAGACACGCCATCTTGAATTTTTCTATAAAATTTTTTACATTTTATTATCATGTAGGTGAACCATATATACATGCAAAATTTCAAGTCAATGCATCTGGAAGTGGGAGAAAAATGCTATATATTTTTATCTGTTTTAGAGTCTACCCCATTAAGTTATCTATATCTTGAAATATTTTCGTTAATGTAACAAGTTCCGTTGATTTTAGGATTTTCGTGTCATATTTCGATATCATGGTAGTGAAAAATGTTCAAATGGTCTGAACAGAAAATGAGTTGACTTTAAACTTTTTATAATTTTCGTGTATTTTATAATTTATAAAATTTTGATTTCAAATTGCTCGCAAATGACGAAAAATTAACTTTGACACATGAAATAAAGTGCAAAACGGAAGTGTATAAAATTGCGATCTACGGTGAACGAAATTGTATATAGCGAGTTTTACCAATTACTCATACCAATTACCCCCCCCCCCCACAACAATGGTCCCCATCACTTTAATTGCCCCCCACCTACAACAATTACTCCTTATTACAACAATTTTGCCCTATTACAAGATTACAACAATTACCCCACTCTGATTACTTACTCCCTGTCATGAACCACTCTGTGGTTCACGTATTTAATTGATTTCAATTATACACAAAGTATGTAATATAAGCTTTTATTATAAAGCACGTTTACAACAATCTCGATAACTTTTTATACATTACATAACTGTCAAAAACTATCTCCCTTCTGCCAACCTAACAATACTTAAATCTCTAAAATCAAATCTCTGACACTCTCCTACTCTAATTATCCTGACTCCTCCAATTAGGCCACACCTCTGTGACATCACGAGAAGTAATGGTGTGTGTGTGACGTAGAATTCCCTTATCTAACAGACATATGTATAAACATACGCGACAAATCTATAACACCCCTATTTTTGTGTCGAGGGTTAAAAACAAACCACTACCTAAATTGACTAAAGTCATAAAACAAGACGCCAGGCTCTTGGACTATTACAAATACTTTAAGCAAACGTTTTTACGTTTATTGAGCCATTCAATATTTTGATACTTAATTATTGAAAAGTAGTCTCGATAACATCCATATTCATAGAGCATTATGTTACAAACTATTTATTGTGTACATATAATAGATTCGCGTTTAGCGCTGAAGTAATAATAACTTAATGTAAAAATAGACTTAACGTATTACCGGCCATTAATTATAAATTAGGTAGTTAGTTTTGTGTCAAGTTCGAATCCTTGACATTATTGGAATGCCATTTTATTGTATTTTTATAAACGTGTTTTAAGTTCATTCCTTTACTACCGAAATATTTAGATATAAATAGTTTTACTAGTAAATACTGTTCGCCTCGGAAAGAATGCACATGGAAAATTACAATGAAATTTTAAAGTAATTTGTAGTAAAGGATAAGTACTCGATTAACATTTCATGAGAAACGGAACATTTCTCAATCAGTACCCCTAGACTTTTTCAAATAACTATCCTATAAGTATCCTAAAAGCAATTTCTAAGTTGCAGAGGCTATGTAATGCCTTTTACATGAACGGTGTAGAGAGTGGATTTTCTAAATAAAGTAGATTAATAACAATGAAGTACAGAATGTTTGACGAGATATTAAACTGCAGATTAGTAAACGCTTCAATTAAAGCAATGTGATAATAAAGCCATGTGATACGAATAATTACTAATAATGAAACATTCTTTATAGGATTTTGTAAACAGCAGAAAAAACTATCTATGGGAACTGAAATAAAAACTTTTTGTAAAATTATTGGTTTACAATCGTTGCTTGCATTCTTTCGATAACCTGAATTCTGGCGATGCTAGCAATTAAAATCCTAAAATCAATTTGTCTTTCTTATTGGACAATTCCTATTCTAACACTAGTCTCTACACAGTCCCCTACGGCTATGCAGAATAAACCAGTATCCACATAAACCCCTACGGATATGAAGATTCAGTTAAAATGAGAACAAGGGCCTAAAATGAATTTATATACATACCTCGTCTTTTGGAGAATTGTTCATTCAAATGGATTATATTTTCATGAAATCTATCATTCTGTTTCTTTGATAATGCTTAGACTTTGAAACGTTTTTCGCCCTTATTCTGAGCTCATCAGAAAGGCACAAAGCCACTCACATGATGTTCCATACAAAAACCAAGACAATTACCAACTTTTTTGACATTGTTTGATATTGACTGAATGAAAAAAACAGATTTTCACCTCTGTGTTACCTAGCTAGTAATGGAGCCTATATACTCTATACGTGTTTAAAAGTGAATTATTTTTTTTTGTTTGCCTATACTTGTAATGAAACATATTCTTTATAGGATTTTGTAAACAGCAAAAAACAGCATTCTTTCGATAACCTGAATTCTGGTGATGCTAGCAATTAAAATCCTAAAATCAATTTGTCTTTCTTATTGGACAATTCCTATTATAACACTAGCCTCTACAGTGTCCCCTGCGGCTATGCAGAACAAACCAGTATCCACATAAACCCCTACGGATATGAAGATTCAGTTAAAATGAGAACAAAGGCCTAAAATGAATTTATTTACATGCAAAGATTGTAAATCAATAATTTTACAAATAGTTTTTATTTTAGTTGTCATAGATAGTTTTTTTCTGCTTTTTACAAAATCCTATAAAGAATATGTTTCATTCAAGTATAACCAAATAAAACAAAAAAAAATCACTTTTAAACAATAATTACTAGTTATGAAATCTTGCCAAAAATGCACTCAATGCAAAGTTTGTGTTTGCAGGAAGTAAGGCGAGCAGAACCACCAATATTAGTGAACAATTGAACAAATTGAGCCGTTACTTGATGAAAATCCATAATAACAATTGGGAAAAAAAAACTATATTAGTCTTATTTTTCACTTTATTTTGTCAACATGACAACTGTTTCTCCACACAGTGGCTTCTTCAGGTCTTGAGTACTACTACTAATTTTACAATGCGTAAAATACATGGTTTTATACAATTTTGACTTAATCCTAATCCTAATTACTAAACGGAAAGCACATATTATTGAGAGGTAATTTATTGAATATAATTGTAATAAGTCTAATGGAATAAATTTAGTAGATGAGATAAGTTAGTTTCAATTCAATCATTTCTTAAAATATCAGATGACTTAAATTTATTTACTTCTAGGATTCTAATAAAATGCAAAATTTTGAAATCTTAGTTGAACATGTGAACTTCATCTATTAAGTGATTAGCATATGTTGAGTGAGTTTGTTTTATTATTGATGTAACTTATTTTGTGTTCTAATAACCGTTTTCAGCAATTTCTTTCTGTTTGTCATATGAACACCTTAGGACAAGTACCGCAAGTTAACTTATAGACGCCTGATTTATTTCTATTAAAATTCTATATCTTGTTATCTTTTCTTCAATCTGTCATTATTAGTTTATATATGGTGTGCATACCTTGTTCTTTATGCACTATTCGAATGTGGCATTTAGTAGATTGATATAGCCTTGTTTACTACAAGTGTGTTCGTGTGTTTCTTAAAATGAAAACGAGTACCTAATCGAACTAGTTTTTGAAAGTCAATACATTCCCCAAAATAAAAAAATGTACCGAGTACACAGTGGAACATAATCTTGAAGTTCACAGATTTGACGTTGATTTGATATGCCGAATACGATGCCAAATCGTCTACATATTTATCCATTTGTTTTGGCCTATAATTAATTAATTAGAATAGCTATTTTATCTCCTTATATGATACTCCATACTTTTTGATGATAAAACATTGATCAACAGGCGCGCCAATATTCTTGACTTTTGTTTGTTTGGCTATGTTTGACTAGTCGGAAGCCCAGGGTGCCAATTGGCCTCTTGTGCTCCGATTTCATCGGAAGGAAGTATTGGGCTGTGTAGCTGTAGCTCAAGGATTGTGTTCGGCCAAAGACGCTTATTTTAGCGTCAGAGGCCCGCACGGGCTAGGGTAGGGGTACCGAGCTGGTTGTTTGCTTGGTACCCCCGGGATCGGGTGATTTGGGTGTTTTTGGTCATTGTCTACTTGCGGCGTGGCCTGAAGGTCGGGCTGAAACAGAAAAACGGTTAAGTTATACTTACCCGTTATCCAGGATCTGGAGCTTCGGCCTCTTGTGTCAGTCGCCTGCCGGACCAGCGGATTCCCATGCGATTCTTCGCTCTGTCCCGGGTGACCTCAATTACTTGGATGTATTCCAGGTCTCTGAAGATGTCGGCGTTTCTAACAAACCATGGTGCATCCACGGCACACCTAAGCGCGACGTTTTCCACGGATTATATCCTCTTCAGGTAGGCGGCTGCTTGGTATCCTCAGGCTACGGAGGCGTAGGTCAGAAAAGGTGCAGAGAGGGTCCTGATAAGCGTGAGCTTGTTCCTCAGGTTAGGTTGGCTCTGTCTACCTATCATAGGGTAGAGTAGAGTCCTCTTCGTCCTCGCTTTCTGTATTATCGCTTCGGTATTCTGTCTCCACGTCAGGCTTCGATCCATGATAACGGCAAGGTACTTGACGGTATCGTGCCCTTGGATGTTCTCGCCGTTCATGGAGACGTGTCCTGTGGGAGTTTGCTTCCTGACTCTCTTGAAGAGTAGGGCTTGGCTCTTCTCCGCGTTGATTTTGACTTTCCACTTGTTGCATCACTCTTCCAGAAGCGATTATGACAGTGTCATCTGCGTAGAGCTCCAAAAAGGTCCTTGCGGTTCTTCGCATGTCGGACGGTAGATGGTGAACAGGTGGGGAGAGAGTACCGATCCCTGCGGTACGCCTGCTTCCATGGGCTTGTAGTTCGACAGCTTCATCGACAGGCATTTATTTATCAGATGTCCCTCTCATCATCTACCTGAAATGTTACTATTCTTTCAAGCATGATCTGCCATCATTTCTTCTTCCTATCAAATTACCCATGTTTGTTTCAATATATTGAAAAAACATTCCAAAATTTGACAAATTTGGAAATTTCATCAGAAGACAAGAATTAGCGAATATTGGCGGCAATGCTGCTTTCAAGAATTAAACTTGAGATTTCTCCTCAAATGCATGAAGACCCCACTTCTACCCAGCTTATGTTAAAACGAGTGATATTTATGATTTTAAAAAAATGTGTCGATCAAATGCAATGTACTCTTCGTTTTCCTATTTGTGAAGTCTATATAAGAGGATTCAAGAGAGTTAGAGAGGGCGCTTTATGAGACATATTTCTTGGAGGTTCTGATGAGCTCTTCAGGGAATTCCTCAATAAACGTTACGAGATCCACATCTCCAAAGCATCAATACGTACATACGTCATCTGTCTACCCTCCTAACGGTACACGTTTCAGAGACTTAAATAAATATGGAGAAAACTAGGATGTTATCAGATCTGATCTTTGTGCATTTTGTGATATTTCTGTCAATTAATAAAAATTGTTTTGCTTATAAAAATACATATTTTCGATGCACCCTATATCTCACAAACTGGTCATGGAATCGGTTCGTTTTCAAGCCTTTTCATATGGAAAAACACCAACATTTTGTCATAATCTGTCGTGTACTAGAATTCCTCTATAAAATGTGCGCGGTTTGAATTAAAATTTATGTTTATAAATATTTACCTTTGGTACAATTGCCTTAACATTTTGGCTCCTTCTAATGTATTTATTTTTGCAGATTTCTGTATAGTCTCAGAATAAAACAATATATTACTAGCTATATGTATCTCTGTAATAATTAATCAAGCCTTACATACGAAAATATTTAATCGCTTGACACCAACTTTAAATAAAGATGAATGTCCACACACAAGAAAACACATGAATCGTTCATGCAACGTCAATTACAATTTCCACATTTTCAAACACTTGATTTTAAAACTGGCTGCACATGTTATGAGAATTTCTAAAACGCTTTAAAATATGATTACGGCACGAATAATTATGTTTACTACTAAAAATGCGGAGACTTTATTCTAAAAAATGGGTGTATTTTCTAGCAAAGAATTGTTTGGTATTGTTTACTTCATGCAATTAGAGTTATAGTCTAGTATACTTTAATTTGGCCTGTCCAGTGGTCGCTTCGTCGGCTGAACTTTGTCGACATACGTGATCGATGTTTTTAGGCTATTTCTTTAACTTTGTATGCTAGAGAAAATGAAATCATACGCGAACTTATTAACTCATACACAAGACAAAATAGACCGTGGACCCGCAGCAAAAAAAATCGTTGGCAAGTCTCAAGGCTAGTTTTCATCAAAAAAAGATTAATTTGTGATATAATCAAATCATGTCAAAATGCCAAGCGAAAATTCGGTCACCAAAGGGGTGGCAAACAGGGTTGAAGTTGCACTTTTTTCATAAAAAAATTACCGATAAGTATCAAGCTTTCCAATTTGACAGTATGTTTAAAAAATGTTTTAAACATGTTGCCGGATTGGCAAGCGAAAATTTGGTCACGAAAGGAATGGGAAGCAACACAAATTAATCTTTGACGATGAAAACTAGCCTTGAGACTTGCAAACGAGTTTTTTTGCTGCGGGCCCACAGTCTATATAGTAGACGCAATCGTTATAGTGAGTCGATGGGTAAAAGTATAATAAACAAGCTAACCGTTATACTCTTCGCCGATTTACTGCACTTTTTATATATTTGTTGCACATTCTATAGGACACTCTTCGCAGTTTTTCTGTAAATAATATTAGTTTTAGACATTTTTACTTTCATTACAAAACATAAAAAAATTATGTAAATTTTTTTTTATTTAAAAATATTTAGAGCTTTTTTATTTATCGATCGATTTTGCTCAATAAGGCTCTTCCTCTAACTAACACTAACTTACTTTCCAAATTTCAATACAATCGGACTTTTCGTTCTTAAGTTATCGTGCTTACAAGAAACGTGGTGGACGGACAGACAGACGAACGGACGGACGGACATTTTGAAAGTTGTTCAGAATTCGATCACCAACACAGTGATATGATTTTTTTTTCTCTACGAGCATTATTACCTGTTTTAGAAATGTGCCGATCGAATGCAATATACTCTTCGTTTTGTATTTGCGAAGAGTATAATAAAAATGAATGTTGTTTCGGCATGTTACCTCGTCTTGCGTCTCACTCGTAGAGCCACTATAATAACGATTGCGTCTACTATACTAATATACGATTCAAATGTATTGACCCCTTACTTTAACCGCGAATATCTCAAAAACGGAGGCGCAGAAAAAATTGAAAAAATGATGTGTTTATTATGAGTCTATTCTAAATCAATCACTGAAATTTGAATAATGTACATTGTACACTTTTGAAGTTCTATTAAGTTATATTGAAAAATGTCCTACTTTTTAATTAAATTTTGACCATACCAGTTTTAAATTTATCATATCTTCGAAAATATGCCTACTATGTAAATAATATTTTAGACACCGATAAAGCATGGCATTTTTTGTACGAGGACATTTTTTCATAATTTTTTATTTTAAAATTTTGCAATTATTCTCAAAAACGTGACGTCATGTTCATTCGGTTATTTATCAATGTATTTAAAAATTTTTTGTTAAAATAGTTAATTATATGAAATGTAAGAATTTTCAGAAAAAATAATTGGGATATATCTAATATTAATTTAGTTATCAAGCGTAAAGGATAATATCATTGCAAGTTTACAAGAATATTATCTATTACGCTTGATAACTAAATTAATATTTACCAATTATTCTTCTGAAAATGCTTACATTAGTAAGGAAGGAGATGCATTAATGCCGGGTAACTTGGAACTGCCAAAGTGCCCTCTATCCACAAGTAACGTATGTACCGTTAACTTTGAAACACCCGATATTGGCAGGAACATTCAAAATACAGAATGAGAAATAACATTTAAACGATTTACTGTACGAAATACAAAAGTTACAAATAAAAGATAAAATGTAAAATTTCGTTTTTGCCGACTTTATCACTGGAGTAAGATATGTGTCACGGAGTTTCAGGTACTTCTTATTTTCACATCCAACAAAAAATTTTGCAGGTGTTAAAAATGATCGTACACTCAAATCAAAGCACGCGAGTCCTGTTTGATGATAATCATAAAGGGTTAACAAATGTGTGGAAACCTTGATTTCTGGCTAAACTATAAGTTCCATTAATGCACAGAAACCGAGATCGAACGAGACTCGTAGGCACAGTCTCGCTCTATCTCTCTCTCTCTCTCTCTCTCTATCTCTCTCTCTCTCTCGGTCTTGGACATGGTCTCGTTCTCGGTCTAGGCGACGAGACCAAGAGCGACACCGAACTTGTTTCGTTATCATCATAAGCACTAGTTTTCTTTGTATCAGCGGCGAATATAAGTTCAGTCCACACTTTTGTTACACCCTGTAACTAAAAACAAGATACATTGTACGGAATTTCCTCGTGTGACTACGTAGCCCGATTTTTGGTTTCCCATCAAGTTTACATTGGCAATGAAAATCAAATACCATTAACTGTGCCAGCAGCTTAATTAGATTACGCCTACCTAGTTTTCCCCCGAACTAATACGACTTCCTAAAACCGTTATTTTTGCATGACAATTTTAATGAAATGTGAGCGATTATATAGGTTAATCGATTTATAATTAAGTATGGCATGTGAAGTATGATTGAGCGTACGGGCACTCTACTCATGTTTTGTGAAAGGTTGATGTGTTCAATCGTTGTCAGGTTTGACGTCATCCATGATTTCATTAAGAGTACTTTTTAAGTAAATATTTAAAACGATATACGAGTCTGATCTTTGCAAATAATAATTTGTGAATTTTGCTTACGTGATTCACTTATCCTATTTGCATATCAAAGGAAGTGTTGTATGTATTAAATGCAAATGCATATTCCCTACAATGCAAAAATTCTCTGAAACAGAAACAAAGCACATAATTTTATTACTATTAAAAGAACATTGGTAAAGGTATTTACACAGAACTTCCCTCTTTATATGCCACCTTCTATTTATTAATTATTTTTTCTGTAACATGACCACCCTGTACACTTTTTATTAAAAGTCTTCTTTTACAATCTGCTCTCTCCATCGTACTCTGATGTCAAGTGGTGCACTTCTGATCAGATCTTATAAACCAGCACTAGAAAACACTTCTTAGACAATTAAGTCTGTCGATAGATTCTGTGAGTATTCGGATCGCTACACAAACTTGACGGGATCAAAGTTGACCCGTGGTAAGTAGTTATCTGATTCACGCCACAGAATCACACGCAGGTCGTCAATCTTAGATCTAGTGGAACAATAAAGAATCGAATTCAAATATATTTTCATTTATTGAAATAAAATTCAACAAATACAAAAAGTAGATATATTCAAGTCTAAGCTAATTGTATATAAGACAACTTGTCAGAGAGCACCACCCTTGGCAAGGCGTTACGTCACGAAGGATCGTGCCTCATACAGCGGCGAGATTATTGTAGAGTAGTATTATTATGAGAAGATGCTTGGGGCGGAGCTAACGTGCGCGAATATTTCTACCAGTGACAGCATCATCTGGGGTAGAAGGATATATAATAATTGTAATCAAATTCTCGAGGTCGAGGAGCTGTGTAATGCAGAAGATTAAAACCTCGTCACACTCTGGTGTTTACGATGAAGATATTTTTCACTGAAAATAACTTAATTCAATCAGAAACGGCGAACACAAGTATACTGAAGCACAGACCCTGTGACTGCAGGTTGACGGTGCCACTGGAGTCGAGGTCAGATATGATGTAAATCGCTCTCTTTGGCTTAGATCAATGGACGTACACAAACTCGTTTCTGTGCATCATTTTTTGCAAGCATCTTCTCATAATAATACTACTCTAACAATCGACTGAACAAAAAGATTCAGACTCCCAGTCAATTATGATAGTAAAATGTATGTCGAACTTTTTGAAAAATTATTCACTTTTCATATTTTACTGTGCAACTTTAAACTTGTGATGGTGGACTGATGAATGTTATGTGGTGTATGTAGATTTAACCTCAAAACTGAGTTATAAACAATAACATAGTATAAAATGATGGAATTCTCATATCTGACAACTAAAAATAGCAAACATATAATGACATTGAGTACACTACTGATCTAACAGCAGTACTTTTATAAGTTCATGAGTTATGCATATACCTCAATGTCAACTCTGTACATTCTAAAATGGGATTTAAAGTCTTCCACACTGTAATGTACAACAGTTTGTAAAATATGTTTTTTCTATTTTTACATGTGGCTTTCTTTTAAATAGTAAAATTTCTTCTTCATCATGAGATTCCATCCATATAGAAAAAAATAGTGAAATAAAGAAAATGCCCTATGTAGGCAAAGTAATATGATGAAACGTATTCTTTATAGGATTTTGCAAACAGCGGAAAAAAAACTATCTATGAGAACTAAAGGAAAAACTATATGTAAAAAAATCGGTAAAGGTATTTACACAGAACTTCCCTCGTTATTTGTGCATGGCAGTCACTCTAAAAAATTAATAAATACGAAATGACATTGAGAATAATAATCGGAATAGAGTTATTGCTATTATTACAAAGAAAACTTGATAAGTTTTGGGCAAAAAAATATACAGATTGCTCATCCAACAGCAAAAGTTCAATACTAAATAGCAGGTGTCACATATGGCAGGCTTGCGCAAATACCTTTACAAATGTCCACCATGACTGAATTATTTCTTGGGATGACCACCCTGTACATTTTTCAATAAAAGTATAATAGGTGCATATGCCTGATATTATTGCCATCTGTCACATTTTCAATCCAACATTCACGTAATGGAATGGAAGCATAGTGGTGGTTAAAGCATTTCATTTTTTTTTAAATTTTTCAAAAGACGTTGGTAAAATAATTTTAAAAATTTTTTCTTCTGAAATAGGTTTAAAATGTCAAACGTAGAAATTTTAAATTTGAGCAAAAAGGAAAGTTTCTTTCTATTCTATAATAGTGCTAAAGTTTAAAAATTGAAAATTATGTATTTTTTTATAATAGGTTTAGAATGTTATGAAACGTGAAAATTTTAAATTTGAGCAAATAAAAAAAAATCGGTCTATTTTAGTGGTAAAAACTTTTTGAAAAATGTTGGTGAAAAAAATTTTCAAAAATTATTTTCTGAAATATCTAGGTTTAGAACTTAAATTTGAGCATTCTGGTGTTAAAATTTTTTCCAAACTGGTTTTCCGAAATTGGTTTGGAATATCATGAAACGTGGAAATTTTAAATTTGAGCAAAACAAGTTTTTTCGTCTGTTCTATAGTAGTGATACATAAATGGATTAAAAATGTTTTCAAATTTTTTTAAAAATTCTTCAAAAACATTTTTAAATTTGTTTGAATAGTTTTAGAATGTCATGGAAACGTGGATAGTTAAAATCTGAACAAAGAAAAAAAAAATTTATTTTAGTGGTAAATTTTTTTAAAAATAGTAAGAAAAATTTCTAATTTTTCTTTTAAATAGATTTAGAACACTATGAAACGTGGAAATTTGAAATTTGAAGAGATAAAAAAAAATTCCATCTATTTTAGTGGTAAACAAATTTTCAAAAATGGTAATAAAAATTTTCAAATTTTTTTTTTGAATCAGGCTTAGAATGCCATGAAACGTGGAAATTTTAAATTTGAAGAAAGAAAAAAAAATTATTTCATTTTAGTACTTACTTTGTAAAAATGTTTTCAAAAATGGTGAAAAAAATTTTCACGTTAAGCGTGCCATGAAACGTATAAATTTTAAATTTGAGCAAAAAAAAAATTTTTCATCTTGGTAAAAATTTTTTCAAAAATTTTTTTTTTCTGAAATAGGTTTAGCGCGTCATGAAACGTAGAAATTTTAAATTTGAGCAAAAAAATTTTTTTTCACTATTTATTCCGTTTAGACGGTCCACCCTGTATATTTTCCAGTGAAATTTCTACCATTTCTTCTCTGACAGTAGCGTCAACTACCTACCAAATTTGACTGCTCTCCGTCAAGTAGTTTTTTAGTAAATGCACCAACAGACAGACAGACAGACTGACGGAATTGAAAAACCTATATTTTCGTAATCTACGTGTTCTGAAACGTCAGAAACCGAAAAAATCTCGGAGGGTGATTTTTTCTCGAATACAATACTTCCCTTCGGTATGCGAGGGAAGTAAAATATTAATGAAATCTTTGCATTCTTTCGACAACCTGACTTCTGGTTATGCTAGCGAATCAAAAATCCTAAAATAAATTTGTCCATTTTCTTATTTGACATTCTCATTATAACACTAGCATCCAACATAGTCAAATAATCAAAATATTCTAACGCCGATCAAAATCACTCAGCCTCCAGCTTCACAAAATATTCTGAAATTAATTTTTTGTAATTGCCAGAAAGGATGTTCTGCTACATCAGGTTGTAGTTGTCGAAAGCGTGGACTGTGTTGCACACAAGTATGTACTTGATGCCATGGCAACAGTTGTCTCAAGTATGGAAAATTATGTGGACGAAGGAGAAGAAGATGAAATAGAAACAGGTCAATAAATATTCAAACTTGATTGATTGATTGATAGATTTGCCAGCGTAAAGTGAGCATTGCTGCCGATTACGGGCATCCATGGAGGTTCGTTCCAACACCCAGCGGCCAAAACTCGTGCCGGAACCAAATACGCTGAGTTGGACATGGGACATACTTGTTGTCAGCAGCAAGAGCCACATGACGCATGGGGTAGGAATATAGGTTGGGAAGTGTAGGTGTTTGTGAGATGTTTCTTTTAAGTTTCCATGCTTCTTTTTTGGTTTCCATCTGTCATAATCGATTGGGAAGTGTAGGCGTTTGCAAGATGCTTCTTTTTAGTTTTCATGCTTCTTTTAAGTTTCCATCCATCATCATCTCCTTATTTGTTCGTCCTCCAAGTCTTCTGTTTCTGAATCTAGCAGTGTGCACCTCCTTCTGCCCGCTTGCGTTAACTTCGTTTGTCTGCCAAGACATACATGCATTCGCTCGCTTTTTTTTATTAACCGTTCCACAGGTAAATATCCGTTTACGGTGGAAGTGCCGTATCTCGCGATAAAAAAGCTTTTTATGGCGGGTTGGTTATGAGAAAGAGGGCCGAGAGAATATCTTGCACACCCTGTATATTAATTTATTTCTACTTTCAACTACCGCTTTCCAATTCTGGGTATTTTTTTTCATTACCTATATTTAATACCTTTTCATTTTTACCCCTAATTTTTTTCTATGTTGTGTAATACACTGCCCCGTGACAAGGATTAATAAACCATTAATTAGATCTTAAAAATAAATAAAAATAAAACTTATCTTTCATCCTTTGCTTTGCCTATGTTACTTACTGCTTCCACTCGTTAGAAACCAAGTCCGTATTACCAGATGTTTATTTTATCACGCTAACCGCTTGAGAAATGGTGCTTGGTTGTCTTAGCATAGGTATAGATACTTACTTTTGCTTTATTTGATTCTATTTAAACAACTGTATGCGTAATTATTATTCCATATGTGCTTTGCTTTTCTATTATGGCGTTTCACTTCGCGCAGAATTTCTTGATGTATCGGTGGCTTAAAATGTATCGAGTTTAACGTGATTTTTGCCGCTATTTTAGCGCTTTCTTTCGAGGGCGCTTCAAAACACGTCTATACACGATGCTAGCCCAATGCCTTTTTCAATAAATAAATATTCAAACTTATATATTTTTTAAATAAAATACAAATCTTATTTATTTTTGTTGCTCATTTGTTGATCAACTTTTTCCTTCTCCAAGTAAAAATTTCTCCATTTTTATTGCTAATCTGCATTTAAATTGTTGTTAAATTGCTTATAACAATTTTTTATCAATTTTCAACTTCATGTATGAAATCTCTGACTTCGAAAACCCCTAAAAGCCATTTCTAAGTGGAATACAAAATTTTATCTCATTTATTCATTTTTGTTGCTGATTCGTTAGTAGTTTGTTGCTTAAAATCAAAAGCACACATTCGGATCATGTAGACTTTGCAATGCTATGAATTACGAATCGAATGCAGTTTATTTCATGAAAATCGATCTTTCCTAACCGGAGTCCGAGGTTTTGCACTTTTTTGTCTTTACTGACTGGACTATAGTTGCACGTTGCTTTTTGTATCTCATCAATATGTTTGAAGTGAAACTTCTATAGCGGTGGTTGACAGTGTCACAAAATCGGTAATGCCTTGTGTGGGGATTACAGAAGACGTAGGGAATCCTGATTTACGTAGTTAATAATATGCTAGCATCATGCGTATATGTAGAGTGATATTTGCGTGTGTGTGCGTGATGTTATGGGAGCAGTAACGTTTGATGCGAGTACAGCGCTATAGTATTTGTGAACATTCTACAAGAAGCGGTCAAGTTTTTATATTTGAATACAAATTGTATAATTTTAAATATCTGACTATAGTTTTTGTGTTCATGGGCAAGTGTTTCGTATCAAGTGTTTCATTATGTCCGAATTAAATAACAAGAGAAAAGTATCTGAAAATGAATCGTTTAATGATACGAAAAATTGCTTCAATATTTTCAACAGATTTCGTGTCATGGAAATATGTATCTATCTGCAACAGTTTTTAAAATGCCTCGATGCTGAAGTTTGCATTGCACTATTCGGGTACGCTTTGTTTAAATAATGTCTGTAGCATTTGTTAATTTCGATAATAATTTGGCACCACCTGAATATATATAAAGAATAGGCTTTCAATTGCTTTGAAAATCATTAAGCAATATTAAAGAATTAACCTATAAATGCAGAGTAAACACAAAATTACTCAATTTTCAATAACACTGTAATTTTCGGGAAATATTTCTTTACGCTTTTTTGCAATCGTAGACAGAATGGCGCCATTAATATTTAGGTCCACAAGGTCATTCCGCACGTATTTTTTTTAAACTATATCTTTGAGTGCACCCCTTATGCTGGCATTTGAGGCTTATTATTCCTGACTAGAAAAGTATCAATAGAGTAAGTAATTCTTGGTCTAATAATACTGAATTAACGCCATCGCATCAAATATTGGATTTTCAATTCTACCATTCCATGTTAGCACCTAGAAGTGTGTAAATCAGTGGCGGCTGGTCAGGGGAGGCTGAGCCTCCCCTTGGAAGAACCACCATATCTCCAAAAGTAATATCTTAAGAAATTTCTATTAGGTATATATCAATTTTCAATATTTTTTATTGTTTATTATTCATTAATTAATTTTCAGTTTATATATAACATTTTTGCATTTCCTTTCCACAAACATACCTATAACGTTACAGTCCGGATAGTCTTTGCATGCATATTTCCCGGTCGGCCGGTCTTTTACTGAATGAACACTGCGGTTCGCTGGAGGCTAATACGAAATAGCTTCCAACATTACCGCATTTACTTATAACATGAATGACCTTGAATTTCTTTTGCGCTGTGTAAAATAGCAACACTTGGAATAGCCAAGTATGAGGCTAGCCTCAGAGCTCAGTTATTTATAGCGCATGTGCACAGGTCATTCAAGAGTCAGGTGATTCACAAAGAAAACGAACTGACGTCTGACAGTTGCGTTTAGCCGGTTAAGAACAACTTGACGTATAAATGCATAAAACATTTGATAGGCGGGCTAGAAATAAGTGCTCTAGGTGAAAATATTCCCAACAACATGTCTTGTTGTCCAGACGTGGTGGATTATTTGTTATTAAATGGATTTACTACTCTTATTTATGACGAAAAGGTAAGAATTTAAAGAAATGCCAGTCCTACACCAGCAATGCTTTCGTTAGTTTTTAAAAGTGGTAAACAAAACAGAGGGTTTTGTGATAACAATTATAAAAAAGTCGAGTGGTTAACGGCATCAACAGTTAGAAACAAATTATATTGTTGGAGATGTTTATTATTTACATATTTACTAATGATCAATCCTCAATTTGGGGCAGGGCCGGGTTTAATAATTTGCAAAATTTGTCGCGAGGTTTAGAAAGGCACGAAAAATCCCAGGAGCACATTTCATCTTGCATTAAATTCGAAATGTTTGGTAAACAAAATATTGTAAATATCTTGGATTCTGCACATAAGAGAGAAATAGAAACTGTTAACGAAAAGGTCCGTGAGAATAGGGAAATATTAAAGAGGTTAATAGATGCCGTTATATAGTTATCTTCACAAGAAAATTCTTTCCGAGGACATGACGAAAAACGAGAATCGTGCAATAAAGGAAATTTCAAAGAGCTGGTTGATTTTTTTAAAACTTATGACCCAAAATTAGAGAACTTTTTGAATAACGCCACTATTTTTTGAGACAATTCCGGTAAGCTTCTGTAGAATGATCATTTTCAGCACTTAAACGCATAAAAACATTTTTACTAGAAACAAAATGAGTCAAGACCGCCTTTCAAATGTATCGCTTATTTCAATAGAAAAACGTTTTTTGTCAGAATTGAGGAAACGCGATTCATTTTATGATGAAATAATCAACCATTTTGCTAGTTCCAAAAATCGCAGGTTACCACTCATTTATAAAAATATTCAGGCTTTAAAGCAGAGATTAATATAGGTAGTTGTGTTATTTATTTTTTAGGAAATATTTTTTATAATTCTCCATAATATAGAGTTCCGCGGTTATATTTTTTTTATATAACTTCTTTCTCAAAACTATTTTAATTTCTATTAAAACTTATAATTTTACACGCCTGGCAGTGATAATGAATACAATTTTTTGTTTGTAGAAAAACACTTTAATTTTTTCACCAAAACTATTTTTATTTTTATTAAAAGTTATATAATTTAATTACAAGTGGGATAGTAGGACTCCTTTGGATACCGATACTCGAGTCGTAGGAACGAGAATTTCATGAGAATGATTTTTTCATCTCATCATATTTTCTATTTCCTTTTCATTCTATTCTTTTATTAGTTCTAAGTAGAAGTGTGGGCGGTTTCGTTAATGACTTTTTAATTACCTTGTTGACCTTGAAAAGAGAAAGTGGTTTTTAATCACCGCGAGAAGATAATGACGTAATTAGGGAAATCCGCGGATTTTAATCACCGCGAGATAATGATCTTATCTGGTGGGTGACCCCGGTGATTAACGTTAATTAGATATACGTGCCTTTCAACATGTGCTGGAATTTTTGAGCGATTAAAAAATTTAATGACGTAACAAGCTGACTGGGATTTTGGAACTTGATTAAGACTTGTTTTCATAATATAAAAACACACTGTTGTGAGCAAATAGTATTCAGTGTTCAATTCTGACGTTTCCACGTCGATAAGAATAATATTTTAAATAAGTTTGCATATATTTAACAGATTTTACAAGTTTCGGTGTTTAGAATTATTTTAAAAAAAGTGACACATTTTCGAAAACTTAAGATGACTATAATCGTCAAGTTTTGTGTTTAAAAGTGGTATGGATATCAGCTTTAATATTCGACGTTCAACAAGGCATCTTAATCATATTCCAAGAGAAGAGATTCCCATTAAACCGCAGTGCAAGTAAAGTTGGTGGTGGCTGCCCCGGTCCCCGACTCATTTTTTAAATATTACAATATTTTTTCAACACACAACGAACACAATTTCTCAACTGGATAATGAAATGCAGCAGGTATTAAAAGCTCAGAGTTAGACATTTTTCATTGAATGAATTAACTTTTCAAGAAACGTAGTATTCGGTTCTCAATAAGTTTTTTAAGAAGTGTAGTAAAATATGTGTTCAAACGATGCATGTTGTGAGTTATGGGATAAGGATGACTTTCCAAGCTACAATCCTTTACAGGATATAGAAACAAAGAATGTTTTGAGGAGTGCGTTTTCGGTAATAGGGAAATCTAAAAAAGCCAAGAAAGCCTTCCGACTTGCAGAACGACAACGACTAAGTAAGCTTGAGGAAAAAGAACAACTTTCAAAAAAAGAAAATTTGAAAATAGATAGTGTCGCGAAGAACTTAAAGTGATATTAGTGGAGACTGTACAAGTGTTCCGTGTTTAAAAAAACTGTTAAAAAAGTGGTGTGGCTATAGACAGCGGCTTTAAGGTTCACATACCGGAGCGCCATAAATAACTTAAGGTGACTCCATCTAGATTGCACAAGTTTTTCGTGTTAAAAATGACATGGGCATGGGCTTTAACATTCGCACACATACACACAAACATTTTCGGTTTTTACAAAAATTCTACCAGAGGCATCTTAAATCATATTCCAGGAGAAGAGTTGCCAACTAAAACTGGAGTGCAAGTAAAGTAGTTTCTGGCGACGGCCCCCGCAACTTTTAAATTTCTGTACATGTATTAATTTGTGATTCTTTTCACAATCGATTAAAAACTGGCAGTTATTTCTGCTTTAAAATTATTTAAAGTGGTATGAATATAGACATCAACTTTAACATTCAGACATTTTCGGTATTCACAAAAATTTTACCAATCATCTTAAAACATATTCATGTACCCGGCTGATTGGTTAATCAAGTTTGGTTTATTAGACAAATAACTTAAGGTGACTCCATAGAGACTGTATAAGTTTTCGTGTTAAAAAAATGTTAAAAATGATATGGGTATGGGTTTTAACATTTACACTCACACATTTTCGGTTTTCACAAAAATTCTACTAGAGGCATCTTAAAGGAGAAGAAGATGTACCAACTAAAACCGGAGTGCAAGTAAAGTAGTTTCTGGTACCCCTGACCCATTTTACATTTTAAACCGTTTTTCGCGAGAGTCTCATTAACGATCGAAAAATAGTGGTCATCAAATTTGTAGCTTCATCACAAATTAATATATGTACAAAGAAAATTAAAAGTTACGAGATATATTGCTTATTTCGCAGGTGTGCTTTGTCAATTTATGATTACTAATGATATAAAAGACTCAAAATAATAATAATAGAAAAATGTAAACTAGAAATTTTCACTGAATGAATTAGCACTAAATAACAGTTATCAAAAAATTCTTATTCGCTGTATTGTTTGAACATTGGTAATCTTATTTTAAAATTAAATATGCAGCAAGTTTTTCGTTTTCTTACTTAAAGGCACTAACATTCCTAAATGATAGGGAATGATATTGTTTAAAAGGGTGCCTGCGAAACTTTTCGACGATGAGTTTATTTTAAACTTTTTAGAAACAAAAAATAACCAATATAAAAATGTTAGCTATATCTATACAGACTTGTTATTTAATTTTAATAATCTTATTTGTAAATCAATACGTAAGGCTTATATCACATATGTTGGAAACAAACAAATCAGTTCTATATATATATATATATATATATATATATATATATATATATATATAACAATGTATGTATGTTTTGCAATTATGTATTTTTAAGAAATAAAAATGATCTATAAATTTACCTGTGTGTTTATTATATTATAGCAAATAAGAGAAAAATGGCCACTTTGATGTTAAACACTAAGTTGTGCATATTACAGCTAAAAATAATGTTATGTATTCAAACGCCTACAATAAAAAGTGTCGTGTTGTACAGCGTGCGAGAAAAAGTAAAACATATTTAAGAGCGACCGATAGAAGTAGAACTACACCAGAGTTTAAAATGAGGCTAGAGAAATACTGCAAAAACTTGGAAGAATTGAAAAAACTCATACATCTTTATGAGGATATACAGAGCATGTTCTTCGGCTTCTCAAATAAAATGTACATTGGGGATTAGTGGGTGTATGGAAAAATATTTCAATACTATGGCTTGTTAAAAACATTGAGGATCTCAGGTGTCCCGACTATAAGCTTTTAAGAAGTAGATTTTTCAAAGGTTAGCTGTATGTCACACATTGAAATAATGTATATGTGCAAATATGTATTCGCTAAAAAATAAAAAATATTTAAAAAACATGTGTTTATTATATATATTATAGCAAATGAGAAAAAATAGGACCTGTACTGTAGGGTTAAACGCCAAACTCTATTTAGAATATATTAATATTTTATTACATTTAAATGCATAAGACGCGACACAACTTTAAACAAGCTATTTTGTAAAATACTAGCGTATTATTATCAACTTGCATCTCATATATAGTTTCTTAAAATTACAAGTCACATAAAGCAAGAATTCTTTATAATTGTTATTTAGTGCCTTTAAGTAATAAATTAACAGATAATAATAAAAAAAATGCGGTTCACTGTATTTTTACCAGGTTGGTATTGTACGAAACGCCTGCAAACTTCGAAATATAAAAAATACACTCAACGTTATGCGTACCATTTGCGTACGAAAATAGATATTTGTTAAAATAGGGTCATCACTATTGCAAAAATAACAAAAAACAACATTATTTAAAAAAATATTGTGTGTAACTGTCAAAGAGAGCCCCAGTAAAAATTAGCTTGAATCTAGAACGACAAAGTATTCCGTGAAATAAGTAATATCCCGTACCTCATTTTCAGTTTTTCAAAAAAGAAAGGACGATAAAAACTTATAGTGTACTTGACGTTTTGTGAGTCCGTGGTTGCCAAAACCATCTACATTTATACGGTTATTAAAGAAAAAACACAATAATAAACATTTACCTCTTTCACTGCCACCAAATGTTCCAGCGAATCACTATTGATGTACATGCTTATTAATCCTTTTAAGCTGTATGCATGTAACACAGCTTTAAATTGCTCCATTTTCACTTAACTGAACACAACACAACACAGTATATCCTCAGAACGATTGCTGCAGATGCCTAATTGGCAACTTTTTTCTTACAAATAACAATGATCAAAATTAAGTCCACACGGCCATTCCCTGATGGAGAAGGTCTGGCTTAATGTATTTTGAAATACCATCGCAACCCAACTGTAATAAAATATTAATATATTTTAGATAAAGCTTGGTGCAGGTAATTACAGGGGTAAATTCTTATTATTTAAAATACCACTAATATACGAAAGCTTTTAAATAACCATATTATGTTAATGTAAAATGTCGAGACGGACTTTACAGGGGTAACAATGTGAAAGATTTCTATTCATTAAATTCTTATTATTTAAAATACCACTAATATACGAAAGCTTTTAAATAACCATATTATGTTAATGTAAAATGTCGAGACGGACTCTTAAGACGGACATCTCTTAACCTATATATCAATATGAAAGACTTTTTGAAAGTCCCAATTTGTGATTTGATTTAAAAAAATCTCGGAATTTAAACGAGATACGAAACAACAATTATTTCACGGAATACTTTTTTCGCTAGAAATTTTCGTGTTTAAAAAAATCGAATGGCTTCAACACTTATTACACCCCGTTTTTAATGATAACAGAAAATATGCTAAAATTTATTCCTAAAAAAGCACACATAGTTTTAAAACATTCCTAAATGATATAAGGCAGTGATCTCGTTGAAAAGGGTGCCTGCGAAACTTTCGACGATGGGTATATTTTAAACTTTTTTAGAAACAAAATAACCAACATACAAATGTTAGTTAGCTACATCTATGCAGACTTTGGCATGTCTTTAATTTATTTCTTCTAAAACTAAATAACAGCAAACTGCAAGATTTCTAATTCACTCAGCCAATGAAAAAAATGTTTCCATAATTTTTGAACACCTCTATTAGTAATAATTATTTTTTAAAAAGAAACTGCCAACTCAACCGAAATTTTATGTCGATGATGAAAAGTAACAAATTAAAAGTTGCGAGATATTACTCATTTCATAGTTAAGACTAAACCAGCGGTGTTAGCCAAGTTCGTGTTGTACAACAATTATTTTAAGTGTAAAGCCGTTGAAATAAAAAATTATCAAAGAAATATTCTTATTCGCAGCTTACAAGACAAAAAACACAGATTGAATATGTACAAAATTAAAAGTTAAAATGACGAGCTATTACTTAGTTATGACGATACCAACAATAGGATTACTTTATCATAACACGACACAGAGAAAATTGTTTTATAATTAAAAATTCAAGTGTTTTCGTTTTCTTACAAATAACAATGATCAAAAATTAAAACCCTGCGGACCAGGCAGGGACAGTCCTCGGTACGATTTATTGACTTCTTAATATTTCTTTGTTAATAAAAAATATTATTATTTGCAATAGAATTTTTTCACTAAGAAAACGTTTTACAATCGAAAGAAAAGAACTGTTGGATTAAACATTGCTACATCACTGAATGTAAAAATAAAATATTATTAAGCTCTAGTCCTTTCTTTTTTATTTTTAAAAAACCATCAGCTATATTTACGGGCAGTGAAAATTAATGGTTTTCTATAAAATAATAGCAAGACGCAGGTTTTCTAATTCGTTTATTCACTCAATGAAAAATTTCTCTGAGTTTAAATTTTCCATTATTTTGAAACGTTAATATCAGAAATAATTATTTGTTCATCAAATCTTTGAACAAATACTTCTACTTTAAAACAAAAACCTTGATCTTAATCGTAAGCGAAACTTTAAGAGGTTTTATATATATAAATATGTAAAAGTGCAATTGTCTATTCACTAGAAATAAAGAAAATATTTATAAAAATACATGTGTTTATTTTATTATAATAATAATACAACATTCAGAATGTTTGTGAAGAAATGATTACCTACTGTTGATATGGGAACTCAAAAATAATAGAATCAATTTAAGTTCAGAGTTAGACATTTTTATTGAATGAATTAGAAAATCTGCATCAACTATTTACTCGTGATGTAGAAAAATGTTAAAAAATATCTATTTTGTGCACGATTGGTACACACAATGTATAACGTATTTTTATATTTCGATGTTTGCAGATAACTTTTCATACACCACAGCTGGTACTGTGAACCACATTTTATTGTCTGTTAATTTTCTTACCTAAAGGCACTAAATAACAGTTATCAAAAATGTATTTTATTAAGCTTTTAGTTCTCTCCTCTTCATTTTGTCTGATTGATGGAACGTGGATAGAAATTTTTCCTATCAAATTAAAAAAATCTTGAAAATAAAATGCGCGCGCCTAACCTAACCTATCCTAATATTTGGCGTAAAAATGTCCGAAATCCTAACGGAGTCATAGAGATGATCTTCTCATATCTCATTTTATTTTCAAGATTTTTTTAATTTGATAGGAAAAATTTCTATCCACGTTCCATCAATCAGACAAAATGAAGAGGAGAGAACTAAAAGCTTAATAAAATACATTTTTGATAACTGTTATTTAGTGCCTTTAGGTAAGAAAATTAACAGACAATAAAATGTGGTTCACAGTACCAGCTGTGGTGTATGAAAAGTTATCTGCAAACATCGAAATATAAAAATACGTTATACATTGTGTGTACCAATCGTGCACAAAATAGATATTTTTTAACATTTGTCTGGAGTCACAGAGATGATCTTCTCATATCTCATTTTATTTTCAAGATTTTTTTAATTTGATAGGAAAAATTTCTATTTACGCTCCATCAATCAGACAAAATGAAGAGGAGAGAACTAAAAGCTTAATAAAATACATTTTTGATAACTGTTATTTAGTGCCTTTAGGTAAGAAAATTAACAGACAATAAAATGTGGTTCACAGTACCAGCTGTGGTGTATGAAAAGTTATCTGCAAACATCGAAATATAAAAATACGTTATACATTGTGTGTACCAATCGTGCACAAAATAGATATTTTTTAACATTTTTCTACATCACGAGTAAATAGTTGATGCAGATTTTCTAATTCATTCAATAAAAATGTCTAACTCTGAACTTAAATTGATTCTATTATTTTTGAGTTCCCATATCAACAGTAGGTAATCATTTCTTCACAAACATTCTGAATGTTGTATTATTATTATAATAAAATAAACACATGTATTTTTATAAATATTTTCTTTATTTCTAGTGAATAGACAATTGCACTTTTACATATTTATATATATAAAACCTCTTAAAGTTTCGCTTACGATTAAGATCAAGGTTTTTGTTTTAAAGTAGAAGTATTTGTTCAAAGATTTGATGAACAAATAATTATTTCTGATATTAACGTTTCAAAATAATGGAAAATTTAAACAGAGAAATTTTTCATTGAGTGAATAAACGAATTAGAAAACCTGCGTCTTGCTATTATTTTATAGAAAACCATTAATTTTCACTGCCCGTAAATATAGCTGATGGTTTTTTAAAAATAAAAAAGAAAGGACTAGAGCTTAATAATATTTTATTTTTACATTCAGTGATGTAGCAATGTTTAATCCAACAGTTCTTTTCTTTCGATTGTAAAACGTTTTCTTAGTGAAAAAATTCTATTGCAAATAATATTTTTTATTAACAAAGAAATATTAAGAAGTCAATAAATCGTACCGAGGACTGTCCCTGCCTGGTCCGCAGGGTTTTAATTTTTGATCATTGTTATTTGTAAGAAAACGAAAAAACTTGAATTTTTAATTATAAAACAATTTTCTCTGTGTCGTGTTATGATAAAGTAATCCTATTGTTGGTATCGTCATAACTAAGTAATAGCTCGTCATTTTAACTTTTAATTTTGTACATATTCAATCTGTGTTTTTTGTCTTGTAAGCTGCGAATAAGAATATTTCTTTGATAATTTTTTATTTCAACGGCTTTACACTTAAAATAATTGTTGTACAACACGAACTTGGCTAACACCGCTGGTTTAGTCTTAACTATGAAATGAGTAATATCTCGCAACTTTTAATTTGTTACTTTTCATCATCGACATAAAATTTCGGTTGAGTTGGCAGTTTCTTTTTAAAAAATAATTATTACTAATAGAGGTGTTCAAAAATTATGGAAACATTTTTTTCATTGGCTGAGTGAATTAGAAATCTTGCAGTTTGCTGTTATTTAGTTTTAGAAGAAATAAATTAAAGACATGCCAAAGTCTGCATAGATGTAGCTAACTAACATTTGTATGTTGGTTATTTTGTTTCTAAAAAAGTTTAAAATATACCCATCGTCGAAAGTTTCGCAGGCACCCTTTTCAACGAGATCACTGCCTTATATCATTTAGGAATGTTTTAAAACTATGTGTGCTTTTTTAGGAATAAATTTTAGCATATTTTCTGTTATCATTAAAAACGGGGTGTAATAAGTGTTGAAGCCATTCGATTTTTTTAAACACGAAAATTTCTAGCGAAAAAAGTATTCCGTGAAATAATTGTTGTTTCGTATCTCGTTTAAATTCCGAGATTTTTTTAAATCAAATCACAAATTGGGACTTTCAAAAAGTCTTTCATATTGATATATAGGTTAAGAGATGTCCGTCTTAAGAGTCCGTCTCGGCATTTTACATTAACATAATATGGTTATTTAAAAGCTTTCGTATATTAGTGGTATTTTAAATAATAAGAATTTAATGAATAGAAATCTTTCACATTGTTACCCCTGTAAAGTCCGTCTCGACATTTTACATTAACATAATATGGTTATTTAAAAGCTTTCGTATATGAGTGGTATTTTAAATAATAAGAATTTACCCCTGTAATTACCTGCACCAAGCTTTATCTAAAATATATTAATATTTTATTACAGTTGGGTTGCGATGGTATTTCAAAATACATTAAGCCAGACCTTCTCCATCAGGGAATGGCCGTGTGGACTTAATTTTGATCATTGTTATTTGTAAGAAAAAAGTTGCCAATTAGGCATCTGCAGCAATCGTTCTGAGGATATACTGTGTTGTGTTGTGTTCAGTTAAGTGAAAATGGAGCAATTTAAAGCTGTGTTACATGCATACAGCTTAAAAGGATTAATAAGCATGTACATCAATAGTGATTCGCTGGAACATTTGGTGGCAGTGAAAGAGGTAAATGTTTATTATTGTGTTTTTTCTTTAATAACCGTATAAATGTAGATGGTTTTGGCAACCACGGACTCACAAAACGTCAAGTACACTATAAGTTTTTATCGTTCTTTCTTTTTTGAAAAACTGAAAATGAGGTACGGGATATTACTTATTTCACGGAATACTTTGTCGTTCTAGATTCAAGCTAATTTTTACTGGGGCTCTCTTTGACAGTTACACACAATATTTTTTTAAATAATGTTGTTTTTTGTTATTTTTGCAATAGTGATGACCCTATTTTAACAAATATCTATTTTCGTACGCAAATGGTACGCATAACGTTGAGTGTATTTTTTATATTTCGAAGTTTGCAGGCGTTTCGTACAATACCAACCTGGTAAAAATACAGTGAACCGCATTTTTTTTATTATTATCTGTTAATTTATTACTTAAAGGCACTAAATAACAATTATAAAGAATTCTTGCTTTATGTGACTTGTAATTTTAAGAAACTATATATGAGATGCAAGTTGATAATAATACGCTAGTATTTTACAAAATAGCTTGTTTAAAGTTGTGTCGCGTCTTATGCATTTAAATGTAATAAAATATTAATATATTCTAAATAGAGTTTGGCGTTTAACCCTACAGTACAGGTCCTATTTTTTCTCATTTGCTATAATATATATAATAAACACATGTTTTTTAAATATTTTTTATTTTTTAGCGAATACATATTTGCACATATACAGTGTGTTTCACTTCTCGTGAAGACACCCCTGTATCTTCTTTATTTGTGGCCCAATTAATTTCAAATTTTTATGAGGTATACAACTCTGTAAGGCGACTTTAATCAACACATAAATGTCGTTTAGATATAAAACCTCGGCTTACTGCGATAAAAAGAAAATCGAGATTTTCGAGAAATCATAGTAGGCTTAGATATAGACGAAAATTTTATTAATAAAAGTTGTTCAGAATCACTAGATATGCCCCCCTATAAAATTTGGTGAAAATCGGAATACTTTGAAAAAAAAATTTTTGTTTCACTTCTCGTGAAGACACCCCTGTATCTTCTTTATTTGTGGCCGAATTAATTTCAAATTTTTATGAGGTATACAACTCTGTAAGGCGACTTTAATCAACACATGAATGTCGTTTAGATATAAAACCTCGACTTACTGCGATAAAAAGAAAATCGCAATTTTCGAGAAATCATAGTAGGCTTAGATATAGACGAAAATTTTGTTAATAATAGTTGTTCAGAATCACTAGATATGCCCCCCTATAAAATTTGGTGAAAATCGGAAAACTTTGAAAAAAAATTTTTTTTTCATCTCGTGAAGACACCCCATCTTTTTTTTATTTGTGATCGAATTTTAAGACTAATTTATTTTAAAAAATGTATCAATTATACAACTCTATAAAATGACTTTATCCAACCCACAGAGAGAACTTTTTCCAACAAACGAAAGTCGTGAACAAAAATCATGATTCAATAAAACGCTAAAAGGGCCACTTTTTATTACATATCAAGTTGTAACACTGTTCCTTTTTTTTTGTTTTTTTCGTTGTCAATGTTCTTGAGGAGTAACTTTCCATCATATCCTTCTTATCGACTCAGAATTTTAGGAACATTAGGGGTTTTTTGATTTTTTGTTTTAAATGTTAAGAGTGCCGTGAAATTAACTGTCAATAACTATTTTGTTTATTTCTCCATTCTTACTTTTATGACAGAAGTGATTATTGTTATTTATTGTTCAGTTCGTAAGTTTAATTATTTAATTTTTTTAATCATAATGGTTAGAATTCTTTTAACCACTGATGAAAAAGTAGAAATAATAAAGATAGTCGGTGAAAATGTACGGTCTTCAAGAGAAGCTGCAGAAGAATTTAATTTAAGACATCCTCTAAGACGACCAATACACCATGGTACCGTTGCAAGAATATGTCACTTGTTCAATACAACTGGTAATGTGCTTAAACCGAGAGTACATCTCAGTCGAAGACATGGAGAGGATGACGTTATATTAGCGGCGTTTAACGCCAATCCCACTACCAGCCTTAGAAATATGGCTCGTGACCTCAATTTGTCGGCGTCAAAAATTTGGAGATGTTTAAAACGCCATAAGTTACAACCGTTTAAACCAAAATTTGTACATACCTTGGAGGAAGGTGATGAAGAGAGAAGACTAGAATATTGTTTATGGATCCAAGGTAATTATTTAAATAATAGAGACTTCTTGAAGAAAGTAATTTTCACGGACGAAGCAACTTTCTCCACCAACGGGGTAGTATCATCACAAAATTCTAGATACTGGGCAGTAGAAAATCCTGATTGGATAATAAATTGTAAAAGGCAATATTCCCAGAAGGTAAATGTGTGGTGTGGAATTTTTAATGAAACAATAATAGGGCCGTTCTTCTTTTTTCAAAATATAAATGCGTTACATATGCTACAATTTTTAAATAATGATCTGTGGAATGCAATAGTCGATTTTCCTTTGGAACAATTGTATTTCCAACTCGACGGAGCATCTATCCATAATTCCGTAGTAGTAAGAGCATGGATGAACGAACATTTTCCCCAAAGATGGATAGGACGAAATAGCCCTCTAATACATTGGCCACCCAGATCTCCTGATCTCACTCCCATGGATTTTTATTTTTGGGGTCATATTAAAAATAAAGTTTATAAGACCAGACCTCAAAATGTGGAGCAGCTTTGTGTGAGGATAAGGCACGCGTGTTTAGAAGTTACGGCTCAAGAACTGCGAAGAGTTGTAATAAAAAACAGAAAGCGGATTGAGAAGTGTATTACACTTGAGGGTGGGTTAGTAGAAAGGGGCCGAATATAATAGTATAATAAGTGGCATTTTAGTCATTCACTGTAAATACTGTTTCATTACCTTTTATTTAATAAATAATTTTAATAATAATTGTGCACGACTCATTTGTTGGAAAAAGTTCTCTCCGTATGTTTGGACAATATCGCTGTGTAACTGATAATTTTTTTAAAATAAATTAGTCTTGAAATTCTGTAACAAATAAAAAAGATACGTGTTTTCACGAGAAGTGAAACAAAAATTTTTTTTTCAACATATTCCAATTTTCACCAAATTTTATAGGGTGGCATATCTAGTGATTCTGAACAACTATTATTAACAAAATTTTCGTCTATATCTAAGCCTACTATGATTTCTGGAAAATTGCGATTTTCTTTTTATCGCAGTAAGCCGAGGTTTTATATCTAAACGACATTTATGTGTTGATTAAAGTGGCATTATAGAGTTGTATACCTCATAAAAATTTGAAATTAATTCGGCTATAAATAAAGAAGATATAGGGGTGTCTTCACGAGAAGTGAAACAAAAAAATTTTTTTTCAACGTATTCCAATTTTCACCAAATTTTATAGGGTGGCATATCTAGTGATTCTGGACAACTTTTATTAACAAAATTTTCGTCTATATCTAAGCCTACTATGATTTCTCGAAAATTGCGATTTTCTTTTTATCGCAGTAAGCCGAGGTTTTATATCTAAACGACATTTATGTGTTGATTAAAGTCGCCTTACAGAGTTGTATACCTCATAAAATTTTGAAATTAATTCGGCCACAAATAAAGAAGATACAGGGGTGTCTTCACGAGAAGTGAAACACACTGTACATTATTTCAATGTGTGACATACAGCTAACCTTTGAAAAATCTACTTCTTAAAAGCTTATAGTCGGGACACCTGAGATCCTCAATGTTTTTAACAAGCCATAGTATTGAAATATTTTTCCATACACCCACTAATCCCCAATGTACATTTTATTTGAGAAGCCGAAGAACATGCTCTGTATATCCTCATAAAGATGTATGAGTTTTTTCAATTCTTCCAAGTTTTTGCAGTATTTCTCTAGCCTCATTTTAAACTCTGGTGTAGTTCTACTTCTATCGGTCGCTCTTAAATATGTTTTACTTTTTCTCGCACGCTGTACAACACGACACTTTTTATTGTAGGCGTTTGAATACATAACATTATTTTTAGCTGTAATATGCACAACTTAGTGTTTAACATCAAAGTGGCCATTTTTCTCTTATTTGCTATAATATAATAAACACACAGGTAAATTTATAGATCATTTTTATTTCTTAAAAATACATAATTGCAAAACATACATACATTGTTATATATATATATATATATATATATAGAACTGATTTGTTTGTTTCCAACATATGTGATATAAGCCTTACGTATAGATTTACAAATAAGATTATTAAAATTAAATAACAAGTCTGTATAGACATAGCTAACATTTTTATATTGGTTATTTTTTGTTTCTAAAAAGTTTAAAATAAACTCATCGTCGAAAAGTTTCGCAGGCACCCTTTTAAACAATATCATTCCCTATCATTTAGGAATGTTAGTGCCTTTAAGTAAGAAAACGAAAAACTTGCTGCATATTTAATTTTAAAATAAGATTACCAATGTTCAAACAATACAGCGAATAAGAATTTTTTGATAACTGTTATTTAGTGCTAATTCATTCAGTGAAAATTTCTAGTTTACATTTTTCTATTATTATTATTTTGAGTCTTTTATATCATTAGTAATCATAAATTGACAAAGCACACCTGCGAAATAAGCAATATATCTCGTAACTTTTAATTTTCTTTGTACATATATTAATTTGTGATGAAGCTACAAATTTGATGACCACTATTTTTCGATCGTTAATGAGACTCTCGCGAAAAACGGTTTAAAATGTAAAATGGATCAGGGGTACCAGAAACTACTTTACTTGCACTCCGGTTTTAGTTGGTACATCTTCTTCTCCTTTAAGATGCCTCTAGTAGAATTTTTGTGAAAACCGAAAATGTGTGAGTGTAAATGTTAAAACCCATACCCATATCATTTTTAACATTTTTTTAACACGAAAACTTATACAGTCTCTATGGAGTCACCTTAAGTTATTTGTCTAATAAACCAAACTTGATTAACCAATCAGCCGGGTACATGAATATGTTTTAAGATGATTGGTAAAATTTTTGTGAATACCGAAAATGTCTGAATGTTAAAGTTGATGTCTATATTCATACCACTTTAAATAATTTTAAAGCAGAAATAACTGCCAGTTTTTAATCGATTGTGAAAAGAATCACAAATTAATTATTAATACATGTACACAAATTTAAAAGTTGCGGGGGCCGTCGCCAGAAACTACTTTACTTGCACTCCAGTTTTAGTTGGCAACTCTTCTCCTGGAATATGATTTAAGATGCCTCTGGTAGAATTTTTGTAAAAACCGAAAATGTTTGTGTGTATGTGTGCGAATGTTAAAGCCCATGCCCATGTCATTTTTAACACGAAAAACTTGTGCAATCTAGATGGAGTCACCTTAAGTTATTTATGGCGCTCCGGTATGTGAACCTTAAAGCCGCTGTCTATAGCCACACCACTTTTTAACAGTTTTTTAAACACGGAACACTTGTACAGTCTCCACTAATATCACTTTAAGTTCTTCGCGACACTATCTATTTTCAAATTTTCTTTTTTTGAAAGTTGTTCTTTTTCCTCAAGCTTACTTAGTCGTTGTCGTTCTGCAAGTCGGAAGGCTTTCTTGGCTTTTTTAGATTTCCCTATTACCGAAAACGCACTCCTCAAAACATTCTTTGTTTCTATATCCTGTAAAGGATTGTAGCTTGGAAAGTCATCCTTATCCCATAACTCACAACATGCATCGTTTGAACACATATTTTACTACACTTCTTAAAAAACTTATTGAGAACCGAATACTACGTTTCTTGAAAAGTTAATTCATTCAATGAAAAATGTCTAACTCTGAGCTTTTAATACCTGCTGCATTTCATTATCCAGTTGAGAAATTGTGTTCGTTGTGTGTTGAAAAAATATTGTAATATTTAAAAAATGAGTCGGGGACCGGGGCAGCCACCACCAACTTTACTTGCACTGCGGTTTAATGGGAATCTCTTCTCTTGGAATATGATTAAGATGCCTTGTTGAACGTCGAATATTAAAGCTGATATCCATACCACTTTTAAACACAAAACTTGACGATTATAGTCATCTTAAGTTTTCGAAAATGTGTCACTTTTTTAAAAATAATTCTAAACACCGAAACTTGTAAAATCTGTTAAATATATGCAAACTTATTTAAAATATTATTCTTATCGACGTGGAAACGTCAGAATTGAACACTGAATACTATTTGCTCACAACAGTGTGTTTTTATATTATGAAAACAAGTCTTAATCAAGTTCCAAAATCCCAGTCAGCTTGTTACGTCATTAAATTTTTTAATCGCTCAAAAATTCCAGCACATGTTGAAAGGCACGTATATCTAATTAACGTTAATCACCGGGGTCACCCACCAGATAAGATCATTATCTCGCGGTGATTAAAATCCGCGGATTTCCCTAATTACGTCATTATCTTCTCGCGGTGATTAAAAACCACTTTCTCTTTTCAAGGTCAACAAGGTAATTAAAAAGTCATTAACGAAACCGCCCACACTTCTACTGTTCTATTCTCTCAAGTCGTGAATCGGTATCCTGGCGAACAACCCACGGCAAAAAAATGTCGTTGTAATACCTCAGGGGTGGTGGGGAAATGTACAAATTGTAGTCATATTGCACATCAGTTGTCTTTCAGAATATCAAGCGTCCTCTGCAGACAATATCACGAGCCGCCACTGGTGTAAATATAGGACAGAACAAACCCATTTAGAAGCGGAGTTGCAATAATTATAAATAATTATAATTATTTTTTATAGTTTAACCTAACTTAAATTTTGTATGGAATAAAAGTACTTATTACGATGAGCTGTTTTAGTAAATACGTTGACCTAGTATATATCAAAGGTTTCTGTTTATACTCGTTAGGATAATCAAGTCAATTACTCTCTATTTCTTTTTCAAGAAGCCGCATACGATAGGTTGAAGTGTGTTTTTTATGGGGAATAAGGGAAAGCAACTTAATTTAATTTGTATGGACATACTATTCTTGTAATATATAATCAATAATCATAATCATTTTGAATTCGTGGATAACATACAAGTTTTATTCGTATTTGTATTTATATATGATGTTCTGGAAAAAAGTTTCGTCCGCTTAGGCAATTCCATATGCAAGTGTAAAAATATGTGGTGGGAAAATTATTTTACACATACATACAGTATGTGGATAGCATAGCCCCAGAACTAGCCGATTTTAATGAAATTTGACACAAGAGTAATATTGGTAGTACCGCAGATGAGTTGATAATAGATATCACTAGTAACATAGTTAGCTGGATCCAGTCCTATTTTGAGGGACGGAGTATGGTCATTGATATTAATGGTGTTAAATTGGTAGCGCATGACGTTAAAATTGGTGTTCCACAAGGATCTGTACTAGGACCATTACTCTTTTTATTATTTATTAATGATCTTCCGAACTATATCACTGGGGGCTTGGTCACAATGTTTGCTGATGACACAACTATATCCTTATCGGCAGAAACACCACAACAGCTAGAATATGTCATTCAAAATACTATTTGTGAATTAAATACCTGGTGTGAACGTAATAGACTTATCCTTAACAAAACTAAAACCAAATGTATAAACTTTTTTATCAGAAGAGGCATTCCTAATAATAACCAGAATGACGAAATTCAATTTTCGGAAACACTAATGTTCCTAGGAACTTGTATTGACAGCAGGCTTACTTGGGATGCTCATGTTGACGGTGTTTGTAAAAAATTAAATAAAGCGTACTATGCCATTTTACAAATGAGGGATACCCTAACTGTTCCAGGACTACTAAGCATATACTATGCAATGGCTTACTCACATATTTCTCTGAATATAATCGGCTGGGGATGTGGAAGAGACTTTCAGAGGATTTTCGTAGCTCAGAAAAAACTTTTAAGATTAATTTTTAATTTGAATTACAATGAAAGTTGTAGGCAGGTGTTTGTAAATATCAAAATTCTTACAGCACCTTCTATTTACATCTTCAAGTGTTTAACCTTTGTCAAAAATCATTTTTATTTATTTAATTGCAATTCTTATATTCATGACCACAGTACAAGGCATGGTGAATTATTGCGTATTCCAAAACATACCACCACATCATATAAACATTCACCTAACTATAACTGCATCAATTGATATAATAAGTTGCCCATTAATTTGAAGAAAGTACAAAATTACAATACATTTAAAAAACATATAAAATCCATGTTGGTCAATGGATGCTTTTATAGTATAGATGAATTTTTATCTGCGTCCTTTGATAATATATAATATATTTTTTTTTACACACTTATTTTACTTTTGAAATGCCTCATGGCATATTCAATGTAATTGTATTATATACTTTATCTGTCATACATGTGTGTGTTTATATATGTGTATATATGTATATATGTATATATATGTATATGTATGTATGTTCTATATGTTTATGTTTTCTATAATTTTAAAGTGTAATTTTACATTTTTGTTTTGTATTCGTTTATATCCCATACGTACTACGTACATTTTCATTATGCTATACCTGACGTTTCATATCTGTATAATCTACAGCTATACATGAATATTTTTTTTTTTCGCGTTAGCGATGCTGGACAGTTCTCCCGTGTCTCCGATATTCTCACGGCGGAAGCGCCAGCGAATTATCTACAACCACTCCCCACATCCCGCAGGGTTAGTGGTTGTAAATTCCAGAATCGTGTGCCCTAAGTAGACGCAGGGATCCCAAGACGACTGCCTTCTGCATTTGACCTGCCAACCATTCGGCCATTATTATTATTATTATTATTTTTTTTTTTTCGGTTTATCCGTTGCCAGACAGGGCTTCCGTGTTTTCCGACCGATACCACACGGTAGCCGCGCCGGCCATAATTACAGCCACTCCCCACGACCTGTGGGGTTAGTGACTATAAATACCAGAATCGTGTGCCCTAAGTAGGCGGAGGGACCCCAAGATAACCGCCTTCTGCATTTGGCCTGCCAGCCATTCTGCTGATTTCTGGCAGACAGGTATGGTCTTAAGTTCTGAGAGTAGCGTAGGCTTCATACCACCGAGTACACCGATTATTAGGACTACCATCTTGACTGAGTAGCCTGGGTATAGCACTTGGAGCTCGTACCGGAGATCACGGTATTTGGTCCGTTTTTCCTCCTCTTTCAAAATGATGTTTGGCTCGGCGGGTGCCGAGAACTCGATCACAAACATCACCTTGCGTTGATGGTCGAGGAGAACTATGTCAGGCTTGTTGGCTTGAATTAGCCTGACTGTCGGAAACGAGTAGTTCCAATAAATTCGGCACCGCTCGTTTTCGACAACGGACTCGATGTCCCCAGGGACGTATGGCAGAATTGGTGTCTGGTCTATCCCGTACGAGTGCCGAAGATGATAATACAGCACCCGCAATGCCGCGTTATGGCGATGGATGTAGGCCGAAATCGCATACACCGGACGTGCGGAAAGTAAATGCATGAGCGATTCCGGCGCCTGACGGCAGGTTCTGCAGTTTATATCAGGAACCTCTACACCCATTACGCGGCTTCGGTAGACCAGCGTGTTAATTACACCGTCTTGACAGGCCACAATGAATCCCTCGGTCTCCGACTTTAGCCCAGCTGACCTTAAAAAGGCGAATGTCAGCCTTGTCGATAAACCCAGTGTGTCTAGGTTCTTGTAGAACACCCCGTGCATGGGTTTATCGGTATGCTGCCTAAACAGACGTTCCTGTTCGGCAGCTTTTATCTGGGCCTTTAGGCGAGGTGGCTGAAGTTCAGTGACTGACTCTGGGTCATTATTATTATTATTATTTATTTATTTATTTTTTTTGTTAAAAACCAGTCACCCTTCTCTGTGGCTCCAATTCTCACCGAGGGGAGCTGGTAGTACCGGCAGCCACTCCCCACACCGTGGGGTAAGTGACTACTGGGTCCGGGAATCGTGTGCCCTGAGTAGACGTAGGGAACCGAGGATGACGGCCTTCTGCATCCTACCGGCTAAGATCTCTGCCGAGTTTCGGCATGCCGGTATGATCTTCAGTTCTGAAAGCAGTGTGTGCCTCGTTCCACCTAGAGCTCCTATGATCAGTACCACCAACTTAACATTATGGTCCGGATAAAGTCTGCGGAGTTCTTTATTATTATTATTTACTATAGTTTCTCACTTTGCGTGGTATTCTGTAGTCATCGGCCGTAGCAAGATGAAAACAAACTATTGCAAGTTCAAGAACTTTCGAACAATATGGCAGGTATTGAGGATTATTGACTTCTGCATGTCAAAGACTAAGAAAGGAGAGAGGTCCAAGCTGGTTAAATTTTTTGCGAGAGAGCGAGGCACAACACCGGTGGTGGATATAACTATTGGGAGGATGACGACACTATCTTGTCTCCACTGCTGTTTGATCTCATAAGCTAGGTCAGCGTACTTTGCTAGCTTGTTTTGTATAGTTTCCTGGATGTTGTTGGAGTTTGGTACAGCAATGTCAATTAGATAGGTCCTTTTTTGGTGGATTATTATTATTATTATTATTATTATTATTATTATTATTCTTATTTTTCAACGTAATATCTGTTTTTTATTGTACCATTAGAAACTATAATGTACTGATTTTAACAATATATCACGCTTCACTCTTTTCTCCGTAAAAAAAATAAGACTGTTTCATTAGAAATTTTTTATTACATTATGATAGCTGATTTTGCTTTACTTTATTTTCTAACTAGCTTTAATAATTCAATATCTTCGAGAGGCAACTATTTCTGTCTGAAAATTGATACAATTTTTTTTGGGTTTTAACTTAAAATAATGAAAAACGATTTTCTTTCAAAATTCGACCTCAGATGATTTGTTGAAATTTCGATAGCTTTAATTTAAAAAAATGTTAATTTACGACTAGATTTACGCTCTCTAGTCATTTTTGAACCAAAAAACTGCATTGAACCCAAATTGCAAATTTTTTATAAAACGTCAAATATCTTCGAAACTGCTGGGTTTAGGTATAGGGTATATACATGTTTCGAGTCAGAATTTTATGGTCATTTGGAAAAGTCAAAAATATATAGGGTGTTCCATTTAAAATAAGCAAGTTGGTATCGACTTCCGGTATAAACGGAAGTACCACATGATTGTAATTATTTTGGTTCGATTGGCCACGCTGACTTTAGTAACGCCCAAAATTTCCAAAATGTTTTGTTACGTACCTTTCCCTGTACCGATCCATTCAGTTCCCGGTGAGATGCCCTGTATAATTGTGAAAAAATATTTTTAAAAATCTGTTGAGTTTCTAAAAAAGGCACCTAGCTCTTGCGCTAGTAGCATTTCTACCAAAACTCCAAAATGCTCAATGAGTTTTAAGAATTACCGGATCCCCCGCCATTTATTAGAAAGTATATTGTTTACACAAGACATCATTATGTAATGTGATTCTGCGACAACTCGTTGGGCATGTGCTCTGTTCTCGATATCGATCAGCGCGCTAGCCATCAATTTCGCCAATAAAAGTAATCTTTAATTGATTAATTCTACAAGAAATCGATTTGAGTTATGGTAGATTCTACTCTAAAAAATCGTGCCGTTTTCAGATTGACTTAAGCTTTATTTCACTCAAAAATTACAATTGAAAATTGCCATACATACCCATCAGTTGGTCTGTAGGTACGCAAGCATTCTACGGATTGCAATCCTTAATGGATTCATTTGAATTTAATAGCTTCTTCTACTATCAGATTCAACAGGGTTCGAACTATATAATGATCCGTAAGGCGGTTTAATTATAAATATTTAACACCGTTTTTGCGGACCATTTATATCGCTCTCCCCGTCTGTTGGATAAATAATGATAATTGAAATTAATATGAAGCAAAGTGTTTTTAGTTTAACTCAGTCTTACTCAAAAACGAAACAATGAATTGGTCTCTAAATTTTTACCGCGTTATCAGTACATGTGTGTTAATCATCAAGTCTTAATAAATGTAAATTTTCTAAGGCTGTCGATAAATGTGATAATTTGCAGGGGCAAATATATCAAGCGGGAACATTTTTAGTCTTCCGATATATCTAGATAACATGTATACCGAGAAGAAATAAAGATAAAGGATGTTTTAAACTTTTTTTCTAGATTTAACAGATTTGCAGAAAATCATACGCGAAAAATTTGACCAATAAACTAATATTATATGCATAGCACTTATTGGATACAACAACTTGTGAGATGTGCAGTGTGCACTTTTCGTTTTAGCAGCGATTTCATGGTATTTTCGAAAAAGCTGTAAGTACTGAAAATCACTATGATGGCTAAAAGTCAGAGCTAACTATGAGCTATTGATGAATATGGAAATTTGCAAAACTAAGGATGAAATTCGTATTTCTTACCTAACTTACGAAATTACCTCGAACGTCTGGATTTATTGATTGAATAAAGATGTGAAGGGTACAAGTTAAAAATGGTGAGGGTCATAAAATATTAGTTTCAATAAAAACGAATTTTAAAACTTCTCATACTTCTTAAAGCATATGTATTACCGGCTTTGGTCATGTTTTCAGTGAAGACTTTGTTTATTTATTTCTAAACAACAAACCACTAATTATTTATATTGTTTCAACATAGGCGTACGGAATAAAATTGAAAAGGGGTTATGCACGTTTATACAGGGGAAACCGATATAGGTCAAAATAGTAGGCACTGACTTACTTAACTTCTTATAACTCGTGATTCTTATCTCTTTT